>CAKOGP040001847.1:216080-331953 GCA_933822405.4 Cylindrotheca closterium | reverse complement strand
ATATAAAATGAAGCTTTACATGTTATCTCTCGTCTTATCTTTGGATCTGGAGCCAACCAATGGCTTGCAGAATCTCTTCTCGGGATGGGGAAAGGAGAAGAACCCTTTCGTTTCCATCATTACCTCAGCTCAACCGTCGCCGATGCGTAAACGAGTCGACCTCGGAACTCTTTCCGTCTCTCCCATGGGGTTGGGAACATTGAATCTACCATTGGATACGGAAGTGGATGAAGAAACCACGGGAGTCATTAAGATGGTCCAAAAATGTGGGGTGAATCTTGTGGACACTGCCGAAGCTGTGAGTCAGTCAGTCAATCCAACTATTACACAGTATCTCATCAGTTGCACTGAAATTCTCATGAAATTCTCACGTATGTTTATAACATCTCTATCCTATATCTATATATCATCCACCAGTATGGCTTTGGAAAGTCCGAAAGCTTGCTTCAGAACGCCTGTAAAAGTGCCGGATTGTCCATTGGAACCCAAGTTGACGACCCCAATGTCATTGCTGCTGCCACCAAATTCGCACCCGTCCCCTGGAGAACCGAGAGTCAGACTGTCGTGGATGCTTGCAAGGCATCTGCAAGTCGATTAGGAGTTGAGCAAATTCCGTTGTATCAGATTCATTGGCCTGATCTCATTCAACCATTCAAGGCATTTGGTCGAGAGAATCGCAAGGATGAAATATACTGGGAAGGATTGGCAGAGTGCTACAACAGTGGTCTCGCAGCCAATGTCGGAGTATCTAACTATGGTCCTGAAACTCTTCTTCGAGCTCAGGAGGCACTGTCGAAAAAGGGAGTCCCCATTGTATCCAATCAAATTAACCTGTCACTCATGAGATATCGGAGCTCGGAGAAGACGCTGCAAGTATGTGAGGATCTTGGTATTAAGGTTCTCTCCTACTTTCCTCTTGCTAATGGACTGTTGGCGGGCAAGTATTCCGTCGACACTCCTCCCTCTTTTCCCAAGAGTCTCACCATGAAAAAGTACTACGAAGATGCCGAACCAGTATTGGTAATCATGAGACGGATTGCCGCGGAAAAGCAAAAGACAGTCGCTCAAGTAGCCATCAACTGGGTCATGTGTAAGAATGCCATTCCCATTCCAGGAGCTCGATCCGCCAGCATGGCAAGGGATAATTTTGGTGCCATGGGTTGGGCCCTTTCACCCGAAGAAGTTGCCGAGCTGGAATACGCAGCCTCTTTGGTTGCTGAATTTAGCAATGGCGGCTTTGAGTTGGTATAGAACTAAATCCTAACTATACTGTACAGTATCGGTATGTTTTTGAACTGCCTTTTTTATGTAACTACAGTACTCCAATACTGGTAATAACATGGAGAGATAGATTTATCGCATTGGTATTACACATGATAACACATACAACATGCTCATTCTGATCAGATGTCTTTGATCGGTCGTGTTTATTATTTTTGGTAAGACGCGGGCGTTTGAGTCAGTTTTGTCGGCATTTTCCGGTGAATTCTGTTTTGACACCATATATGCACCACCACATCCTGTATTCATTCATTCCAGTGAAGACGATACAAAACAAAGAGGATGTCGACCAATAGCTTAACCGACCGTACTCCTGATCCTGAAGGACCAGAAGGACCAGAAGAAGTAGAAGAAGCCGAAGTAAATGGACCTGATTCATCTGAACGAGCTGAACAACACGCTTCCTTGGATCTTCAACCAATGCGCTCACCCAAAAGTCCTGTGCGCGATAGCATTGTGAAAGTGGGGACAAAAACCACCGCCGCCATGGGCAAAGCTACGAAATCAACGACCAATGCAGTGGTAAAAACTTCAAAGACCATTGCACACGCAACAGGAGACGCAACAAAGCAAATTGGATCGGCCATTAAGCATTCCGAAGAGGTCTACGAAAAGAGTCCCTGGTGTTCTGGCGTCCGTTGGATTCCCAAACACTTTCCTCGATTTATTTCGTTCTTCTTTGGTGTCCTTCTTCCATTGTGGATCCTTATTTTGATTTCGGCTGGATTTGGGATCCTTCTTGCTGACTATGAAGCCCCTGCGGAACTAGAATCGTAAGTAAATGAAGACCAGATTTGGTGATGGAACTCGTCGTGTGTGCAAGAAATATCCATTCTCACGCTTGTCTTTGGCCATTGCTCTTACCGATAGAAATCATGACATCTTGGCAAGCCGAGCAAGGCTGAACAAAACCTTTGTCAAGAGAACTGATTTGGGAAAGGTACCGGTAGATTGTATTTTGAATTACATGAATCAAGCCAATCGATCTATCTTTGAAGAACGAATCAAGTCGGATATCCTTTCATCTTCCACCTTGGACACGCTGGAGGGACTAAACCTCACCAATGTGACTGATATGAATGCTACTACCACTGTCAATGAAACAGACGCAACAGAAGGCACTGGCGCCTTTGATTTCTCGTTTGCCAACGCAACCAACAATGCTTCCGATACCATCGCATCGAACATTATTAATCTGATTGTCGAAACCGAAGACGAAATCTTGCTTTACATGACACAGTGTCAGAAAGAACAAAATGACGAAATCCAGGCATATCTCGAGGTGAGAGATGCGCATGGTGACACCGGTGCCGATTCCCTATCGTTCAACTGGATCCGATGTTGGCCCGAAAAAATCGACACTATCTGGGGAGATACACAGTTTGTATTTTTTCCTTCTCGTAGCTTGATCCAAGCCTCGCATCCAAATCAACAGGAAGCTTTCGTGGAAAGTGAATTCGCCCGAATCCTCGAGGAGGAGGAGGCGACATGTCTCGAGTCGGGAGAGGACAGCAACGAAGAATGCTTTGAACAAGCTATAGAGGCAGCATCTGCAGGTACTGGGGATGTCTGTCATGCTAATGTCGAGGGTACTAGCTGGTTTTTCTTCACCATTATGACCACAGTCGGTAAGTTCACTTATTCTCTCGTCATTCCGCACACGTTCTGGATCCTAATCTCTTACCCTTTTTGTTTTGTTTCTGACATTGGCCAGGTTATGGAAATCAGGCTCCGATTACAGAGGAAGGCCGCCTCGTTATCTACATTGGAGGAATTGCAGCTTTGATCTTATTCGCTTCGGTTCTGGGTTCTTCAGGTTACATCATACTGGCAATCTTTGACGACACTGTCGAACGATTTTATTTGTCCAGGTTTCTTTCGATTCCTATCGTCGGTGTTGTGATGTGGGGAGGAATCTGGATTGCTTGGGCCTACGGGATTGCCACGGATGCGGACAATTGGTGGGCCGAACGACTTCCGGACTTCGAAGTTGATCGAGACGATGCGCTTTGGTTTGCCTTTATTTCCACTTCTACCATTGGTCTTGGTGACTACTCCTTGCATCCCGCTGTCATGTTTGGAAGCGATGCCCTCTGGTTCAGTGCCGAATTCCTTATTGGATTCGTGTTCCTGTCTACCTTCCTGAATAAGA
The DNA here is from genome assembly GCA_933822405.4 of Cylindrotheca closterium. Lineage (NCBI taxonomy): Eukaryota > Bacillariophyta > Bacillariophyceae > Bacillariales > Bacillariaceae > Cylindrotheca > Cylindrotheca closterium. Next base: position 328,520 of record CAKOGP040001847.1, on the reverse strand, counting down.
TTGGTGAATTTCTCTTTTCGATGCTTCCAAAGCGAAAAAATAGTCTAGAAACAAGGCTCAAGGAGACCAACCTATTTTTTTGGAAACACTGGCCCTGTACCGACTATCTTCGCTCCTACATGCTCGAGGTAGAATCTGAAGCCACCAGCCAAGCTTCGGAACAACAACAACAACAGCCAGATATGCAGCAACAGGTTCAACGGGTGGAAGAACTCAAGTCACACCTGCCAAATCAATCAATTCCACCGCAGCTGATTACCATGGAAGATGAAAACAAGACAATGGATAGCTTGCTGGAGGAAGAGGAGATGATTTTGAAAGCACTCCTTGAATCGGCCGAGCAAAGGCGCTCTGAACTTCGTAATGCTGCTGCTGAGGAAAGTAGCCCAGTGGTGACACAACCTGTGATGCCAGATTTGGATAATTCCACCGAGATGGAGTCAAGTCCAACTACTGACACAAAGACTGATGCCAACGCTGTGGAATGTATGTCTGCCTAGTTTTTATTTTGGTTTTTTCGTCCATTTCTTCTCACTATTATAAAAAATGCAATACCGTAGAACTGTAGCTTAGGATACATGAAAATAAGGCGCCAATTCTATTATTCACAGTTTGTTGCAGAGTTTATCACGGGTGGTTCTGTCATACCGGGAGACTACTGTATGTTGCGGTTGCACACAACCTGTGAGTCACGAGTGAGACTTGTTTCATTCCCAGTCTCTCCTTTCTCCAAATATTATTATGGCAATTCTCATCCCAAGATTATCATAGCATACTGAATACTGCGCTCGACTGAAATAATAAGAACATTCGGAAGTACTGGTATGAGCAGATGGTGCACATAATAAGCACAATGAGGCCGACAAGGAAATATTCACCTGACGGCGCAGAAACATATCATCATGCAACAATAATACACCGCATGAGTCCGGGAAGGAAAGAGTCATCTGACGCCACAGAATCATATCATCATGGAACAATAATAAACAACATGAAATCGGCGAAGACAGCAGATTCATCTGACGCTGCAGAAACATTAGCTGATGCAAAAATAACACAGGAGGTGAAGTCGAAAAGGAAACATTTATCTGAAACTGCAGACACGTTAGGCGATGCAAAAATAGTACACAACAGGAAGTCGAAAAGTAAACATTCGTCTGAAGCTGCAGGAACAGTACCGGTAGATGATGCACCAGGAGCTGATGCGCTGCATTCTACTATTCCAAGGAACATCAGTATAGGAACTCAAAACTCCAAGGACCGAGCAACGCCACTGAATAATATACGACAGTTGCCACCTACAGGACAGCCAACGAAGAAAATCGGACTGCCCACCAAACCTTCAAGTCTCCGTTTGTCCCTTGTTGCAGATGTTGCAGAAAACGCAACAAAACGAATTGGATCATCTCTTGTAAATTCAGAACAGCAGCTGGCACGCGTTGCAGAACAAAAGGCGAAGCAGATTACGGATGTAACAACAAAACAAATTGGATCGGCTATCAAACAATCAGAAAGGGTGTACAAAAAGAGTCGCTGGTGTTTCTGGGCTCGTTTCATTGGTCGATTTCCCAAGTACTTTCCTCGAGTATTTTACTTTACCTTTGGTGTCCTGGTTCCGCTATGGCTGCTTATTCTGATTTCAGCTGGATTTGGAATCATTCTTGCGGATTATGAGGCTGCAGAAGAGAGAATATCGTAAGTACTTGGAGCTCCGGTGTTAAAACCTCTTTGATCAAACCCATCTCATTATCATTTTCTCTTTTTTGGCCGTCAGAAATCATGACATCTTGGCAAGTCGAGCAAGAACGAACCGAATATCCGTCGAAACGATCGATATTGGAAGTCTCCCTGTAGACTGCTACGTGCAATATCTGAACCAATCCAATCGATCGCTCTTTGAAGAACGCATCAACATGTACATCCTTGCTTCTTCCCGATTAGAGGGACGGGACTCATTAAACGCAACCGACGGTGGGGATACCGTCATGACGGATCCTTCTACTAATGTAAATGGAACAAAGAGTACAGATACGGACTATACTCCTGTCAATGAGACGATACCAAGCACCAATAATTTCTTCAACCGTGCCTTTTCCAGCACAACCAATATCGCTTTGGAACTCGGTAGCAACAGCACTGCAAACCATACAAACAGGACCGACAACTATACTTTCAGTGATTTAGTCATGGAAACCGAAGAGGATGCCTTACTTTACATGACACAATGTCAAAAGGAGAAAACAACTGACATCCAGACTTATCTCCAACTAAGAAATGCGCAAGTTTCTCCAACCGACGATCCCATGACCTTCAATTGGAACCGTTGTTGGTCTAAAGAAATGAACGATATCTGGGGACCTTCACGGTTTGCCTTCTTTCCTACTCCCGAGCTGATCGAGGCCTCGCGTCCTGCCCAACAGGAAGCTACGTTAGAGAACGAATTCATCCGAATCCTCAATGAAACGGAGAAGGCATGTCTCGATGATGGTGGAGAAGAAAACGAATGCTTTGAGTTAGCCTTGGAGGAGGCATCTGAAAGGGCTGGGGATATCTGTCATGATAATGTCGAGGGCACCAGCTGGTTTTTCTTCAGCGTTATGACCACAATCGGTAGGTCTGCTCATCTTGTCAACCAGCCAAATTTTGTGTTTCGTTCTCTAAGCATTCTTTCGCTACTTTTTTCATTGTCCTAATGTATTTTACAGGGTACGGAAACCAGGTTCCGATTACAGATGAAGGCCGTCTCCTGATCTACACCGGCGGAATCGCATGTTTGATTCTGTATGCTGCAGTTCTAGGTTCCGCTGGTTACATTATACTGGCAATCTTTGATGACTTTGTTGCTCGATTTTGGATTTCCCATTTTCTAAAATATCCTTTGGTTGGTGTTGGGGTATGGGGAGGAATTTGGATCGGATGGGCATATGGAATCGCTGTCGGAGCGGACAACTGGTGGCAAGAGCGCTTGCCAGACTTTGAAGTAGATCGAGGTGACTCGCTTTGGTTTGCATTTGTCTCCACGTCAACAATTGGTCTTGGTGACTATTTTTTGCAACCTGAAGTCATGTTTGCAAGCGATGCCCTCTGGTTCAGCTCCGTTTTTCTCATCGGGTTCGTGTTCTTATCCACATTTCTAAACAAGATTGGTGGCTTCCTAATCTCGGTTTTGCCCAAGCGAAGCAATAGTCTAGAGCATAGGCTGAAAGGAACCAATCTCTTCTTCTGGAAGCACTGGCCATGTATCGACTATATTCAATCTGACTATCTCCGATCCCTTGCTTACGACGATGACTCCGAAGACACCGATAAGACGTTGCAGCACCACCTCCAACAGGTCCAATGGGTGGAAACCCTGAAGTCACGTTTTGCAGATCAGAATTTGTCGCCACCACTAGATGACATGCATGTGGAAGGTGAAACGAGTATGGACGATTTGCTGGACGAAGAGGAGATGATACTGAGTGCCCTTCTGGATTCGGTGGAGCAAAGACGTTCTGAAATTCATGTTCGACATCGTAGGCGAAGGAGCCGCGATCACTAACATCAATAGATTGATACTAAAGACGTGCTGATAGCCCCTAGTTTTAATAAATGTGGATTTAAGTCTATTGCTAGACTCTTTTCTTTTATAATACCACAAGCTGGAGATAGGATACCTTTGCAATGCTCTACCGGTACAGGTACTATAGGTACTGGCACATGGTACATTCTGGTCCAGGTAGAGAGAGACATAAAAAGTACCGGTACTACTATGTCCTCTGTTCCTTTTGCGTTCTCTTGCGGTTCGTGCGGCAGTTTCGGCGAAATTCTGAGAGCGGTTGCGGGACGATTGACAAACCGCAGCATTTTTTAAAAAATCCTCCAAATCTGCTGTCCATATATTATACGGTAGTGGTACGGTACGATACCGGTGCAGTACCTTGGCAATTCCTGTTTTCATTGTTGAGAACAATAAAATACTACAGGATGTCGAAGCCGACGAAGGGTGCTCCTGCTGATTCTGCTGGTTCCTCCGTTGGCGGACCGGAAGCATCAAATGATGATGCGAAAGTAGCATCAGCGAGTATTCTTGGTGGTCTGGGCAAAGTGTCATCGCTAACACAAAACTCACTTGGAAAAGCTACGGATTTAACTACAAAGCATTTGACGAAAGCTACAGATGTAACTACAAAACATTTGACAAAAGCGACAGATGCAACAACGAAACAAATTGGGTCGGCTCTCAAGCAATCAGAAGAGGCCTACGAAACGAGTCAATGGTGTTTCTTGGCCCGCTTCATTGGTCAATTTCCAAAGTATTTTCCTCGAGTATTTTCACTCACCTTTGGTGTACTCGTTCCGTTGTGGTTCCTCATTCTAATCTCGGCTGGATTTGGAATCATTCTCGCAGATTATGAAGCTACAGAAGAAAGAATATCGTATGTAGTTTTGGATGAGGTTTTTTTGGTTGTCTGTTGAAGTTTTCTGGGTGGACCACCTCATCATTCTTTTCTCTATCTTCTTTGGTTTTTAGGAATCATGACATCTTGGCAAGTCGAGCAAGAATCAATAAAACTTTCGTGGAGAGGAATGATATAGGAGGTCTTCCTGTTGATTGCTTCATCCAATATTTGAGTCAATCCAATCGATCGCTTTTTGAAGAACGAATCAACTTGTATCTCCTTGCTTCTTCCCGATTCGAGGAACTGGAAGCATTAAACGAAACCAACATGACAGATCCTTACTTGAACTTTACCACGGTCAATGGCACGGAGACGATACAAGGCAGCACAAATATCTTCAGCAGCATCGCCAATGCCAACGCAACCAATGTCACGTTGGGCCTCGACAGCAACAGCACTGCGAATCACACCATCTTTTCTCCCATCATGAATTATACACTTGACGATGTAGTCACGGAAACCGAACAGGACATCTTGATGTACATAACCCAGTGCCAAGCAAAGCAAACTGCTGATATTCAGATATATCTCGAGGACGAAGCCAATTACGGTGAAAGCAGTACAAGTTCTTTGTCTTTCAATTGGAACCGTTGTTACGCCAAAGAAATCAATGAGGTGTGGGGTTCCACGAGATTTGTCTTCTTTCCTCCTCCTGAGTTGATCGAGGCTTCGCATCCTTCGCAACAAGAAGCTGCCGTGGAGACCGAGTTCGTCCGGATCCTCAATGAATCAGAGAAGGCGTGTCTCGGTGATGGTGGAGACGAAGAAGAATGCTTTGAACAAGCTTTGGAGGACGCCGCTGGGGCTGCTGGGGATGTTTGTCATGATAATGTGGAGGGCACAAGCTGGTTTTTCTTCACCATTATGACCACAGTCGGTAAGTCAAGTCTGTTCGTAAAAGTCATTCTGGATCCTAGTCTCAACATTTCTTTGTCATTATTGATTAGGGTATGGAAACCAAGCTCCCGTAACAGATGAAGGCCGTCTCCTTATTTACATTGCTGGGATCGCATGTTTGATTCTGTTTGCGGCAGTTTTAGGTTCTTCAGGTTACATCATACTTGCAATCTTTGATGACTTTGTTGATCGATTTCGGCTGTCCCGCTTTCTACAGTATCCTTCAGTCGGTGTTCTACTATGGGGAGGAATTTGGATTGGTTGGGCTTATGGCATTGCCACCGATGCGGACTACTGGTGGGCTGAACGACTCCCTGACTTTGATGTCGATCGAGACGACTCGCTATGGTTTGCGTTCATTTCCACATCTACCATTGGTCTTGGTGACTACTTTTTGCAACCTGAAGTCATGTTTGCAAGTGACGCCTTGAAATTCAGCGCTGCTTTTTTGATTGGGTTCGTCTTCCTATCAACCTTTCTGAACAAGATTGGTGAATTCCTCTTTTCAATACTCCCAAAGCGAGACAACAGTCTAGAAACTAGGCTGCAGAAGACCAACATCTTCTTTTGGAAGCACTGGCCCTGTATGAACTATATCAAATCGGACTATCTCCGATCCATTGGGTACAACGAGGATTCGGAAGAAACCGATGAAACATTGGATAAGCTGCAACCAAGTCAGAACCAGATCGAACGGGTTAAATTGGTCAAGTCACTCTTGCAGAATCAAAGCCTTCCTCCTCCACTGAACACCATGCATGCTGATAATGAAGAAGAAAAGACTATGGAAGACTTGCTGGACGAGGAGGAGCTAATATTGAAAGCACTGCTGGAATCAATTCCGCAAAGGCGCAATGAAATGCGAGATGCTACTAGGGGAGCTAGCCCAGCAGTGAAGGCAAAACCACTGATGACGGGATTGGTGCCGTTGCCAGATGATGACGACGATGTGTTGTCCGCGTAGGTGTAGTTTGTGTTCTGTTAGTTTATTTTTCATCCTGAAGCAAGCCCAAACTTATCTGTACTGTTCTCTCTTTTATTCTTCCCAGATTCTCCACTTACTATTAAAAAATAGAATCATACCGTAGAATACTTTTGCTACACTCACTCTAGTTTTTCATGTTTAGCAGATCTTAAGAATTTGTGGAAAGAATGAAGAATGAGAGTGAGAAGCCACTTAACCTTACTCGTACCAGGTACCGCGTCTCCACCAGAGAAGTCGAATAAGTCAATCGGCAAATGGACAGACGTCATTTCGGTTGGCATTCTGAAAACCTTGAACGACATGCTGTCGGTACCAGGTAGGTGGTATTACCAAAGTTCGGTCTTCACCTCCAAAGTAACACTGCCGTATCAGTAATCAGAAAGACAGCGGATCATGGCATCAACGAAAGAAGAAGAATCCTTGAGCAAAGCCCTGCAGCAAACGGAACTGTCGTCGCCTCCCTCCACAGCGACAACAGTACTCCGAGCACGACCCGAGTTTCTTCCAGCCTCCATTAGCCGTTCGTTTGTTATTTTGGGCGTCGAGACAGATGCTTGGGTTCAAATTTTTGCCGATCGTATAATGGTGGGAGTCACTCAGATGGATCGAAAGGTTGGCAATTGGTGTCTTTGTCAAGCGGAACAATCGGAAGTCAATCACAAGTCCATTGATTATTCCATCAATACCGTTTTGGGAGATCGGAAGGATGCCATGATTGGCGTCTATGCTAGACGGATTACCGAGCTTGTCATTGAGCGTCAGCTAATTCCTGGAAGTAATTACATGGCTGTCTTTTTGGGAATCTCGCTGAAAGATAAGGGAACCGACCGTGAAATGTTTCAACAGGTTGTCAATGTTCTGGTAGATCTGATAGCGGAAGCCTTGAAACTGTGATGGAACGGAATGGAACGAAAAGGAATTGCACGAGTGGCGAGAAGTAAACAGCCTCTGGTTGGCTTGGGTGGGTTCAAGAGAGGCACTCTATCAGCCGATGGAGTTGCCTTTCCAAGAATGGAAAGTGCTGTGAACCAGGATTGTACTACAACGCACTGTTCCAAATTGTTGAATTGCAACTGAAAATTGCAGGTATCTGAATACGGAAACATGAGATGGCCTTTCATGTGTGTGCCTCCATGCCCGTCCATTGTATCCTGTAAGACTAGAGAACAGTTTGTCTGAAACTTAGTTGATACTGTAGTTGTTTCAGATACATTTATAGTATCTGGTAGATGAAATGTATTTATCATACTTGATTTCTAGCTACCGGTACAGTGGCAATCATGTGTATTTATTTCTGTTTTATAATAATGCGTAGCTTATTTTATGTATATATTAAGTCTGGTTGTTGTTACTAGTCCTACTAAAAAAATGATATGTATTGTGTGTATAATACCCATGATTAGATATCAACAATTTGTTCCAAAAGGTCTCCAAAGACATTGTCATCCTCAATGTCCGCGAAGGCAGTTGAGTCTGCTGGGAAATCAAAGTCCTTGAAGAACTCATCGGCATCTGATGCCAAAAAGTTCTCATCGACATCGTCCCACGGAAGTGGTTCGAGTGATTCTTCCTTCTTTGGGACAACAGGAGCGGCAGTCGCCTTCAAGTCCCATGGCGCAGGTCTCATGTTACAGATAGGCACGGGATCAAAGGCACTGTCTCCAAGCAACGATTGCAAGGAAAGTTGTTGATTCATGACTGAGGCGCTGCTCATTTGAGGAGCCATAGAGGGCATGTTGGTTCCAACAAACGGCATGGCGTAAAAGTTTGGTTCTTGCTCAGGGTTGGAGCGAGCACGAATCTTGGTTCCCTTCACCTTGACACGGTGGATGTTTTGGACCAAAAAGACCTTGCCACGAAGGAAGAGTTCATGGTAGTAACCTCCTCGGTCGCGTCCCTTGGTGATCCGTTGAAAGCCATACAAGTTGAGCTGACGTTGGAAGGAAGCAATCTTGGTAACCTTGAAGTGCTTGTCCAAGATTGGAACAAAGGCCTTGGGGTCGCGGACAACAAAGCAGCGTCCGTGTGGTTGCCAAGAGACAATGTGCTCAAGTCCTTCGTTCTGAACGGCTTCAAGCATGGCGTGGAGCTTGAGTGGGAAGGGAGTAATGACTCCTCCGCGGGCGGGAACGTGCTTGAGTTCTGACTCGTAATCGTTGGCATGGTCGTGATAGTTGTGTTGGACAGTAATGTGGTGCTTCTGGTCCTTGATGGTGGGGTTTTGCCTCATTCTGGAAGGTTCGTTAGACGGCATGTTGGAACGCAGCAAAGACTGGAGGTCCGTGGATTGCTGTTGCTTGGCATTCCAGACATTCAACAGAGCTGCGTTAGCAGCGACTCCAGAAGAGGCATTGTTGCTGATGATACGACGATTGAGACCGATGCACATGGTTTGTATTTGTATTTTCTATAGAGCGTTGTTGGGGGTTGCGTTGATTTTGCAGAAGAGCTTTTTAATGAGATTCACTAATTTTCTTTCGAAAGATCAGAGTTTCAATGCCGCCGGAGAATTTGCTCATGATCAGAAGTTATATAATGTATCTGATTAAAGAAGTTCGTATTGGTGTCAAAGCTCTTAGTTGGGGAGCTCTCTATCCCGCTTATTGACCGCAGAAGCCAACGAAACGAAAAAGAACAAAAACATTCTATTCGACATCGCCAGATTATGATAATTTTTTATCACTCTCTCTTCTTCACTAGAACCCTAATTAATTTGTTAGCTCCTACATAAAGAGAGGCAATGCCTTTGTTAGCGCTGAAGAACGTCATTCTGAGGCATTCCCTTGATGACATGTTAAATGATCGGAAAATCAATTGAGCCACCGCAAGTCCCACATTCAATCAAGGCTCATGCGACCATTCGACTAGTAAGCTGGTTGAAGTGAAATGATCACTCAACGACCAATTGAACCTTCGTCGCGCGCGGCAGCTCATTCGCCGCACATACCGGTATCTTCTCCGAATCACATATATATTCATACTGTATCTTTCCGCTCAAGGCAAGGTGACGGGAAATTTGCAAGCAAGGACAGCGCTCTCAATGTCACATATCTCAGAAAAGGCCAAAAATTGGGCCGCGTGCGTGCAAAAAGATACTGCGTAAAAGAGTGGAAGAATTCTTAGGAATGATACTGCACACGTACCACAATGGAACGGAACAACTGCAAACTCTCACGAACGATGAGAGAGTGAGTCGTTTTCCTTTGGAACGAACGAACATGCACTTCTAATAACCGTACCTGGTACGGTACCAGTACCGGTACTGTAGTTGAAGCGCTTCGAATCGATTCTGCGGTGCCGTCCTTCGATTTGACAGGTGAATGGCGGAGACACAAGTTGGTTTGTTCGCTTCTTCGTCGCCATCACCATTCTTCATTGTTCTCGGTGAATACAAGGGTTATGGTGCTTCAATCTTTTGAAAAAGGAGCCATACCTACCAATAGAAATCGCTGAATGATAGCTGCGACCTATTTCTCTCTCGATCCTGCTTCGTATGAGCCCATTGTCAAAGGAAGAACTGGTAATAGAAGAACGAGGTGTGCTGATGACAATACACCGTGATGCCAATATGAATGAATGAATCTGATGCAAGCCAAAAAGACAGAAGTATTTTGTATGGCGAAAGGCTGACATGTTGAGATCGTCTGCGGCAATATCATCAGCACTATGATTGTGAAAGGAGCAGCACATAAGTATGAAGGTTCGATTGGCCATTGATTGTACTGGTGATAGTCCACCACTTTCGAACTTTGAACGACTCGAGGATCTTGACTGAAAATGAATATTCCGTTTGGTTCCGTTGATATATTGGTACGCTGCTCAGCAGATGCGGATGTGTGCTACCGTTTTTCTACATTTCAAACAATGACCATTCCATATCCAATGAAAACCACATTTAAAAGACCATGGAAACCATATTTGAAGCAGTTTCGGAGCTAATAAACACTATAGGACTGCATTTATGATAATTACATGGTGGAATGTACTTTAAAATAAGTTCCGATCAACAAAGGTAGCAAAATTGTCTTCGTGGATGATTCCAAGACAGATTTGGATCCGATTATGATCATGGGCAGTTCCAGGCGCCACAAGCTATCATAACTGCACTGCTGGGAATCAATCCTCGTGCCCCATGCACAGAGATTGAAGGAAGTACAGTAGTAACAAACCCCATGAGCCCTTTGCACGGAATGTGATCATAGTAGCAGAATCGTGTGTTATATTTGCCATTTGAAAAGGTAGGCGAGTGTTGTTCCCGTTGCAACCCCAATACTTGATACCAGTGAAAGTATGACAATTCCAATTGCAAATAGGAGAACGAGTGCTATCCCATGGGTCCACACTGGAAATCGACTTTGAATTCCCTTTGGGATCCACTTTCGTTCCATAAAGGTTACGAACTTCTCCATTGGAAGGACTGAGAACACCGTGGCTGCCCCTTGGAGGATCAGCATCAAAGGTGCAAAAACAAGCCGAACTTTGATAAAGTTCCGTATTATAAGTGGCGAATTTGCTTTCCAAAAGGCTTTCGAGAGTCCAATCAGGGTATGATGTTGTTTCAACATCAGATCGGTCGGTGGTGCTGTAACACAAGTCTGGAGCCATCCACCACAGAAGTACAAGGACGTCGCAAGATTTCCATAGAATCCCCACGTCACCAAGGCAATGGCGAGAAGTCTAATGAATGCCACTATCAAAATATTTCGCTGATCGGGAGTGAACTGGTCCATGTATTGATTGTAGAGATGCACGGGATCCAGCGTTCGGCCTTTCCAGGTGTGAAGCGAAACCTCTGCGCCGCGAATTGCTCGAGATGTAAGGTCTCCGAATCGGTACTGGTCATTTCCTAAGATGACACCTCCTGTATGGCTGACAATGTCGCTCGTGATCTCTCCAATTTCATAGGTTGCATTTGAGGAGTTGTAGTCTTTCCCTGTCAAGTCGCTTAGTCTTTTCTTTGTGTAGTCGCCAAAGAGGTAGTCTTGGTCACCTATGATGCTTTGCACAGCACTTTCCACCAATGATTTCAACTTGGAAGAAGATGACCTCGGATTGCCAGATAGTATTGATGATGGGGAAGTTTCTTCATCGTCACGGTGGCCATGATCCAATTGTTTGTGACGCGCATGTAGAGATGTGAAGACCTTTGTTATTCGTCGAACGGATACTGCGGAAGCCCGATGATTCAGTTGTATAGAAAAACTCACTGTTTGCTGGGAGAAACAGAGGATTACAGCAAGGATGGAAACGATCACATTATGTCCATGCCTCCAATATCTTGCCATTGGAACTGTTTCTGATGAAGGACGATACCAACAGCATACTGTACATAATGGAATCGTCATCATCGCGTCGATCTCATAAAATCCTCCAGTCATTTTTCAAATCCGGGTTCCTTGGATCAAATCAAAATCGCCCATACATGCTAACAGACACAAATCACCAACAAACAAAAAGCTAAACGTTGCTACATGTATTGCTATTGCAACATGGATATACTACAATTCCAAGGGCAAAGAGCAAAAATTATTATACTGATACAATCTGATTTGTAGTCCAGCAGCACCATGTCTTAGGTAAAATCACCGTCCCAAGGAAGAATCCTTCGAAATGGATGATGCCGTTCTGTTAATGGGCTTTCGATTTGACGCTGGTGCGGCAGATCTATCTATGATCTTGCCCATCACTGCTGAAGCTGCCATCCCAGCCGCTATTGATACTGCAAGAGGAGCTGCAGGTCCTAGCATAAACGTCCCAGCGATGAAGGCAGCACCCCCAGCACCGGCAGCTCCAAGTCTCGACCTGTTATCTTTGGCGTACTTTCGCGTATTCGCAGTGGCCCCAACAAACCAGTCGATTGCATTCCCTTGACCCGATAACTTCCCACGCATGAAAGCCCCTTCGTCTGTCGCTTCTTTGGCGGCATATGCAATCCCTCGAACAACGTCAAGCGGCTGGAACCTATCCTCATATGAAGATTCCTCCTTGCAATTCTTCTCTTTCCGACTCCTCTTGCCAGCGGCTATGGCACCCTTCACTGCATCTCTGTGAAACGAGGAAGAACAGAACAGCTGTGAGTATCCGAGGAAAAACGAGTCACATTCAGTAGCAACAAATGACACGACGAACGTACACTCCAGCAACAGCTGCCATCCCTCCAAGTGGACCAAAATGTGTCGCTGATAGCATCCAACTGCCGTATGTCGAGGCTCCAGAGTCAAAGACATTGACACCGAGAACTTCGGCGTTTGTAATGAAACCGGGAAACTTTTGGAGAATATGTCGAGTGTAATGCCGTAACAAGTCCCGCTCCGTGGTGGCCATGGTACCCATGAACGGCCGAATAATCATCTTGCTATGTTTGGTGGATACGATCCCCTTGAATGACACTTCCAAGTTCAACGGTTCAATATGAGCAAACGGCAGCCTATAATTCTTCTTCTCGCTTGTCGCTTTCGGTCGATTAGTGAACCGATTCTCCCATTCATCGGTAGAACGCCCTGCGGTCAAACTGGTAGAAGCTGCTGCAAAGTGAAGCTTCTCGATAACATCATCTTCGTAGATGGGAACATGAGCTGTAATGGCAACATCTGTCAAATCTATCAATTCATTCTTCACGTTCTTGGCACAAAAAGAAACATCAATTCCCGGTGCGACGTCCAGGTCGAACTCTCGCACAACGGTCATTGCATTGTTCTTGTAAGCATTCACAATGTGCAAATCATCAATGGAAAGATTGATGGGGAATATCAATGCTGCCTTCCAATTTGCCGCCGATCGATCCTTACTGTCGGTGGACGACGGCTTCTCGTGTTCCTCTAGTCGAGTTGCGAAGACAGAAGAAAAGGCCATGCGGAGAGTTTCCCCATCATACGCCAATAAGACATCCTTTGTTGCTTCGTTCAATTCACCAGTGCCAGGTACGCGAAACCTATCAATCGATTCCATTTTGAGCGCAACCGATGGCCGAACCGTCGCGTGGATTCCGCTGATTCGAAGGCGAAGCTGATCATCTGAATGTCGTCGCCCACCACCTGCATCCAAATGGTCCGCAACGAATTCTGCCAATGTCCCATCTGCGCGGTACCGCATGACGATCGAACCAATAGAAAGGGTAGAGTTCTGGGTGTGAATGGACCCACCATTGAGTGGTATTTCAAAAAAGGAAACCGGGTCATCTCCTCGATCATAATCGCTTAACGACATTTCAATCCCATCACTTTCATCCCCCGAGTCCAATTTTGTTTCTTTTCTAGGTGCCAAGAAATAACCAGCAAGCTCCTTTAGAGCTTCGATTTGCAAGTAATCAGCAAAGAATGTTAATTTTCCGTCAGCTGGAGGGTCTCCTCGAACTTCCAGACCAGTCGCCATACCGGTGAGAAAGCGATCTCCCGAGAGTCGCAAAGCCGTAGCCTTGTACGAGAAAGTGTCGAGAATTGGCTTGGTTTCCTTTGTGGTGTGGATATCGACAGCAAAGGATTCCAAAACAAAAAGTTGCTCCAAAGGAAGCGAAGCTTTGGACAGATTCTCGTGAATAAGTTCGACTTCAGCCCCTTCTGTGGCCATGGAAATCGTCTCGGACTCTCCAACTTGCACGCTCATTATGCTCCCTTCTCGGTTTCTGCCTCGCGATAGGACATCAACAGCCTTGCCCCCAATGACAATAGAAACGATATCTTCTTGCTTTCCATTTGAATCAAGATCAATCGTTAACTTGTAATCCTCAATATGAAGGTTCAAGGAATCGACAACAGCCGCCATTTGCCTTTTCAAATAGGTCGTCAGGGTGCTATTTTTCTGTTTGGATCTCTTTTTTCGCGGAGATAACTCGGCATTTGAAAAGTGTTTCCTAGCAGTCTTGTTATTCCACCAAAACAGCTCAACGCGAAACTTTAACCCACGAATGAACAATGTAGCGTCTTGAACCCATCCCGGATCTGCCGACTGACCAACATTCCAGGTCCATGTGAAAACGATTTGGCTCACCACTCCCGTGACATGGGCAACAGAAGACCGGTCGCTGTCTTCATCACCAAAAGATTGAACGACGCGCCATTGCTCTTTAAGCAAGACGTCATTCAAGACAATTTTGGTATCAGACAGAAGGTTGGACTTGATTTTCTTCTCATCGACTTCAAAATATTGTGCCAAGTTGGATGCAATGACACTCGACAAGCTGTGAAGTTGAAGAAAGCAGCGTGCAAACAGTGAGCAAGACAACGGGACCAAGTGAAAAGAAAAAGAAACCATGGTGATAACGTACAGAGACTTTGGTCCCTTCACTCGTTTACCGAATACCTTCATGTCTCTTTGTGGAAGATGAGGGACCTAGGTAGTCTCAGGAGTAGTCATGATATTGCCATTGTCGTTTTCAGCAGAATATAAGTAAAAGTAATAAGTTGAAAGTAATGAAATAATAAGAGAGGTCGAAACATATTTTGAAAATGCTGTATTGAAAATGAGCGATGCGCATGTCAATGCATGATGACTGTTCCAGTACCTTTTGGGACATCCTGTCCTCCGTCAGTGCATCTTCTTTTCGGGAAAACCCTGAACTTCGCCTTCGTCAGAAACAAAAATAAATATCACTTCTGGTCACACAGGAAAAAGGCATTATGTAAATGTTGTTCTTTGTTTCGGCAAAACTCTGAATAAGCCAATTCAGAAACGAAAAATATGTCTCTTCTGGTCACAGAAGATTAAATCCATATATGTGCTTGGTTCTCAATTCATACAAGTGCTCAAAAAATCTGCACCTAAAAGAGTCACCAAGGAACAATGCGAAAATTCCTCGCGAACTAGCAATGACCTTCTACTTTTTGGTTTACTCTCACAAAAACACAAGCTTCAACTTTTACAACACTTTACAAATATCGACATCGATACGATCCCCCATCAGACGTATAAGACTAGAAAGCAGCCATGAATAATCCAGAGACAAACAATCACAGTCCTCGTTCCTTTATGAAGAACCATCAGTTCTCTTTCAGGGTGAGCAAAAAGCCACATCCGCAACTCCAATCGTTACCACCAGAAGAAGAACAAAATCATCGAAGACTAGAATTCATTCGTAACAAAAATCTCAGGCGCATCTTGGGAGCGAAACATAATGAAGATGCAAACCCTCATCATCAAGATCATGGGTTTCACATGCAGGAGCATCATACTTTGACCATTCGATCGTACCTTGGTTCTGGCGTTGAAATGATCCCAGAGTCGTCAAAGGAATTCGAATTGGGAGTCAATGAAAAGACGGACTCACAAAAAGGAATGCATTCGTATGACAAGTCACATTGTGCTGAAGAAAAGAAGGAAGAGACAACAGAACACTCAAGTTTCCCTCCATTTTCTCCGTCGCCCGTTGAAAGGAAAGTGGTCCATACCATTGACGAAATGCCAATCCCCATGAGAAAGTCCAAAAGAAATATCTTTGATGATGATGACGGTATCAACGGCAAGTCGTTCGGCAAAAATTCGCGTTCTGCTCCCGATCTCAGATTGGAAAGATCTCGCCCTACACCAGGACTTGTGAAGAGCCGCAACCTGGTTGCAAATGCTTCCGCATCCACACTCAATGCTCAATTTGACGATGATAAGGATGGCGACACCAAGTCGTTCGGCAATAATTCGCATTCTGCCCCCGACCTCCGATTAGAAAGACCTCGCCCTCCACCAGGACTAATGAAGAGGCGCAATTCGGTTACAAAATTTTCCAAATCCATGCTCAATGCTCAGTTTGATGATGATAACGATGATGACATCAAGAGCAATACTCCACTTTCTTCTCCCGACCACACATCAGAAAGACCTCGCCCTCCACCAGGACTAATGAAGAGGCGCAATTCGGTTACAAAATTTTCCGAACCCACGCTCAATGCTCAGTTTGAATCCGCATCTAAAAGTGAAGAATAAGAGTACCATCTCTTTCAGTGACCGTGGAATCGTAAGGGTTTGTTTCCGTCCTTCTGTTGGAAACGGAAATAATAGAACGATACATATATATAAGAAATAAAAGGATCTTTCGAGTACTAATCGCGTACCTGTAGTCATCATTTCAACAGGAGTGCCTATCGTGGGCTCTTGTTTGTTTTCGTCCATGATTTTCATCGTTATGACCCATGCACTTACCATGCCCTCATGATAGCTACCACTGTGTGTAGCAGTTTCCATGAAGCGTACAGTGCTGGGGGTCTGGAGTAGCGTTTTGGTCCCTTTACTCGTTTACCGAATACCTTCATATCTCTGTGTCGAAGATTGCGGGTCTAGGTATTCTCAATTGGAACTATTCATCTTGCTCTCTGTGATATGCAGGACTCAGATCTTGAGCCACGTCGTACTTCAGTGCCAATGGCATTTACAGGAAGCTACTGGACAGAACCACACCAATATTTTAGTGTTGATGAGCTCCTCTGTGTATCCTTCGCCATTATTCGTATAGTTTGGTTTGATTTTCGTGTGTACTTTCCATTGCTGTTGGCTTTGATGCGGCCAGAAGATGGCGGACAAGGATTTCATTGACGGTGCCGTTGCCCCTGCAATAATACTTCGTTTGATATATGAACTTCTCGAATGGATGAATGAATGAATGAATGAATGAATCAATCAATCAATCAATCAATCAATCAATCAATCAATCAATTATCGGTAATGGCAGAGACATTTGTGCGTCATCAGGGCCTAAGTGACCCCCTCGTCCAATGGGGGAGCAGCAGTAGTTTGAGTCAACGAAGCGAAATGATTGGAAGCTTATTGTATCATTGTACAGTACAGTGTACATCCAATAGGCATCACCGATACCGCCGATGTGACAATGACAATGTGGTTGGATTGGATATGGATCAGTTTTCCAGTCACGCGTCAAGGATTCAATCACGAATTGCGATGACCTTCCGCGGTCACAAGAGAGTCAGTCATCCGGATCTGGTAGGACGACACCGTGGAACGGACGAAGACAACACCCAAGTCTATCTATCCTTGATAGCAATATAAACCAATACAAAAGCAACAACATGTCTTTACCCGAAAACGAAGTTGCTGAGCTCAAGGAGCATTTCGAACTTTATGATTTGCACAGCGCAGGTGCGTACGAGGCAATGCCACAACTACAACAATACTCTTGGAACAGGAGGGGGCAGACGGAGAGTTGTGTCGTGTAGGAATGATAGATAGGATAGCAAGTTGCTCACAGTTCCGTTTTGTTTATTTCTTGTTCAGGATTCATCAGCGTGCGTGAACTTGGTTGGGCTGTCCGAGGATACGGAGTTAATGTTACGGAGAGTTCCTTGAAGCATGCTGTTGAAAAGGTAGGTTACATAATGCCCGGATTGTTTTCGGCGGGTCTACAAGACGAGCACTTTGGCAATGTTTGTGTACGAAACAAGTTGCTAACCTTTGCTCTTCATTCACATCTCTTTCTCTTGTTCTCTATTTCAGTATGATAACGGAAAGGGACAAATCATGTTTTCTGATTATGTTGATTTCATGGCCCGTAAGATGACAGATCCCGGTCTGAATGAAGAAGATATAATGGATTCTTTCTCTGTCTTTGACAAGGATAAGAAGGGAAAAGTAAATGTAAAGGAATTGAAGGACGTCATGTGTAAGATGGGAGAGCCCATGACTGGAGCAGAGATTGAAGGTGTCCTGAAGGATGCTGAAATTGATGCCGACGGAAATATGAATTACAAGGATTTTGTCAAGAGACTGAACGATATGTACGAACTCTTTGCCTAAGCGGTGGAATGATCGTGCATATCCATCGCTGATGGATAAAGCATATTTATTGTGAGCGTGATTGGGGCCAATAGAAGGAGGTCCCTGTTGCGCGGTTAAAAAATTATCTTAACTTGTTTATCTTTTTTTGGACGACTTGTCTTTTTGTAATACTGCAATAGCTACTACCAGAAAATCGATGCTATCGGTAGGAATTAATGAACCATCCGTCTTTACCATCATTTGAGTATTCTCCAGTATATCGTGGTATACATAGGCAGGTGTTGCACATCTACACGTTAAACACCTCTCTTGTAGGCCACTGCTTGGGACATACTGCCGTTCAGTTATGTTTGAAGCGGAATGAATCAATCATCGCCAGTTTGATCATTGCCATCCAAAGCATGTTGCTCGGGTGCTAGAAGCGGTTCCTCCAGATCATTTTCCTCATCCAGTAGTAATCCGTCTCCTTGGTCCCCAGCGGTGTGACTGCTGTGGTCGTAACAACACAACAAGATGATCTGAGCAAATCCTAGCAAGAAACCAATAGTATTGGGCCCAAAGATGTATGGATCATTCCTCTTTACACCATATGCCACCCAAAAGATTGCATTGGTGGAATTCATAATCATGGTGGGTCGGTGAATGCTGTCCGAGGACTTGGATCGTAGGACTGTTTGTATCGTTTGCAAGGGAGCTCCGTAGAAAAAGATGAGGTTGATGTTTACCAGAATTCCAATGGCATTGATTTGACCTTCCACAGTATGAAAAAGTCCGGACCAACCCACAAGAATCAAAATAAGAATCCAAACGACAAGTACCCGTAATAACAGAGTCTCTTGAGGCACAAATTGAAGACTATCGTCTCGTTGAATTGCCAGCATTTCGGATGATTCCACCACTCCTGCCTCTCCATTCCCATCCGTAATGTTGTTGTCGCTGTTGTTATCTAAAACTTCATGGGAAGCATTCCTTAATCTTATTCGGTCTTGATACTGTAGTTTTGCAGCACCCATATTCAACCAAACCGACAAGACCAAGCCTGGAAAGTTGGATGCGAGCATGAATGGATCATGGTTGTAGTAGCCGTAGGCGCACCAGCCCTAAGACAGAAAGGCAAAAACGAGAAAAGTGAGACGGACCTGTTGTCTTTTGGAAGATGATGGATTCTCGTATACTGTTGGTAGCAGCAAAAAGCATGACAAGAAACGCCACGTACCACAGTATTCCCCGTCATGATTGCCCAAGGTATTGGGTTCAAGGATCCAAGTGATCCTGCTGATAGAGCCTCCTGTAAATCTGGTACGGCGGCTAGATTGGAAGTGCGACAGAGGATGCAAACGAGAGAGAACAAAGAAAGATTTAGCGTCATCTAAGGAGCATGGAATGATTCACAGAAACGACGTTTGACAGAAATAAGACACGACAAGCTTACCAGAATACATTGCTGCCGATAAAATGCACCCCAAACTCGGACAAACGTAGGAGAATATAATATCAGAAACTGTCATTATCATCTTTCTTGTAAAGTAGAAAGTAGTCTATTGGCAGGCATCGGCATCGCCAACAGTACTGTGTGATTATTTTATCACAGATCATATTTTCGTTGAAGACGAGCTCTGATGAAACTTCTGATCGTTTCAATTTCGGAGTCTGATGAATCAAATAAGTACCATAAAATATTTTCGCTTCGGACATTAACATCTGTTACAGGTCGTCATCATCATATAAACAATAATCACCATGATGAACATGTCATGGTTCTAACTTGCATGTTGAAACCACGGTAGCATTTTTTATTGAATGGTGTGACTGACTGGCTGACTGACTCACTCATCCCATCAACTGCACAAGAATCACGCATGTCCGAGTTTTTGAAACGAAAGCAGGGCATCTTGAAACTGGCCAGCTTTTTGGCAGTCATCCTTCTGTTCCTTCAGAACTTCCTTTTGACGAAACAAGGCTTTCGGAAGGCCCTTGTGCCGACAAAAGTCAGTGTCGAGAATGAGTACAATGTCAACAGAACGGACACTGAATTCCAACGGGATGCAAACAGTACGGGTGTTGATGAGCCTGCTGCATCGAAACGAGTAGACTATGAGAACCATGTGCAACCCGACACGTCACCATCATCACCGCAAGTTCCATCCCGTACACCAACCACAGCAGAAGTGTCAGAAGATGCAGAAGATGGAGACTGTATTAGGCGATGTGCCAATCGAAAGAATAGAATATACGCCTCCATTGGCTTTGCTGGAATGAGCGATCGTGCATCGATCGTTGTCATGGTGTCGAAATTGGCTGGTTACTTGTGTGCGGTGGTCGATTTGCCAGCACCCATGTCATCCTTTGCTCGCTCCCACAATCTGGGCAAAAAGATAAGGGAAGAAGTTACATGGGGCGACTTTTTCAATCTTACCTTTCGTCAAGACGGTTCACAGAGTCTATATGACATTCGAGACAATCCGAATCGATCTTTCACCGACAACACCACTAGACACAAGAGGGGCGCCCTGCTGCGCTTTTACAACAGATCCAAGTATCCTCCGGACTGGACATTATTGATATCCAACAAGTCAAGCAATCTACTCCACGATTTCGAGCAACTGCAGCGACATTCTTGGGAACATGAATACGATGCCGACCGAGGCTTTTTGTGGGAAATACATCGGGTATTGTACAAATCGGATTTGCGAAAGGTCGATAGACTGCCCGGGCTCAATGATACGGAAGCAAAGCAACTATTACGACCCGAACAGACCTATCATGATCGAATGCGTCCTTCGCTATTGACTAAGGTACCAGCATGTCAATATGCCTCGCAAACACCAGAAGAAATGGAGCCAGCTCCACTGCATAGTTTTCGGACCGAGTTGCGAAGGCGAGTTCGGGCACTGGCTCCAGGAGGCACTTCCACAATCTTTGGCTTTTTCCATATTCGACGAGGAGATTCCAAAAAGGTGTGCAACACCACGTTGCCCGACTTGGAAAGCTATTTGAAATGTTCCTTGAATGGAACGGAATCAACAGGAAAGACTATTACCCTCTTGATGGGCAGCGACGAGCGAAATGCAAAGTATCGTCAACAAGTTTTGGACTTGGTGAACAATAGCAGCAATGCAGCATTGCCTTCTTATCCTCACGTCTCCATGCTGGATGCGGACGCGATTACCAAAGAATTGATGGAAGACTTGGTGGCACAAAAGGCCATGCCGGAATGGCTATCGAGCAACCACTATCAATTTCTACTGCTACAAGGAATTGGAATGTTGGGAGCCTTTAATTTCTCTTCGTTTTATCTCAGCAAGAGACGGAGCGATTGCCGTCCCTGCAACCATCTCTTGACGGCCCACCCAGAACTCTGGAACTGATACGAGGGTCGGGGTGAAGGAATCTGGAAGCAGCAGATGAAAAGAGCGCGGAAAATTACCCTTTGCTATCACTCGATTGGTCCAACGCCCAAATGTTGGAAGTGATTAGCTTAGGACTGCCAAGACCTTTGTTGATTGATTCTTTGGACTATTTGTTTATACTGCTATCTATTTCAAACTACTTTGCCTTGCCGTAGCTTTTGTTTTATCTAATATGTTTACTCTACTGAATTTGCCATTACATCTATATTATGAGCTCTCATCGCTTCATGACGAATTTCCTTTGAACGACAATTCGAACCTTATTTGAACCGCACCTTCAAGGTTTCCTCCACTGTTATTCATCAATCCCCAGTTGTGTGTTTCCCCGTGAGACTTTCAATCTCCTTGGCAAGACCTTGGATCGACGCCTAGACATCAGTGAGACCTGGCGTGCCCGCAGTCGCATTATTGCCAGGGGTAGAAACCATCCATGTTTAAAAACTCGCATTCTTTTTAGGAATGCAAACAATGAACTCTGTGGCAACAAAGATCACCCAGCTCTGTCGCTCTTTTTAAAACAAACCCAGGACTGTAAGATTGCAAAAACTGACGGTCTTGACCGAACAGCTATGCTCCTTCTATCGTCTCCATCATCCCACAAGCTCCCATTGCGAACAATGTCATTCTCCAAATCGACGTGACGGAAATTGAGACTAAGGAAGAGCTAGAAACGCCCATACGTCTCCCGTCTTACTTGCCGATAAACCATCATCACAAAATTCGTCTGCCCATCATGCGATTGAGCAATCTATTTTTTTATATATATCTAACTTCATTGCGAATAAATCAATAACGATACTGAAGTTGAACGCCAATCTTGGCGTTGAGGAAAAACAGACGCGAGGCGTTGATGCCGTCAGACGTGCCCTTTTCCTGCACGCTGATTGGTAGAATTGTCCGTTGCGTACAGACCAAGCGCCGTTGCGTACAGATCAAAGCCGTTGCGTACAGATCAAAAATTTGACGTACAGATCAAAAATTTGGCGTACAGATCAAAACCGTTACGTACAGATCAAAACCGTTACGTACAGATCAAAACCCAACCGGGTAAAGGATCTTGATGTTCTAGCTGAAGCCAACGATGATATTTTGGACTCCTATTTCTTGCTAGCAAAAGAGGAAAGAAGCAAAAGAGAACCAACAGGCACAAAACCTGATTCGTCCAACGCGTCTTGTGCTATCGCGTTTGAACGAACCGCGGTCAACATACTCGAAAACAACATGAACTTTCAAGGCGGCGCAACTGCAAGTTCGCCATTCCGCCAGGGTAATTTTGATCTTCTCTACAATCTCTGTACTCAAGCCAGTATACATAGATTGTTGAGAGAATATAAAGATGATGTGGCTTCAGGTGGCGAGAAAGAAGCGAGTGCTATTTCATTTACTTGGCTCCGAGAATTTTACGTTTCGCGTGTGGAAGAATTTTTTGATGGAAACCAACGGTATGGTCGAGCCGACGACTTCATTGAACAACTCTTGTTATCTTCTCCATCTGTCGTCTACACCGATAATGGAAAGGCTGGGTTAGCAGATCCAATGGGGCTGGCGGAAGCAATCATCTCGAAGCGGCGAGAAGTAGTGGATGAATGGAAGGTTCTGATGACAAATGTCCCGACAGATCACGCTGATGGCATTCGAAAGAACTTGTTGAATAAGCAGATGGAATCGTGGGGATCGGGACCCCCGTTGGGACAAGGATTTCAATAGAAATGTTTCGACAAGGAACGAGCGCGTCGCTGCTGCTTTCTTTGCTCACGTTTCCACTTGTGCAGTATGTTGGGAGGGAGAGTGACTGACTCACGCGATCACCCCACTTGTTGGTGGTGAAGATGCTACAGCATAGACTTTGTGTGATGTGCTTAGCAGCAGTACAACTATGGACGGATGCCTTTTTATCCGGGTTGCGATGGAAGGATTCGCTAGGCAGTGCTACGAGTAGTCATACTATGCAACTACTCTCAAAATTGTTAGATTCTAAGAAATACAAGCATTGCCTTACTGCAACTTTTAAAAGGATGTTATGGATTTTCTTCGCTTTTTCTCGACTTACATCGCATATCATATCAAAGCCTAAAAGCCTTTCTAGCAGCGTGATGCAAATGATCGACTGTGCTTGGCTTCTGACGGAAGTGGCCGATGTGAGATTCCGTGAATCGCTCCCAGATGACGGAGGCTGTAAACGAATCAAGTGATAGGCATCCGCAAGCCATGAGCATCGAAGATTGCCTCCCAATGAAGTCCAGTCGAAATTATCTAGAGGACGCTCTCTATTTTGTCTCTCGCTGGTGTTTCCACTAGGATTCTTCCACAGACACATAACTATCTCTGCAATATTGGAACGTCCTCTCGGTCTTCTTTCACCTGCTCGTAATTCAATTTGGCGCTCTCCTCGCTTTTCGGTTCCCCAGTTTTCCCCATGGACTGAAAGAGAAGGAAGGACAGCAACATCTTCAAAAATTCTACAACTGCTTTCCGCGATAGTGCATTCTTGGATGGTACAACTGCTTTACTGGTGGTTTCCTGTTTCGTTTTTTCCATTTTCCCTGCCCCAAAGAAAAATAAAGTTTGTAAGCTTTTAAACTCAAGTTCGAATACTTGTCTCGTCCATTGTTTTTTACCTTTCACTTTCACTTCCTCGTGAAGTCCCTTTTTTACGGATGCAACATCGTCGTCCTCCTCCTCTTGACACAGTCTTCCTTTCTTCGGTTTGCAGCAATCCAAAAAACATGAGAATGTTGGACAATTGTCCTGGGGTACCATCAACTCTGGTGGACTGAAATTTCTATCCGGATCCATGGCTTCACTGGAACTTCGAGACAAGAAAGACACAGACAGCAGCAAACAAGTCGTGCTGAAATAAGTTGCACTTGTGTGATTCATACCAATGGACTTGCAAGTCCGGCGTAGCGTATTTTTAACGGTTCCCGAGCAAGAATATCTCGGTACTGTAACATCTTCAACCCTGCGCTCATCATATTGCAATCTTACACGGTCAGTTTTTTTCCCCCCCTATAGGCGAAAAAAAGTACGAGTCAAGGACAGCGCGCCGGCATGGTCGCGGCGTAAAACCAAGATTTCTTTTTAAGTGAATTTTTGGGGTCGTTAAGTAATGTTCATGTCGCGTCCTTTTCTGGGTGAAAACAGGGACAGCCCTTAAGCTAACCTGGTTCATTTTCGGGGAAAAAAGTACATCGCAAGGACATCGACATTTCTTCAGACACTAGGTCAGACAGGATCCCATCCAGTCTTTCGACACGTCATCATGCTACTAAATTACTCTATGAAACGCCATGTCTGCTACTAAATTATTCGATACCACTCGCTGTATTGGGTAGAGTATGTACATGAAGCTACCACTGCTAGATCAAATGAACTGTCGTTTACTACTTTTAATGTCCCTATTGAATGATCTAAAGAAATCCAGAACCCGGCTCTTACCTTCTGTGTCTCTTTTCCTTGCCATTGGAAAGCAGCAATTGTGTAAGTAGAAGTATTATCCATCCCCATTGGCCTTCTAACCAGAATCCAAAAGATCCACCTGCCCTCACCGATCTCAAATACAGCTCTCAATTCAACCCTGATACCTTCTACTGGATTGTCGACAGTGGTAAGCAGTGGTGCAACCTTGTTCCTGTCCTATTTGCGAAACTACAAGACTGTTAACACACTATCAACAATATGAGACAGCCCCTTTGCCAACAAAACCGAACGCACCGTTTCTTTGTTGTTCTTGGATTACGAAGGATAGCTCTGACATTCTCGTTTCTCGAAAGTTTCTGTTGATTCTGAAATGGAAAAAGATGATAAGAACAGATTTCGAATCTTGAATGATTTATGCAATCAGTTTGATAGAATCTTACTCACGTCGAATCGTATCGTCTCCTGGTCCGATAGCATAATACAGTTTACATTAGACCAAGTATTCGATGGCCTTCGTCAGTCGCAAAAGAACAAGCGCAGTGAGCAAAATGATCCATGATCCACTTCAAAAACAACGAATCAAACGAACATTGATCTTCAATGATGAGACTCACTTTGTTCTTCTTCGTCATTTGCTTGTTTGAATGATAAATGGGACACACCGTTATCCGTTGTTTATATATAACAATGCCCATTCATTTATGCATCCAAACATCACTACGCTATGTTGATACTGTACCTATTCTGAATTCGCATTGAGTGTTTCGTGTTGAATTTGAAATTGTGATAAAAAGTGATTTTGAGAAAAGCCCCACAAACGCTCACTCTGGTAGTAATTGTACCAAAAGGCCGTAGATTTCCGCCTGCCATCCCAATGACATTCCAGTCCGTTGAGTCAAAACGATCAATTCGATCCCAAATTTCGGACCAACAGTTGTTCCCAGAGCCTAGATTCCAGTTGTGTACCAAACGACCTTCTTGTGGTAAGAACTTTTATTATTCCTCCATGCGCTTCTTGTTGAATATATGTAGACTCGACATCGATGCCTTTAAATTTGGAAATATTGGCCTGGAATAGACCAGAAAAGAGAACAAGTCACCTTGACATCTCCAAATCAGTGTCGAGATGCGAGTTTTGGCCGGAAAGACACTACTGTAGTTACCATTTACATTGTTCCCACACGCGTTAGTTGTTATTTATATATTTAGTAGCCATTTGGGTCTCCTGATGCGGTAACAAAGGCCATTTCAAAGGCGAGAAGCGACATAGACTTGTCATGGCAACACAAGCGGTGTGGCAGGAGTTGTCGATCTTGAGTGCTGCACTTAATTTCTGCCCAAGATCTGCAAAATCTTGTCTAAAACCTATCCCCATAGGTATGTGACAAAAGATGATAAGGTCCCGCAATGTCTGAGCACTTGGGTGGTCGTCGACGTCTCATTCAAACAAGATTGCCAATGATGGGACAGGTTCCATTCAACAGCAGCCCAGAGCAAGGTAGCCATGCTTCTAGAATATCAAATCCCAAAGAATCCTTTCAATCCTTTTGTAACATAGCTAATAATTAAAAGAGAAGTGTTAGATCATCCACCGCACTCATAGCTGACCAAGCTGTCCCAAAAGCTTGATGATCGTACCTGTTGTCCCACCTGCCAAGTCAAATATGGGCTCAAGGGCTAATACAGCCAATCTTGAGCATTCGGATTGCATCCAGTTTTGATCTCTAGTAGTACCCAAAGACAAAATTGGTGTATTGTTGGGTGCCGATATCCCACCCGATCGACAGCAGCCACCCAAAACCTTTGGATTCTTCAGCGTCGATAAGCGATGCAAGACTCCAAACTTGGATTCAAGTGTCATCTAAGGTCTAAACATACCGCTAATCGCGTTCCTTTAGTCAAAGTAGATACAGTGGACCTGGCCGTCTTGGTTCTGAACGATTATCTTGCCCTGGCGGGGTCCAACAGCCCCCATTTCGATTTCTTTTGTATGATTTCAGCCACTCAGATCATATATAGTCATCAAAACAACTGTGAAGCCACTTACATTCTTGCCTCCGACCCAGGTATTATTGTTCGATGGTAACATACTTTGGCCGTACTGTAAAAGAATCAAGAAAGTTCCCTTGGCTTGTCAGTCTCTCCACCTGACATTGATTCGGCAGTAGAATTGTCATTCATTCAGATTTTACATAGTCATCCAAACAACTGTGAAGCCACTTACATTCTTGCCTCCGACCCAGGTATTATTGTTTGATGGTAACATACTTTGGCCGTACTGTAAAAGAATCAAGAAAGTTCCCTTGGCTTGTCAGTCTCTCCACCTGACATTGATTCGGCAGTAGAATTGCCATTTATTCAGATCGTACATAGTCATCCAAACAACTGTGAAGCCACTTACATTCTTGCCTCCGACCCAGGTATTATTGTTTGATGGTAACATACTTTGGCCGTACTATAAAAGAATCAAGAAAGTTCCCTTGGCTTGTCAGTCTCTCCACCTGACATTGATTCGGCAGTAGAATTGCCATTTATTCAGATCGTACATAGTCATCCAAACAACTGTGAAGCCACTTACATTCTTGCCTCCGACCCAGGTATTATTGTTTGATGGTAACATACTTTGGCCGTACTATAAAAGAATCAAGAAAGTTCCCTTGGCTTGTCAGTCTCTCCACCTGACATTGATTCGGCAGTAGAATTGCCATTTATTCAGATCGTACATAGTCATCCAAACAACTGTGAAGCCACTTACATTCTTGCCTCCGACCCAGGTATTATTGTTTGATGGTAACATACTTTGGCCGTACTATAAAAGAATCAAGAAAGTTCCCTTGGCTTGTCAGTCTCTCCACCTGACATTGATTCGGCAGTAGAATTGCCATTTATTCAGATCGTACATAGTCATCCAAACAACTGTGAAGCCACTTACATTCTTGCCTCCGACCCAGGTATTATCGTTTGACCGTACTACACTTAGGTGGTACTATAAAAGAATCAAGAAAGTTCCCTCCTCTTGCCATGCTGGGTCGACGCAGTAAACCATTTCGATTTCTTTTGTTTCGTTTCATGACCTCTGTTGACCGAAAATGCAACATCCAAGGAGGCAAACAAGAGAGTGAGTCGCGTTCCAATAGTGATGATCGATATATTTGGGCCTACCGCGACTTGCTATGTCATCGTTTGAGCACACAGTAGGTTCCACTGTCACACAATATATGCTTCTCATTTGAATCGGGAAAATTCCTACAAGTCTTCACTTAAGGTTGGTTCTGGTTAGTGTATGCATGCCCCATTGCCAAACGAAGGACTTGATTGCCACAGAATAGTCATAGATACAATTTTCCGCAGCGCATTGCCATCCATCCATTCTTGATGCAGCATCACTAGTCGAATATCCTTGAAACCAAACGGTCAATATAGCTAGTAGCGCTACCTGACAAGTGCAACTCCAAAATCCACGTTGTTGGCCAGCGACTGAGCCAAGATTGACACATTCGTTGCCAAAGGACAGTCCAAAGCACTAAAATATATAACGTACAGTTAGAAGGAATGTCACTTTTCTTGCACATTTTGGACCAGAAATTGCTCCGACTTACTGATTTGAATAATGGATCTTGCTGTTCTGTCTTCCGTGATTTGTTCCCCCTCAATTCTTTCATGCAGGTCCAAGACTTCATCAACGGCCGATCGATTCGAAAAATAAGGGTTTATTGTTGCCTTCTGTTGGCTTCTGTTGCTGATGGCCTTGGGAAACGACAACATTGGGATGCTCATGAAAATTGAACTTGAAAAAGTTTCTTGATTGGGCGCCGATTTCAGGAATTGCAAAGAAGTAAGTGCAATATCAGAATCAGAGTCATCAGATGACTGCTCTGTTGACGTGGCGTCCATGGTTGGTGGTCAATTGGACTGTTTCGGAGAAGACCAACAGCAGCAGCGGCAGAGCATGAGATGGGTTTTGTTGGCAGTTGAAAAGTTTCGGAAACCCCCCTCTATGGAAGTCAGACTAGCGAGGAACTTGAGTTCGATAGAGGGGAGTTTCCGAAACTTCTTTCCACGGCATTCCAGTACTGTATTTGCGCGTTCATTGCGATGACGTGAAGTGAAGAATAGGAGTATGATTTGTGATTGGACGAAAATAAATTTCGCGCAATTTTTGTGAGAGTTTCGGAGAATGGAAGAGATGGGGGTCAGAAGCTCCATAAATGTTAATTTTTCCAAATGTTCACTTATGAGAGAACGTTTTTTGCATGACCAAAAAATTATATTTTTAGCCAATTTTAAGGACATGAAAAGGACCGTCCCTGTTTTCGGGCAAAAAAGGGTAAGATAACTGACCGTGTAGTGACGTACGGTGGATCGGAAAGTTAGTATCATTATGAACGTCCAGTGGTTGTTTACTATTGGCCTTCTGCTAGTATCAGTCCAAACAAACGCGTTTACCTTGATCACGTTTGATGTGGATGGCACTTTGGTGAAAGGATCAGGTCAGGCAGCAGCAGAATCGGCGCATGCCAAAGCTTTCTCCCATGCAGTTGGCACCATATTGGGCGATGGGAAATCGGTGATGCCCGTAGCGAAAGCCTTGCCAGGCAGTAAGTAAATATTGGACTTGACGATGTACTTCACCGGCCTTTTGCTTTTGCTCTTGCTCATACTGTGGTTATTGGTGCTGACGATGCTTTAAGATTTGTATCATGGTAGCACGGATGGTTTGATATCTCTTCGATTGGCCAAGGCAACGCTTGGAATAGACACGGATGTATCCTATCCGAAACTGGACCAAATCTTCCAATGCATGTTTGAGTACATGTCTGCTTGCTCCGACAAAGAAGTCGCCAACCTCATTTCCCCGCTTCCAGGAGTGCTCGATCAGTTGAAGACACTATCCCAAATGAACGATAAGGTCATGTGCGGGCTGGTAACTGGAAATGTGGAGGGGATTGCCCGCCTAAAGATGAGGGCCGTTGGAGTTTGGGATACACAAGCCCTAAGCCCCCCCAGTCCAATGCAAAAAACGTGGCCTGGTACCGAAAATATTGCATTTTTGGGTGGCTTTGGATCCGACTTCTGTAGCGGGAATATTGACGATATTGCGCGAAATCACTTGGACAGAGGAGAGCAGATTGCTATTGCAACCGAAAGATGCCGATATTTGCTCAAGGATGAACCAATAAAACAATTGGAAAGAGTTGTACACGTGGGAGATGCTCCAGCTGACGTATTGGCTGCCAAGGCATTTAGCGAAACACTGGAAGGAGGTGAGGAGAATCTTTGCGTTGGTATGGTTGCCGTAGCGACTGGGTCCTACTCGGCAGAAGAATTAAGAGGGCAGGCAGGAGAGACTATCCCTGGGAAATGGGAGCCCGTGGTACTAGAAGATGGAATGAATGATCCAAAATTTCTGGCTGCTTGTGGAGTGAGTCAATGATTGATTCAGTCAATCATTCATCGTGGTGTGGGAGGGTGACAAGTTGTTGCGATTTTGTCCGCATCATGATGATCAACATGGATGCCTGAACGATACTATGGACAATGGACAGTGGCTTAGTATCAGATCAGAGACAATTCATTATTCTACCCCCCTTTAAGGGTTCACAAACAGAGCAGACAGGATGGGCATGGTGCATGGAAGGTCTGGAGGTAAAGGAATTCGGTAGCCCACTCAAGGGTTACAACAGAATCGACTTTTGTAGTGAGATGAGCATCCGAGTAACTTGAGCTGAGCATACTGTAGAGCATCATTTTCTTTAGATCCCAACGGCGGTACAAGGCACAGTACCTGGTACAATACCTGGCGCAGCTAGCCTGGTCGTACTATGTTTGTTGGTCTTAGTGAGACACTGATGCGACAAAAATATGTCGCACGGTACGAAAGTCACAGTCATCCCCAACATGCAAAAAATCTAAGCACCTACTGGAACACGCGAGGAGTTAGTGTTTTTCGCGTTTTTTGCGTGCGTTGAAACTTTGGAAAAACAATTGATGTCGGTGTGACATGCAGACACCAACTTTTCTCCGATAAAATACCCGATCACTTCGGAGACGCGAAAAATGCTGATTTCATTTCAAAGACGCACATCCGGGTTCAAGCACGCAAATCGGGATTTCAAAGACGCACATCCGGGTTCAAGCACGCACATCCGGGTTCAAGCACGCACATCCGGGTTCAAGCACGCACATCCGGGTTCATTCAACATTCAAAGACGCATATCCGGGTTCAAGGACGCATCAAAAACTCAGCATCCCCCTCAAGGGGTACTTCCAGGACTCGACACATCATTCTGCATCGCTGAAATCGGTGGTCACTCCAGTCAAAATCAACAATTGGACACGACTGGACGCATTGGATGCAATTCTCCAATCGATCACAAAACTTCAGAAGACGAAGAGAAAAAAGCATCATGACAAAAGGACAAGAGCTCCCAACTGATCTAACTTCCGAGATCCAGCGCATGATGGTCAAGGACATGCATGACTTTAGGATTACAAAAGTGATTTGTTATGATCCTGTCACCTATGAGTCAAGGGACTTCTGGGAATCGCGCAAGGAGTATAAGGCATTCAGCTTCCCTGTATTCTTGGCAAACGTTGAAAATGTGGCAAGAAATGTCAGGTCTCATCTGAGGAAATCCGAGGAAGCCAGCGCAAAGAGAGCTGCAAAGGAATCGAAAAAGAAAAGGAAAGAAGAAGAAAAGAAAACAAAAGAGAAGGGTGGGGCTGACGAGAAGGCCACAGATACGCTGGAAGAGATGATGCAAGGTCTTGTCTTTGAGCAACCCACACAAAAACTTACTGACACGTTCGTTGAGGCATACCCATGTGGCGATCGTGTGCTAGTTGTGGTTGAGTTATTCGGAGACGTGAAGGCAGAGGAAGCAAACGCCTTTGATTTTTCTCCGGCAGGAGACAAGATTGTTCATTGGACCCGCACTCCTTCTGTGTGGACAGACGAACAAAAGCTTATTGGGGCTTTGGGCTCGACAATTGCCGATGCGGATACAATAATCCTTGGGAACGCAATAAAGAAACGGTTGAAGGACTCGCCCAAACCGAGCAAAGATGGCTTTTTGTGGATCCCAATGGAGATCATCAATCTCCCATTCTGTTGCGAACCCATGCTTTTCGACAAAAGTGGTCAGTCAATCGACTCTTATCTTGCTCAAGGCAATGAAAAGGGATTTAGATGGGGTTATTTTTGGCTTGTTCGCGAGGGTTGTAATCCTGAGTCAGCAAAGAAGTTGGTCTTTACTTGTCATGATGAAGAAGAAGACGACAATGATGAGGCATCACATTGCCTGACTGGCAATTATGATGCCGATGACATTTCGGAGGCTACAGAAGCATGCGCTGAGGAAGAACAGATGGACAAGGATGGCGACGAAAGTGTCGACGAAAGTGTCATGATGGATTGTGAACAATCAACAAAAGGCAGCAATTCTCCAGCTGAAGAAGGTCGTAGTGACTTGAGTGTGATGAGAGGCATGTGGAGTAAAGAAATAGATCTCAGGGAGAAAGCAGAACAGAAGAGAAAGGCCGCATTGGATGCCCAGCATATGGCAGAAGATAGAGCCAAGACTGCCAACGAAAAGGCAAAAACTGCAAAAGAGGCGGCTCGAAAGACCAAAGAAGATGCTCAGAAGGCCGTCAAGGAGGCCGACGAAAGAGCTACGAGAGCCGCAGCAGCCGAAAAAGAACGTTTTCAGCAGGCGGCAGAAGAGGAAAAGCAACGAATCCAAAGCGAAGCTCGTCAGCGTTTTGAGAAGGAGGCAGCACTGGAAAAACAGCGAATCCATGAAGAAGCTCGTCAACACCTTGAGCAGGTCGCAGCAGAGGAAAAACAGCGACTCGAAGAAGATGCTCGGCGACGTTTTGAGAAGGCCGCAGCAGAAGAAAAACAACGGCTCCAAGAAGAAGCTCGACAACGTTTTGAGAAGGCCACAGCAGAAGAAAAACAACGACTCCATAAAGAAGCTCACTTGGAAAAGGAAGAGTTACGCACAGAAGCAGACCAAGCAAAAGAGAGAGAATCAGAACAAAGGGATGAATATCAATCAGCAATTGCGCCCCGCCGCAGCGGACAGAAAAGTCGCCTGTCAATTGATTCATATGTTTCTGTGGATGCAGAACGTCCAGCAAAGCGGATGAGAGTCGTAGATCCGAAAGCAACACGGAAATCAATGAGACGAATTTTGAAAGCCAAACGGTCGGCATCGAATGAAGTGGACCAATACATCGAAGCAAATCCTGCACAAGAACAGGAAGGCAACAATTAGTACTAGATTTACAGTTCTTTATATATTTGGATCAATTTGTTTACGATATATTTCTTCTTTCTCCTAGTATTGTACAGGTATGTATATGTAGTCCAAGCCAACAGTTCACGCAAGAGTATACTATCAAAGGGTTATTATTCGCTGTTTAGTCATAGGTGACTTCATATTTAACCGGGTACAATCTCGCTCCATTCTCAAAGGAAAGTTGCACAATGACGGCCACAGCACGAGCTATCTTTCCATGTTTCTCGGTATTTGTGCTTTCCCATCTTTCCATTACTTTGAAAATTTTCAAGCGCCTGTTGACATTTTCATGTCGTCCCCTAGCCACCGATTTTTGTTTCCTGGTGATGCTATCCTTTCCTACAGCATTAGTCTTGATCTGAATTCTACCGGAGTACCCATTATCTGCCTCGACGCATTCACCAGGCATGAGCATGAGGGAAAGATTAGCGTCAAAGATTTCCCTGTCACTCAAGTTTGCCGGAAAGGGACCGTTGATGGCCACAATGTCTCCTGTCTGAATGCATTGTGCAATTTCGTATCGCATTGCAGCACGATTGTGCTTATGACTCCACCATATCCTTGATCTTGGCGATGGCTCCCACATCCAAACATCTGTGCCATCGACTGTGACCAGTGCGATGCACTTCCCATCCCAGTCATTGAAACGATTCGCCCAAACTATAACGACTTCTTCCAGATCAGCGATCCCATCTGTGAACTTTGAGACCCAATCGCGAAACGTGTCACATGACTTGCAATTAGCGATCTTAATCATCATTTCTTCGCTAATATTTACCTTATAGTATATCAGCGTCCACAGCAAATGCTTTGGCTGTGCTCGACGCGATATCTTTTTCTTTGGCTCGAGCTTGGACCACAATTCGGAGCAAACCTCGAAGCTTGTACCAAATGCAGCCCGGAACACTCGTTTCTCTCTTTCTCGAGAATATTGTTTGCTCCCGATTGGCAACTCGAGCATCTCGCGAGCTACCTTTTCAAATGCTAGTCTGGATACCAGCATCTTCTCGTTTTTGTGGCGATTACGAGATGCTTGAATAATAATATTTGGCGATAATCTCCAAAAGCCGTTATAAAAATGTGCTTCAAGTATTAAAATATTATTATATTTTATTAATATTACGGTATAAATTTTTTTGTATCTTTGGGGTGCGTGTACCTATTACATCACAGTTGCATCAATTCTTATGTTTCATAGACGGAGAAGAGTTCAGTTGCTGTGTGTGTAATTTTCAACTATTGACTTCTATATCTTCATGCTCATTTCTGAATGTTTTCATTAGTTCTTCTTGCTTCGCATGGTGTGCTTTGTGGTCGCTGTCTTCTTCTTGGTGGTCTTCTTTTCAACTTGCACATGTTTCATAGGAACATCGTTCGAGCGTACTGTTTGATACGAATAAAGGGATTCGTCATCTGCAGTAGGAGAGAAAACTCGAGTTCCTCCAAACCTTCTACTTTCACTGGCGCCTGCAGCCTTCGCAGCATGCTTTCCCACAAGCCAAAAGGAAGCCCAGCGAAATCCGTTCGTGTTCTTTCTTACCTTGAAAGTCTTCATTGGCTTACCCTCTTTGCTAACCATGGTTGGCATGCAGGCAAAAGGGAGATCAATCACATCCCTGTGTTCCCAAATCTGACCATCCTTGTCCCGTTTGCAATTTTCCATCCGTTTTTTAATTGCAGATTCCAGAACGATGACATCAATGTCACTGGAACCAAACCCAGCCATCACTCCCTCTCGATCATCCTCATCGGCCCCCTTGAGCAATATGTTGGCGCTGCTGCATTCCTTTGGAACTCGTCTCATGCGTCATTTGAAAGCTTGAACTGGTTGGATGTCCTATCTTCAACGTCTCCGTCTAGACAGCAGACAACCCCCAATTTGTTTCCGGTTGGATACTGCAAGAGATAATGTTGTCTCATTTGCCCGACTTCAAATCCAAGAATACGACCATCGACATCCTCTTTAGCAGCTTGACAAGTAAGATCAATCGGTTTGCTACTACTTGTCTTGCGGGAGGTACTTGCAGCATTGGCGGAGGACGAACGAGCCGCTTTGTTTTCCCCTTCATCATCATCATCATCATCATCACTATCTTCTTGTGCTCCTTCGTCCTCAATGAAACTACTTGGCAATAAGCCAACTGCATCGGCTGCAACTTTTTTTGCCAGGCTTCGGAAAGCATGTCTTGAGGCCATTTTTTTCTCATACATTGTTTTTGACTTCATATGCTCCACGCCCCCAATGTTTGGTCCGAAAGGTTTCCAACCCGTTTGCTTGAAGTTCATGAAGTCATGTAGGAGTTCTTTGTAGACTTCAGACGACTTTCCGTGTTTCTCAGGCATGATTGGAATTTTTTACTCCAAAGATCATAGGTACACTCGTCGAGAAAATATCGCTAAGAAATCATTTTGCCAGACTTGAAAACCGAAAAGTGTCACAAACGGATTTCAGCGATTTTTGTGGCAAGGCTTGCGCGTTGGATGTTCAATCTCTTCACCTCGCTGCACCCACTTTCAGTTCAAGGACGCACATCCGGGTTCAAGGACGCACATCCGGGTTCAAGGACGCACATCCGGGTTCAAGGACGCAAATCAAAGACGCAACACATTTTGCGTTGTCAAATCAAGGACGCACATCCGGGTTTTTGCTCCTCTCCAATATTCGGCCTCTATTTAATTTAGAACGACCATAAAAACTATTTCTGTATAGTTCAATTTCTTC
Source organism: Cylindrotheca closterium (assembly GCA_933822405.4). Classification (NCBI taxonomy): domain Eukaryota; phylum Bacillariophyta; class Bacillariophyceae; order Bacillariales; family Bacillariaceae; genus Cylindrotheca; species Cylindrotheca closterium. Next base: position 292,626 of record CAKOGP040001847.1, on the reverse strand, counting down.
TAAATATTCAACGCGGGCAAAACACGCCAAAAACACCAACTCCTCGCGTGTTCCTGCATCGATAGGTACCTGGTACGAGTACCTCCGAGTAGTCCAAACCTTCTGTATTGTGTTCGTTTCTCGTCTTCTCTTGCTTATCGGTACAACTCAAGAAACCAAATACAATGGCACACCAACAAGGACAGCCACCTTACAACTCCCAGCCCGAGGCGACGAGTCTGGTAGCTTACGAGGAACCTCCTGAACCTCAACCCGACTACTATTATGATGAACCCGACTACGATTACACTGGACGAACAGGAGTCCGTGGAGAGGAAAACGAAGTCGACTACAGCATTTACGCCACTCGAAAGTCAAACTCCGTCAAGTACCGCAATCCTGACCGAGATCGCTGTCGCAAGATATTGTTTGGAATCTGTCTTCTTTGTTGTTGTTGTTTGATAATTGGGGCTTTGATTGCTGGAATCGTTTTGGTTCTCAAAGATCAAAACGAAGCGGATATTGGATCCACCTTTGCTCCAAGTGCATCGCAAAGTCCGTCCTTTAATCCAGTCAATCCACCGACGTTTCCGCCCACCATTGACACTCGACCAACTGGTTCACCCCGCCCAACAATTACGTACAAGCCTTCTGAGATTCCCTCCACCAATCCTACTACTTCCTCTCCGACTTCCTCTTCTCAACCTTCTGCGGATTCCGAATTATTGTCAGTTTTGGGCGAGGAAGATGACGGCGACGATGTGAACGCTTTGGCACAATTTGGTGCTCAACACTCCTTCACTGTCAATGAACAAGGTGTCTATGAATTTGTATTGGAATTCCAACACAACGAAAACCTACCCATGGGACCGGACAACTACGAGGGAAGTTGTCAAACTTTTGAAAGCACCAAAATCCACGACCTTGATGGACGTGACTTTCGAGAACCCCGCAAGTTTTTTAAGCGTCTTCCCGATTATATTTGGAATTCCACCGGTTTTCAGCACATCAGTCTAGATTGGCATCCATGTGGGGCCTATCCACGTAATTATGCGCATCCACACTATGATATTTCATTTTTCAGGGTCAGACCGGAAGATCGAGTGGTCTACCTCGCTTGCAAAGAGCAGAGTAACGTTCAAATGCCTGGCATTGTCCGAGCTTGTGAGTTCACACAGACATCCGATCACGCCAAGGAGTTCTACATTTTGCCATCTTCAGTTGTGGATCGTTCCAGAGTGCCCAACATGCCGGCTGCCTTTGAACAGGCCGAATTCTATGCTCCCGTGCCGTACGTGGGCATGCAATATTACGACGTGGAGAATCAACCGTCATCTCCAGGATCTTGGAATAGCTTGGACATGGGGATGAGTACTCACGGCGGTGACATTATGAGTTGGAAGGCCAAGGTTCCTTACCGTATCATCAGCGGGGAAAATCCACAGTTTCACTCCAAGACTCAAGAGTACTACCAGCCTACCATTTCTTCCCTTCCCGATGCCTTTTCGGTCTACTACCAACAAGATGGAACCATTCGATTCCAAATGACCGGGCTCTCCCAAATCACCAAGGCCGAATTGGATGTACTCAAACTTGAGAACCCAGACGATGTGCCATCGTCCCCCGTTCCTCTTCCCAGCCCACCCGAGTGCACTTGTTTTGCTCCGGATCCATCTCCTTCGCCATCGGCGTTCCCTTCGTCCGTTCCTTCCGACTCACCCACCATTCCAAGATTTGACTTTTGTACCTTGCTGACGGGAAACGAACCCAGCACCAATGTGGACATCAGTTGCTTCTCCACTGAGTACGAATGCAACCAAAAAACAGTCAGAGATTGTCAAGTATTATGTGGACCATCGCAATGCATGTCCTCTGAGTTTGACCAGTCTTATGTTTTGTGCATCGATGAGACATCTTGCAACAAGATCGCCAGCACCAAACCAGTCGCCCAATTCATCAACTCTCAAGTGCTCTGCCAAGTGGAAGGTTCCTGTACCGATGCGGAATTCTTGGCTTGCACTTGCTGCGATGGACCGGGTTGTCCATCCGAAAACTTTGTTGGTAATTCCCTCCCTAGTTGTGTGGATGGCGATGTCGGGGGTTTTTGCAATCAAATGGTGGAATCAGAGGGAAAGACTTGTAGAGAACTGGGGAATCCTGTGTGCACTAATTTGTAAAAGCGTACTAATAAGAGAGCTACCATTCTATTTCGTTTTCCGGATTCAATTTTGTGAATGAAAAGAAGGCATTGAATAGCTCTAATAAATTAAAACAATCTCGTTGTCCCATTGATGATCATGGGATGCTGGAATAGCCTTTGTAACACATCAAGTGTCTCGTTGATTAAAAGGTAGAGCGCGAGGACCGAGAGCCAACGCCCACTTTGAAAAATTCCCTTGTTTCCAGAATGCATAATTCATCCGACATCCCCAACCCAACGCATCAAGAACAAAATGAACCAACCTTTGACCTCATACGACGCTTCACAAGAGCCATTTGGTGAATTCATCTCCTCTTGCCTAATTTGGATGGACGGTTATCACGTTTTGCCACTGCGCTATCTGATATTCTTCCGAGACCCCAAGGGTCAACTGGATCCGAAACCTATTTTCGACAAGTCGAAAGATAGGATCCATATGGAATACTGGACTAAAGAAACGGACTTTCATGACAGAAGGTACAGTAACCACCGACAATACATGGACATGATGGATGCGAGCAAGAGATTTCTCTCTGGGCAGACGATGTTTTACCACGCCCGTTTGGCACAGTCGAAACAACAGAATCGTACATGGACAGTTGTCATTGACGCGGACGAAAATTTGTCTCTGGACTCGACTAATGTACCAAATGTTACGGACAGACTTCTAGCACCTGGTGCTGGGTTGAACTTGATCAAGCGTGTCCATGCCAGAGATCCATCCACTGGAATCACGAACAAGACCCCCAAGAAGTGGTTTCTTATATGCACTTTAGTAGGTCGAAGAGAATACGCTTCCTTTGAAAGTCCATCGAGATTGGTGCTCAAGGACGCACCCTTATTCATCACTATTGCCTGATCACTCTTCGATTTCGACATGTGCGACGTGGAGTGACATGACCAAACTGAGATGGTCGGCCGTTTCCATTCATAAGCTCTCTCGGACTTGTTTTGGTGTTTGGGAAAATCGGCGGGACCTCAAGTATACCGGGTACAGCAAGTAAGTAACCAACAATGGCTCGCAGTAAGTTTTCGGACGATGTCTCCGTCTCGTCAGCGAGATCCAAGAAATCAAAGAAATCAAAGAAGAAACGCGTCAAGGAAACAGAGACTCCAACCCTAGAGCTTGGAAAACCGATTGAACAATGATGTGGACGAAGAGTTCTTTCAGGATCCCCGACGTTTTCAAACCCTCCATCGCGTGATTGACGTATTAGGAATGCAAATGGGCAACGACGACATTGGTATTCAGCAGAAATCAGACTATAACCAAAAGAACCGGGCCTACAAGCAACTCAAGGAGCAACAGCAAGTGGTTGAGGATGCCATTGAGCATTTGGCTCTGATGCATTGTCAAGATTTAAACGGATCTGTGGTGCAAGTGGGACGGGTAGCACGCCAATTCGATGACGCTGTCTCGCAAGTCCGCCATTTGCGCAAGCAAGTCAAGGAAATTCAAGAAACTCTGGGTGCCGGAAATGCACCTTCTTCCAAAGAACAAGCAAATGCCAGTGCGGCGGCCGCTTCCGCAATGTCCTTGCGCGAACTGTGGATGAAAAAGTTAGAGGCTGAAGCTGTCTTGGCGCTTTTGGATAAGCTTGATCGCATTCGAGCGGCGCCCTTGCAGTTCGATGCCTATCTTCAGCAACACCGGATTGGAGCTGCTACCATTGTGGTGGCGCAGGCTTTGGACACTATGTTTTCCAGTGATGTCAGTCAGGTTCAGGCCTTGCACAAAATTATGGAACAGCTCATGATGCGAAAGCAAAAGGCAGAAGAGGTCGTTTGGGAATTGCTAATGGACGTCGTTTTCTTGAGGACGGGTAATGGAAAAGCAGAACTCCTTTCTTTTGGAGCTGGCCGCAAAGCACTGGAGAACGAGCTCGGTAAAGATGGAGACATCAGGAGAACATCAGCAAAACCAGTGGATTTGTTTAATCATTCCAATCATGGAATGGTCAATCCTTTCTTGGGCTATAGCATGAGATTTGCTCTTGACTATGATTTGCAAATGGAATCCCTCCAAAATCCTCTTTATTTACAAGAGATCAACGACGATGCAATCGTAGAAGAAGATTTCTATGACGACGAGGAAGATGGCTCTGTCAAAAAAGCATCCAGATTTGTTATTCCGCAGCCTGCAATGGAGGCCGAATTTGAATTGGAGTCGGAAGAGCGCCGTTCCATTGACGAGCTCAAATATCACGGAGGCGCTGACACCAAAGCACTAAGTCGACCAAGATATATGGACCACATACTTGCCTTGCGTACACTAGTGGAATGTTTGGTCCGACTTCGCCGTCTGGACGATGTCGAGCGGAATATTACCGAGGTCGTCGAAAGGGAACTGACGGCCTTGATTCATCGAGAACAGACAAGAACTTTCTTGAGAGTAGAAGGTAGCACAACACACAATTTGCAGCGAAGGGGGAGGTATGCCATGCTAATGAGTAAGGCTGGAGCAACCACCGATTTGAGAGACTTCCGAAAGCACATGGCAAGCATCGTCTCTGCCTTTGGAAATGTTCAAGTGCGGTTGACACATCTTTCACAGATAATTCGTCACCGAATTGTAAGTAATAGTATCGGTTCGGAGATATCGGTTCGGAGATGCAGTACTCTGTTTTCTATTCTAACAAAGTGTTTGGTTGCTGCGAAATACAGAAAGCTGGAAATGCATATTCCAGTTCAAGTGACTCATCCATTGTAATGGCAGGTGTCCTTCAACATGCAAAAGGTGTCATGGAACGGCAATTGAAGATGTTTCACAATGCATGTCTTACAGAAGTTGCCGACAGTCCTGAGGATAGTAAATTTAGCATGTCGAGCGGTCAGTCTCGCCGAAAATCAACGGTACAAGCCAAAGGAAAGAACAATCGCAGCTCAGAGGTTGGTATCGTCCGAATGGGTATCATTGATGATGAAGAGGAGGGAACAGAGGACACTAGTACGTGGTTGGCACCAACGACCTCTTCTCGTCTCATGAACAACCAAAATCTATCCATCCCCAAATTCATCAAGGACGTTCTATTTGCAAAGACCACTCAGAACGGAACACCACAGATTAGACACGCTCTCTTTTTCCGAAAGGCTCTTGCCAAGTGGCACAGGGATAATGCGTTACTACGAAAGGAGCTCGCAGATAGCACTCGTGAAGACACTTCGTCACCAAGCTATTCAACACCGGTGGAACTACCTGCCTTGGAGTATCTGGATAACGTAATTCAGAAGGCAGTGCTGCCAGTTCTCCAAGAAGAAGCTGTCAATGGAACGGTGCAAGCACTAGAACGACCGGATGCCTTTGATCCAGTTTTGGATCGGAATGTGTATGCAAGGGCTGATTCCAACGAACCACAAGATGTGGACATGTGTGTGGCTTGTACAGCTCTGTACAACTTTACTGGACCGCTCTTTCTGGCACTTCATCGACTACCAAAGGGTGGAGATATGTACTTGCCGCTGGTTGCTGTCTTGGAGCACGTCATTTTGACTTTTATTTCACGTGTAAAACAGCAAGTCACCAGAATTTGTTCCAACCAAACAGCGCTTCAACTTTTGATGGATAGTTCCTCCCAATATAGAGAAGATAGTGCACCAAAGTCCTTCGGCCAAGCTATGGAACGCAGAAAAGCGTTTGCTCAGCTTGTGCTGGCTTATGCTGATGGCGATCTGCTTGAAGCTATGAGTGACGATCGGTCACCAGGAGATCTTTCTGGAGTATCTGCCATTCCTCCTCCTATTGGAGATACGCCTAGGGTAGTTTCGGATCCAAGAGCGGCCGTCTTGGCCGATTACGGCGAACTCGACTTTGTAGGCGGCGTGGATCGTGAGGAAGTGAACTTGAGCATTGAGTTGCAATTTTTAAAGCCTTATCTCGAGTTTGCAGGAATGGAAGAGAATAACACAGTCAAGACCTGTCGAGACGAGGACCTGATGAAAGCAGCATGCCTGGCGCATTCGTTGTTGAAATTGTCAAGTTTGTTGGACAGCAGACTCAAGATGAGAAGCCAGTTTGGAGTCACTACGAAAACATTAGCAAATACACGAGCATTGCGTGAAGCCATCAAGACAATCCGCTCAAATGGGCTAAAAATGGCAAAGTTTTGCAGGTCAGACGTGCTGCTTCAGTCGATTGTTCGCCTCGCTAAGGTTTGCAATTCATCCACCATCGTGGCCCGTGATGCTGTCAGAATTCCGTCATCGGTAAATGATCTCGGTGAATACATGACTGCAGCTTCAGATAATTTGAGGGAGGCTGCTGGTAACGCTGTGACAGCCTACACCTTTTCTACACTGGAGCAATACATTCCGTTGTGCCTGATTCAAACAGTGCGTGTTTTGGCTGCTGGTCAGGGCATTGTAACAAAGGCACCTTTGACAATGAATGGTGTTGAAGCGCTGGACCGCTCTGGATCTGTATTATATCGCGATTTGAAAGGAGCTACATCTTTTGACAACTCGTTTTGGGATATTGAATTGGCTGCTGTATCCTTTGAGCGAAGTGCCACATTTTTTGGTATGATGGAGCTTGAAATGGGGGAACTAGAAGCTTACTACCAGGACAATCGCAACGACTTCTCTGAACAAGACTTCCAACTCATGTTTACTATGGATGGGCCTAAGCGAAAAGGAGATGTCAACCGTTACCACACACTTTTCAAGAAGATGGAACGGAAATAAGCTGTGGTGACAATGTAGATGTATCTTCTAGTGCGCCGAATTCTTTACGAATGTAACTTGTATAGCGATGTATTCACCATTTTACAATTCTAGCTGACTTGTTTTAAAACTTGACTCATGGATTGACCCCACCAAAACAATAATCGACCTAAGAAACTTTCCTCTCCCTTTCATTCCTTCTGCGCATGGCTACGCGGAGTCTCCCCTCAGAATCACCGGAGGCCTGCTGTAGACACCAATTTTCCATCATTCGGAGTGAATCCTCGATATCGGGAAAGATATCATCAAACCTGTCCATGTATTTTCCAATATACCGCTCTATTGGAGGAGATGAGAATGACTTGACAAATATATACAAAAACGTTGCCAATGCCACAAACCATGCCCATAGTGTTCCAATAGCATCGCAATGCCGCTGCTCTTGCAATCTCCACAAAGACTCTTCGCCTTTCAATGCTGCTGCAACGGTGCTATGCATCTCTGCTGTTGAGTTCCAAGGCTGAGATCGACGATGCGTCTCCACAGTCTTTTTTATCAAGAACGTGACATGTGACAAGCCATCAAGCTGAAGCCAGTCTCTTTGTCGAGAAGCAGTTTCGTGCATACCAATATCAATATCGTAATTGCGTTCGCCCCCCGAGTTTTTTTGAAGATAATCCTGCACCAAGACTTTTGGTATTTCATTTGGGTCCATCATCCCAGTCTCATTGAAGAGTATTGGAAGCAACCCAGACGTTTCCTCGTCTTGGGAGAAGCAAAAGACAGAGACCCCTAGAATGGCTGCAACCACAGAATCAGAATCACAGTGTCCAAGAACCATGACGGTATCAGGATGGCGAGAAAGACTATCCAAAAGATTGACAGAACTCTCTCGAGTGAAATCATCGTCGGCAGCAGAAAAGGAGACGCTCTCGTCACCAAAGTCCAACCACACAATCGCAAATGACGGGCGCTTGTTGCGAATAAGCATTTGTTGACTCAAAATGAGACTCTGTAGTACCGTGCTAGTTGTCTCGAGCGTCGAGTATTCGGGAGGCAAAGATACCATAATGGTTGGATTTGTTTGGGTCAGTCTCCACCCAGTTGCTTGCTTGTATGTAGATATGCAAGGAACACACAGTGGCTGTATTGCTCCAGTGACGTGAATGATGTTCCAATAATCTTGATGCTGGACCTTGTCAACGTACTCGTCAGGAAGAAATTGAATAATTAGTGCCACCACAGGCAAAAAGTAATCAGATGGTCGCTTCAATGGATCTAGGCCGACTTTTCTACGTTTGGAGTTGAGAGCCATTAATGGTTTGGTCAACATCAAACTCTGCCATCTCTGGCGGATGGTCAAGTAGATTCCTTCCAATAAGTGATCCCAAGTTGCGGGTGCTTCCCATTCGGAGTGATGATCTACTGCAAGTTCCAAGGACGATGCTGCCCCAATGGTAATGACTGGGATTTGGAACTTATCGGCCATTAACATGCCAGCTACATTGTACACATCCATGATGAGTACATCAGCACGAAACTTTGTGTCGGGGTGGTTCTGTGAAACTGTAGGGTCGTATCCCATGGTCATAACTAGTAGATCCATCATTTGATACGCGCGCTTGATCATATTCCGATCTAAAGGTTTCCGAGTACACGTGCCTGCTGCATCGATTGCGCTGATGACGTTCAAGGAACTCTTGAGTTTGGCATCTGGTTTGCATGGAATCTGTGTCAGAACCTTACTCTGAATGTAATCAACCCTGTAGTCTGAGCCAGGTCTGAGGAAATCATAACAGTGATTTGGAAACCCTGAATTAACAGACTAGCCGCCAGCGCCAAGAATTCATCGTCTCTTGAATCCGGGAGAAGAAGTATCGCAAGATGAAATGGGGGCTCAATCGACGTCACATCGACTGCATTTTGTGAGAGCTTGGAACATGCCATGAAAGAACTCTCGCAAACGGTCCCATCTTGTAGAGTCTTTAGTAAAGAAGGCATATAGATATTTTTGGCCACAGGGTATTCACCAATGAACTTGTTGATACATCGTCGGTATGCTTTTGGTTCTGCCGACAAGACTCCTCCAATGAAACCAACAAGAATTGCTACTGGTCGTTTCATCATCACACTTTTAAAAAAAATGTTCCTTGGATGCCTTTATAAAACAGCGGAATTATTGTGATGATGTTCGTTTGATCCTTTAGTCTCTTGTGCTAGTTACAGTACTGGTATTTCCATGCTTTCAGAGTTGCAAGACAGAGAATAAATCTAATGTGAAATGTGGAGTTGCAACGCAGGGCTCATTCTCCATTTCTATTTTGTTTTTTTGAACGGGGACTGAGAAAGCCAAAACGTTTTTTAACGGTCTCAACATTCAAAAAAATTATATCCGAATTATCTTCACAGTGAAGATGACAGGTTCTATGCTCAAGAGGACCGTTGTAGTCTCTCTTGCGGCTTTGATTCTTGTCGCATTGAGGCGACAGGCACTTCTCTTGGATAGAAGCCTTCCACAATGGACAGGCGACAACGTTGACGCTGAAGGTCACCATCTTTCGCAGTCTTCTGTTTCATCACTTTTTCGGCAGACAACAAGTGCAGAACCGGCAAGAAGAAAGTGGGCTTACGCTTTCGTAGTAGGGGGATGCAGCAAACATAAGCCAGAGTATCGGGGATTTATATGGAATATAGCCGTCGCAGCTCAAGTGTTACAAGAAACTGGATCCCAAGCAGATGTTGTCGCTTTGATCCAAATGTCTGCCAGAACCAACGAGACTGCCCTTCCGGAGGATGAATCGAAACTTCTCGAGGCTCTGAACGTAAAGATTGAATACATTCCAAAGTTCTCTTCGATGGTTCATGAAGTATTTTACACTTTGATGCTGGAAAAGTTTCGAATCCTTCAAATGACACAATACAGTCGAGTAATATTCATGGACGGTGATGTCATGCCGTTATGTTCCTTGGATTACCTCTTTGAGTTGTCGGAGCCAGAGTCTGGGGAGCCACTTTTAAAGGACAATATTGTGATATCGTATTCCAACCAACCCGCGCATGGTGGCTTCTTCATGCTACACCCTCAAGAAAGCGACTATGAGGAAATCCAAAAGATCATAAAGACAACAGAAGAAAAAGCCTTATCTCTGCCTCCGTTTGAGCATTGGGACGAAGTTGAAGGCTGGGGCCATATTATTGAGCCCCCAGATCGATGGATGTCCTCAATGTCAAAGTTTACCTCCACAAATTGGTCCTGGCATGGTGTGCACGCGGATCAAGGTTTGCTCTATCACTGGTCAGTTCCTCATATTGTTTGGAACCTTTCCATGCCCATTTTTTCATCTCACGCCTTGCTCCTATTTCGATTTCACTCATTAGGACAAAATATGTCAAGCAGAGTGTCTCACTCATCATCAACTACCAGGTGCAAAACTGGGGTAGCGAAAACGGCACAGCAGTAATGGAAAAAGCGTTTATAAACTACCGTCCAAGCGATCCTATCAATATTGCATCCTGTCATACAAGTAAAAATGCACCATATACTGACTTTCGACACTTCACAGGTAAGAGAAAATCTCACAAAGAAAAGGTATCAACAGTGTAAAAGCATGCGTCCTATTCAATTTTCACACTTCGTTCGGTGATCATCATGCAGGTCGGGGGAAACCATGGCAACAAAACTCCACACAATATATAACTTCAAATGTCGAGCCATCTCAGAATCGAGAGGAGGTGACCAAGACGTTCGACCAGTTGGTATCTTCTTTGAACGGAGAAATGAGGAGCAACGGGAAGGAATTTGACGGCAAGAAGCTTCTCTCCACTCTTATGCAAATGGTGCCTCCCCAAGGCAAGGAAGCTAAGACTCCAGCTCATGCAGAAAAAGGCAACAACTTGTCCTACAGCGACCAATCATATGTAAAATGGTTCAATGCTTTGGACAAGGCCCAACGAATATCTGGTGTCAACGTCACCTTTCCAAGATACTTCGGCAGAAACTTCGCAAGGGGACCTCCAGTTGGCACGTACCCCAAGTTTAAAGAGCGAATACGTCACATTCGATGGAAAGTAGAGAATGGCTGGAATCCTTATTCTGTCAAGGCGGAAACAACACCGTAACAATGTGGGTGGCTGTTGTCCATCACAATCTCTTCCTTATTTTAGAAGCTGGAAAGGCAGAAAGATGAGGACGATTGTGAGAGTGCGGTGGGCACTTCAACGATTTCAGCAAGAAGGCAAACATGAGATAAGAGGTGCTTCAAGGATGCAGCATACAGTAGTACCAGGTATAAATACCTCTAGTACAGTACCACTATACCGGTAGCTATGAACTATTCACTATCACTATTGCTATGTACTAGGAACTATTGACTATCGCTATGACTAACTATAAAACTATTCACTATCAACTATTCACTATCAACTATTCACTACTCACTATTTGACTATCGTCTGTAGTTCGTCCTTTCCGTCTGTCTGCCGCACGTGCCATCATTGAATCTACAGTCATCGTCCACTCTCTAGCCATCGTCTTGCGGTCAACCCACCCCGTCTGTCGGTCGCACGTAAACGAGCGAAGGGTCTCTGTTGCCATCGTCTATGGGTCGTCCGTTACGTCTGTCTGTCGCACGTGAACGAGCGAAGGGGGCTCGTTTACGTGTGATCGACAGACGCCATATACGATGGCTGCACGAGCTCTGAATAACACTAATAAAGGCCTACTTCCGCGCCTGGATGTTGTACGTGTGCATTCCCGCAAAGCTGTTGCGACACGTACTAGACACGGGCGCGGGGAGCAGTTTATACTAGATCCCCCGGGGATAGAAGAAGGGGAAAGACGAGGAAATATAAATAAAAGGAAAGAAAAAACAAAGAGGGAAAAGAAGAAGAGAAAGCAATAGAATTGCAATGAAGGGGCCCTACAACACAGTGCTGGTTTCACACATGGCGTCGCAAGATGACATACGCACCGTAGAACTCCAGTAGACGAAGTACCAATTTCGCAATTTTGGATCCATTTACCAGTCGATGGAGTCGAACATTTATTTTGGAAGATCAATATCAATTGCTCAATACTGGAACGGCCGGGAAATAGAAATTTAGCATACAATTCTTGGGAGTAAATATTGATTTTCCCGGCCGTCCCTGTACCGCGGTAGAATGTAACCAGCGGGCATCATCGCATAATCAGGCCAAGAATATGATGAACAGGAGCCGATAAGAGGCCGTAATGTCAGGGGACGCAGGAGGAAACGACAATAACAAGAATGTAACCACCATTAAGATAATCTCTGCAACTTACGGTCCTTGTGAAGGACTACAGCTGTCGACAGGCGAGTCAACGAGTGACTTCAAAGCAAGCTTTCCACATACTCGAGACGTCTCCCTCTTTCTACAAGCACTGCTATTAATACACGCAGCTACCCAAGCTGGTGAAGCAGCAACATCACTAGTAGACGAAAACGCAGGTGTTATCTCGGACCGAAAGAGAAGCTACGGGGCTGCCTTTTCCAAAACCAAAAAGCCACCTCCTGCAGCAAACACAGCCCAACCGAATATGAATTTAGGTGCAATTGAGACAGTCACAACAGCCACTCCTTTTGTCTTCTTGCTTGGAAATGGCGGAAAACTGGCAATGATGAATGCTATTTTTGGAGATCCTTGTCCAGGGACGTCCAAACGGCTGAAGGTTCACTATCTTGTTTGTGAGAATGCCGTGACTGAGATTCATCATGACACTTTTGCCGAACACGAACAGGTATTCTTGCGCCAGCGGCTCCGGTTGTTTCAATCATCGGACTCTCAGCTTCAAGAGGATCAACCATCCACTGCTAAAAACACATCCAGCAATATCAAAGCTGGGAATAGGAATCAACATCGTGCTACACGTGGAACTGGGGGAACCGAGCAACCACCGCTGAATTCAAGAGACGACCGAATCGAGCATACCTCCCCACTGTGGACGTTACATTCAGACACTTCGGAGATCATCTTGCCCTTAGTATTACCCTTTCTCAAGCTATCACAAAGGGTAGCATGCCGACTGGTGTGCAATTTATGGAAGAGCATTGTGAAAGATTGGGGTGTAGCGACTACGATTGATTGCAACGACAAGAATATTGCCAACTTTTCAAGACCATTTCTCCGAGGTATATTGTCGCACAGTTATTCAAGTCTTAAAAGTCTAGTATTGGACGGCTTTGTGTGCTTGGAAAAGGAGGATTTGCATCTTTCCATTCCGCACCTTCGGAAACTCGAGTCTCTGGATTTGTCTCGATGCCGCAATCTTGACAACTCCACCATGATTCTACTTTCCCAACACATTCACTCGACACTACAAGTACTCTATCTCAAGGGCCTGGAAAAGGTTTCCGATGAAGGAGTCATCGCCATATGCAACTCATGCACCAAACTGCAAGTTCTGGAGTTGTCCTACGTCCCAATTACGGATAAAGCTGGACTTTCCATTCAACACTTGCCCCAGCTTCGAGCCCTTTTCATGAGGGACAATTACCGTATCACTGATCAAAGGTACGCGACGATACCATCATGTTGGAATCAATCTGTGAATACTTGATGATTGATTGATCCGTCTTGGTTTTGGGACTCATTCTTCTCACCTCAATGTCATGATGATTCTTCTTCCCATGCAGCATTGATGTGATTACTACCAAGTGCATTCGACTGAAACAATTGACGCTGTGGGGCTGCATCAAACTTCGAAATTTGCAGTTCCATAGATCGGGTGACAAATTGGTGATCCTGAACCTATGGGGATGCTATAGCCTCTCTGATGATATTGCGTTATCTTTTGCCAACATGAATCAGCTGACGAGTCTTACTGTCAGCGAATGCCATCGCCTATCGGATCAATTTGTGGTACGTCAATTATTTGATCTAATCTGCGTCTTGCACTGAAACGTCTTCCAATGAGTACTCTTACATTTACGCTCGTTGCTGACCTTCTTCCCTTCCTTTCTTTCATATTGTTTCAGGAGCGTCTGGTGGAATATGTTCCGCAGCTGCGGCATCTGCAAATGCGATATTGCAAACGCCTAACTGATCAAGGAGTCGAAACCCTAGCCTCTCGCCTTTGCAACTTGTATACCTTGGACCTGAGCTTTTGCACCAAGTTGACGGCCGACTCTTTGTTTCATCTGCTGAATGTCTGTCGTGACAGCCTGTCTGAGCTACGACTCCAAAACTGCCGACAGCTGACCATTGGCATGCAATTTCGTGACACGGGAACCCGTCGAGGACTCGAGAAGGTCGAAGGGAGTGATGGGCGGTTGCTGGCGAATGCGATTCGATCTCACCATCCAAAGCACAGCCTGTCAGTTCTGGACGTCAGAGGATGTGGGAGTCCCGATTCTGTGTATCGTAACATTATACGTGCCCATTCCGAACAAGCTGGTGAACAGCGCAAGAAACCATTTTGGGACAAGGATCCATTTGTCATTGCCTTGAAAGGATTGGATTTTGAGCAGAAAGTGCCTGGCTTTTTCTCGCGTCAGCCTCGATGGAGCAATGTCCAGCGGCGGCTCTTGGAGCAAATGAGTTCACCATCCGCCAATTCAAATGCCAATGTGTAATATAAAAAGCTTAATGGCCACGTTTTCAGTTTTGTGCCGTAGTTGAGATAGAGTACGTGTCCCCTGCCCTTCTTCACTTTCGCATGCTTCTGCTTTGAAATCAGAACTTTTGAAAATGAGTCTTACAGGTACACATAAAATTGTGTATTCCTTGGAGAAAGAAGCGCTCGCAAAGCTGTGATTAACCAAGAATGCAGACGTCGCAAAATCTTACACATCGGGACCCTCCGCAACTCGTCCGTCGACAGACGAGTTGCTGAGGGTCCAGATCCCGCGTTACTCGTTTATTTTTACATAACGAATTCTGTTGGTGCTTGCGGATGTTGTTAATTGAACGATGTTCTTTTATCCAGCGAAAAAGCGAGTAGGAGACAATCCTGCATGAAGGAATTGCACAAGCTTCTCAACCTTCAATATAACAGAGCGCAACCTCACAATCAAACCAAACGCATATTTTGCCACAGCACAAGAATCAAAGCGTTGGCAAACCTTTCGAGTTCACAAGATGACTGCCGTTGATGCAGAACAAGCCATGACTATAGTCGGGACGATTGGAGGCTTCGCAATCTCCCTAAGTCTTGTTCCACAAGTGTATCTCACCTACAAGACGAAATGTGCTGACGATATTTCGTACACGTATCAGTTCATTTACATCTTTGGAACAGCACTTGTGAATGCATATGCCATATACTTCAAGCTTTATGCTGTCTACGTCCCATGTTTAGTGGAATTCAGTTTGATTGTCACGCTGACAGTTATGAAGGCCATATATCCCGCAAGACAGGATCTGATTGACTGTTCCAGACACAGCATTAAGATGTCGAGTGCTTCAAAAGGCAGTGCGACGCCTACTAATTTACAAATTATACAGCAGCTGATTGCCGATGAAGAACTCGCTGCGGTCGGTCACCAAGGTCATCATTTTGATTCCAAGGAATTTGAGAAGAATATGATTCGGAAATCAATTACACTCATGAAGCAAATGGCCGTAAAAGGGCACCACGATATCGAGCACCACGACATCGAAGCCCCTACAGAGAGGGCTCAGCTGTCGGAACTAGATGATTCTACTGAAAAGGCAGAAAATTCAGCTGATCAGAAGGAGGAGGTATGAAGAAGTCAGGTTCGACGCTTCAAACAACAAGGCCACCGAGCTGCGAAGTTGTTTTCTTGATTTCAGGGAAAGCAATGGCATGTAAAGTGACAGCAACCTGGAGTGACAAGCATAACACCTAAAGGGTGTAGTTCGAAGTCATACCAGCTATTCACCTGAGTATGTATGCTAAAGCTACCTCTCCTCTCCTTTCACCTTCTATTTATAATTTCTAATGAATTAAAATATTTATACGTACCGCACCAAAATACGAAATTTACAGTCCGAGTAGCATATTTTTCACCTTGCAACGCAATGATGCATGATTCTTACTGGTACTCGTCTTATCTTTTAAAAGCAGCAGCTTCGGATACCAACACGCCACCAACTCGAGATATGAAGGCAGTGGCCTACCGCCATGCTCAATCAATGGCTCCACTCATTCGATCGTTATCGCCACACCAAAACATTCCACCCTAACCATAACCCCAACTTGCGAAGATATATCGGATGGCGCTTATTGCAACTTCAACAATAAAAACAGAGAACTCAGTCTTGACCTGATAAATAAATTATGCTTAAAATATATATGGGGCAGTATGTTAGTCCAGGATGTTAACAATACACATTTATAATGCATTCTGATATGAACGTTGTATTTATTGAGAAAATGACACACGGGCGAAATTACCCGTGCGTACGCTACATCCGTCAAATTGAATAAAGATCCAGTGAAGTGAACCTCACATGAACTCACACTTTTTGCCACAGCAGAAGAATCATAGCGCACCCAAGCCCTTCGAGGCCACAAGATGACAGCCGTTGATGCAGAACAAGCCATGACAATAGTGGGGACGATTGGAGGCTTTGCAATCTCCCTGAGTCTTGTTCCACAAGTCTACCTCACCTACAAGACGAAATGTGCTGACGATATTTCCTACACGTATCAATTTATCTACATATTTGGTGCTTCATTGGTGAATGCATATGCCATTTACTTTCAGCTATATGCAGTGTACATTCCTTGCTTGTTGGAGCTATGTATGATTATTATTTTGACAATTATGAAATTCATGTATCCGCCAAGACAGGATTTGATCGACTGTTCCAAACATAGCATCATGATTTCGCATGCTTCAAAAGGCAGCTCAACGTCGATTAGTTTACAAATTATACAGCGGATGATTGCCAATGGAGAACTCACTGTGGGTGGTGATGAAGTTCATGGTGATGGCTCCAAAGAATTTGAGAAGCATATGTTAAGGAAATCAATTACGTTGATAAAGCAAATGGCCATTAAAGGACACCACGGCATCGAAGCCCCTACAGAGAAGGACCAGCAAACTGATTTAGATGCTACTGAAAGGGCAGGAAATTCAGCTGATCAGAAGGAGGAAGAAGCATGAGGAGGCCAAGGTCAAACGTTTCAAAGCAACAAGGACGAGGAGGAGCGAGCTGCCAAATCGGATCGGATGATACCCACTATGCTCCTCTGATGCAATGACAACTACAACAAAGTTCCGTCCAGTATATTTATTTTTAGCGAGTTCAATTGATGCTTTTGTTTAGAGTAACAGTCCATTTATCTCTTGGAGCAAGTTATGTACCGGTATTATATTGGCTGGTATGGTAGCTCATTTGATCTATTCGACTACGAAAAATCAGTTGGAAATACTATACTCTTACTCATCGTACGTGTTCATCATCTTGTTTTCAACACTTTGAATAGCATAGCCATGAGAATACTTCTCGCATTTTTGCTTGCCCTATTCTGGCAACAATGTCACTGCTTTCTTGGCTCTCCACTTATCACCAAGGCCACAATCGATGTCAAGACTAGATCCTCGCCCTTGAAAATGAACCTATTGACCGATCTTGGAGACATGTTGGGAGGTGGCAACAACGTTCTTACGCCTCAGCCGTCGCTTCCGTATTCAAAACCATTCTGCAGTAGCACGTCATGTGCTGAGGGTGTCCGAACCTTTGCGGTCCAAGAACGCTTGCTGACATTCACTGGCGAAGACTTTGACGTGGCGGAATTGCACCCGGGTGGTGGTAGCACGTCATTTGCCAAAGTCCGTGGTGCCATGCTGCACCTTCCCGGAAAAGACAAAATGCGCTTGACCAGTACACAAACGAACGAAGAACTGTTGGTCTTGGACCGCAAGCTAATTGCTGCAACACCCACCTACGATATTTACCGTGGTGGATCGGGAGCTGAAAAGATTGGATGGATCGAGAAAAAATTCATTTCCATGACGGATAGCTTTGATATCTACATGGAAGGAAAGGGGGGGTTCGGCGTGACTGGCTTGTTCAAGCCTCCTCCTGCCTATAAAATTACAGGAGACTTTCTGGATCGAAACTTTGTCATGCGAAACGAAGAAGGAGAATGCGTGGCAAGAGTCAGTGAGGATTGGATCATTGAATTTGATGCCTTCAACCATTACCAAGTTCAAGTAGCTCCAGGAATGGATGCTGTTTTGGTCTTGGCTTGTCTCTGCGCTATTGATGAAGAATTTGACGAAGAACACAAGGCAAAGAGAGAGCAAGAGGCGTAGGTCCTAAGGCTAGTAAAACGAAATATTTCGAAGTTATAAACTGTTATGAGTTATTGTTGTAGGTATAGTACTGCTGTGCAATAGTGTTCTGTTCTTTTTGAAAATCACAAAAGACAACGTGTCTTTCTTCTTTTCTATGATTGCTCCTCTGTGACGAGCTCTAGTATTCCTTGAGGATGGATTCCAAGACCAAGCGACTGGAATTCTTACAGGAATGCCCGTGGGTACACTGCCCAACGAGATTTTCTTCAGCAATCTCTTTCATATGATCTGACAGATAAGCATGCACACGGCTGGCGGATGATTCTCCAAAATCAAAATAGTATTCAGAAGCCTTCCAGAATTTGGCTTGATCAATGGCTTGTCGTTTCGCCTCTTTCAGATACCGATCCTGGAGTTTGGGAGGCTCCTCCGTAAAATTCTCGTGAGTGTGATGAGGCCACAAAATGTTGTACATGCCAGCGCTGGTCGGAGATCGTGCTCGTATGGCAGTCGGAACCAGATTGAAAAAGTCAACGCAACCGCCGGAATGGTGCTTGTCTTTTGCTTGTTTGGATCCGCATTTTGGAAGATTGCGGTGAATGGCAGTGTGTTTTTGGGTCGAAGGTAGATCAAGTGTTTGCACACCACTTGCGGCTGGATCGGGAGCTACATAGGCAACGGAGAGACCTGCTGTGATGCAAATGGTGGATCGAATGGAGAGCAAGGTGCCAGTGACATTAGGTGGAGCCGTTTGTGGATCGTCCTGTTTGACTTCCCACATTTCGGATGGTTGGAATTGCCATTCAAAGTGCGTCGATGAGCACCACACCTTCCAGGGAGAGTTGCTTTTCTGTTTGGAATAATAGGAATCAAAATGTTCCGAAGCTTGATCTTGCAACTCTTCCACAAAGAACTGGTTGAGACCATCGTCTACATCCAGCCTGGTTTCCAAAATGTTTCGAGTCTTCATCATGTACTCCTTTGCCGAAGTATAATTGCCACCCACGATATTTTTTGCTCCAAGATTGGCTTGGTGTTTGTTAATGTTCCAGTACTCTGAATGAGGATTGTCGTTGCTGGCAATGACCAAGTAAGTGAAATTACCACCCAATGTTTCGAGTGCTTCAAATAGTGCACTCTTCACTTCTGTATTCAATTCGGGATCGATTCGAATCACACAAAGAAAGTTCTGCGAGGATTGGGCCGAGAGCGAAGGCAGGAAGAACTCCTTCATCAGTGCAAGCCGCGCGAGTCCAAGCTCTACCAAATGAGGTTGGTGCTGCATAAAACGACTGTGAATAATGTGCACCAACAAAGGGTCTTCGCCATTCTCATCTTCATCTTCCACGCCCTCACTATTTGATGCAAGCTCTTCGTCTGATGCAGTGGCTTCTTTCAACGATTTCTCTGCCGGCATGTCGGATGTTTTGCTCTGGTCTCGCAAGGGTTCTGATTTTAATAATTTAGCTGGTGGGCCCATGGTTAGCGGACTCCGGGACCGAATGTAGTGCTCTGGCGTTGGACTTCGGTCTAGAGGGATACTGGAGTTTGATCCACCGGGTACAGGTCCCACTGCATCGCCGGATCGCCATTGAAAAAATACAAGATATCCAACTGCAAAACACACACACCAGCCCAACAAAAGACACTTTTCCAATGTCAACAAGTGCTGAGTGGTGTGAGTGAGAGATGACCGCCGTCTTCGCTTTTTGACGGGACGAGAGAAAGAAGCAGGTCGAACAAGAGTTGGAGATGGTGGGAACACTTCTATACTTCGTACTTTCTGCAAAGGCAAACCAGAGAGCAAATCATAGTCTGGCCTTGTACTACGAGGACTCCGTCTTGTCATTGTTGCATTCAACAAGGAACCAACGTCTTGTGGTCTGGAGGGAGAGCCATTCGTATCTATAGAATCGGAAGAAGAGGACGTCATAGAGTCTGAAGAAGCCATACTCAAGATGTTATTACTTGATGGCGGTGTTGATGGGTTTGATTGCATGTTCGAATCCTTTATAATAATAGATGTCCCACTACAAATTTCAATCGATTGGTGGGAGAAGAGACCAAATAAGACGCACACATGACTCCACTCAAAGCGTGCCGGTCTAGCTTTTTTCGGAATAGGAAGTACGACATCCGGTGAGAATTTTCACGTTATGGGACGAATGTTCATCTCCGTTACTGAATATTTTGTATTCGAAGAATTTCACTAAGTACTTAAAACAGATGAGCCAACCAAAAAGTCACAGTCCGCATGAACGTAAACTCTACTTCTGCGGTATTTCCAGAACCCGGAAAACTCTCTCCGATCCAGCGGAGTCACACATATCATACAGTAAAGGATACAGACCCATTTGATTTGTAACTTGAATAGATTCAAACGCATCTATGTTTAATGGAGAATACTCCTTAGAAAAATTGCTTCGACTCAATCATCAATCGTCCGTTTGGATCGTTTCAATTCCCGTCATTGCCTACACTATCTGTGCCACTACTGCCGGAGCATCTTCGGCCACGGGAAGTGCCGGTTGGACATCAAATCCAAGAGCATTCACATAGGCTTTGTACCGTCGCATATCCCACCAAGGTCGCTCGGTCGGCCGTCTCCCAATCACCCGAATTTGCCGTCGAGCTTCCTCCACTAGTCCAGTCATGGTCAAAGCAAAGGCAAAGTAATTTCGACTGGTCCATTCAAGGTATTTTTCGGTGCTTGTACTCGCTTGGGATGATGTTTCGGATGCCCCTGGAAAGGCATGCTGGTAGGCTTGTCGAATCTCGGCAATTACTCCAGTCTGCCTCCAATAGTTTCGTCTTTGCTCGATCAAATTTCGCTCGTAGTGTGCCATGGGAATCAATGCCCAAAGCGGATGACCGGCTGGCAAACCGCTGGTAATGGATCTCGCATACGCAAACATTTGCTGGTGGGATCCATGCCACTTGGCACAATAGTACTCTAGAGCGGCAGCGTGAAATCGAAACAGCAATGGCTCGTGTGCTGTGTTCTGAAGTCGATTCAGACAGGTTTCCACGTCCAAAATACTTGGGTCCTTATTCTTCAAGCCCTTTGCAATCGGCACTGCATTCGAATACACGAGAGGGTCTTCTGGTGAGAGTCTGCTAGCCTCTTTGAGCTCTGCGGATGACGCTTTCAAACGATCGAAGAAAAGGCTCCATTGTTGTTGCTGGACCATGTCTGCCGTTGCCGAAGATCTGGCATGCCAAGCCCAAGCGGTTTGGACTTGAGCCCGGAGGATACGACAGTCAGTGCTACTGGACTCCGCCTCAATCCAATCATCTAGGAATGGACAACATGACTCCTTTTCTTGTGTCCTCTCCGCTGGCCAAGTCTTTCGTACTTCCTCGGCAATAACTCCAAAATAGTAGGACCGTTCTTCGTTTTGTTTACTCTGCCCATTTTCTTTCAGACTAGACAGCACGTCCCGGATCACT
This sequence comes from Cylindrotheca closterium, assembly GCA_933822405.4. Classification (NCBI taxonomy): domain Eukaryota; phylum Bacillariophyta; class Bacillariophyceae; order Bacillariales; family Bacillariaceae; genus Cylindrotheca; species Cylindrotheca closterium. The sequence goes on along the minus strand of CAKOGP040001847.1, from coordinate 271,110 downwards.
TCCCACTCCTTATTTGCCATGGCCTCCTTCAATTTCAAAACGACGGCATCGTCTGGAAGGGCGTGCAAAAACTCAAAGTCAAAGTGAGCATCGGGTATGGCCTCCTTCGCCTGGGCGACAGGAACACCACCGTCGTGCGACGGAACCATGATGAGTTCCACCCCAACCGCCATTGGATCCTGTCGGTTTACACGTTGGTAAGCCGTTTGTCTTTGCCCTTCTCCTTGCCTCTGAGAGCTGGTGTGCATAATAATGCGACAGCAGCGTAACAGTGAATAGAAGATGAACACGGTCCAAAACATCGCACCCAATGGATCAGCATTAGAATTTGAAGACGACCCGGAGTGATAACGTGTATTTCCACCAGAATGATGGTAAGAGCCGCCGCTGTGATACGAACTTGATCCGCCGTGTGTATTATAGAAGGGGGAACTTTGGAGGTTGTTAACGGACGAGCCTGGAAGGATGACATCCGTTCCACACAATCGAGACCCAACTCCATAGCGACTATCCACATTGGAGCAGTCAATTGCGTAGCCATCAAATATTGTTGTTCTTGAACATTGGCCTGGTGCTTTGTAGGTGCAAGATTGACACTGCTTTCCATTGAAAGTCACGACACAAACATTCTTGGCAGCTTTCACACACAAGTTATTTCCGTGAATCCAGTCATCGTAGCATGTGTTTTCCATATGAATATTTGCCAGGGTTTCATAGTCCGCATTATTGGATGAGGAAGACATGGTCATAAGGGCAAGTCAAGCTACCTTAGAAACTACTTCTGGTTAGATGAAACATCTTCGTTGCGCGTTCTTCTTGCTATTTCTCAACAATAAACTGCGAGATTGACTCTTGTAAGTGTCACCCTTTCGCATTCGAGACGTAACTTACTACCCGAAAGTTGCTTCCCTTCGCAAAGGTGTAACCGGAAGTCTTCCGAGTCAGTCGAGCGGTTATCACCAGCACAGTTAGTGTATTATATAATTACATACAGTAAAATGCGATATTACATTACAAATCTATACATAATAGCCGCAAAAGTGGCCCAGAAATAGAAGCCCGGCTATTGTACTCCTACACCACACAGCATCATTGGCACTACAGACCCCAAGAAGCTAGGTGATTAGACACAGCACAGTATTTGGCAATCTCTTCCTCATCGTGTAAGACTCCGATGTAGGAAGTAATCACGTCTTTGTACATTGCAAGTGTGGCGGGTCCTTGGTTCAGCATCGAGAGAACGCTGATTTGGTTAGATCGGTGGCACTCCTTATCCATGGATGCCACGATCTCTTTTTGAAAGACTTGGTATTCGAGTAGACGCTCTCGTATTAGTTTGGCAAATGAGACAATAAATTCAAAAGCTTCTCCACCAGAGTAGAACTGCAAGCTTCGAGGGTCCTTGCTAATGGCGGCAAGGGCCACATCTTTGTCGTAGGCTATTTTTTCATCGACATCTCGAATTATACGAGCATCCACTGCCACCGCCTTCAAGATAAAATCTTTGTCACCCTTCAAGGCATCTGATATCATGTTGAAATCGCTCCAATTCTTCCTGACAAGTATCAACACTAGCTCTTCATCCTCCGCGAACTCTTCTGGAAATTCATCCAACCAATCGCCGCCGCTATTCAACCAAGCACGTGCAACCTCGCGATTTGACCACAGTTCTTTGCATACATCATGGTACACAAACTGCAGATACCTTGCGTGAGTTTCTATGGTCAACACCACAAAGGCTGGATTATCCATCTGATACGACTCTCCAATGAAGAATAGTACATTTGGGGAGCCTTCAAGTGCCGCCAGCGCGATATCCCTATCAACTTTTAATTCATCCGAGCAGTGTTCCCAAATGGACACATCCTTCTTTATGGCTTTCATCATGAGTTCCTTGTCACTACGAATTGAAAGTGGGAACGAATCTAGTACCATTGGCAACAGGTCGCCTCCGCCATGGTTAGCAATAAAGCACATCATGGCCTTGTGGCTGGAAAATAATTCAGGACAAATCGCAAAGGCTGCCATGGCAAGATCTTCGGAAGTACTTGGAGACGTCACGAGGGCCAATGCGACCGGAAAGTTGCACTTTGTCTCCATTGGAAGGTCCTCCCAGATACTACCATTCGAAAGATGAACAGCCTTGGCCACAAAGTCTAGTTGTTTGCGAAAGTGATCGGGAATCATACACCACTCAACACATGGATTGCGCAAGGCAAACAGCACCACTTCTTCATCACATTCGTACAACTCTAAACAATGCTTCACCCCAGATAGAGGAAGATGTTGAACAACCTTTTTCGCGAATTCACTGTGCTCTAAAAGAGTTTGTTTGACAATTCCAGGCAAGCAATAGCGAAAGGAGGCCGGATCTTGCTTCGACGCCTCGGATACAATCTCTTGGTCACGACGAAGGTCGTACGAGGCGTGCTTCAAATTCATTCCTGATTGACGAACGCAATGGAGCACAACTTCAGGGTCGTCTTTCAGTCTTTGGGACGCAAAGCGGAGGACTTGACCGTCTGCTTGGTGGTTGCCAAAAGCAACAGCACTGAGAAAGAAGGACTTGTCGTTGCGCAGCACACTAGAGCAATATGCCATGGAGGATAATCCATTGTTTGGATGGCTCAAAACTTCCAACATGACATCTGCGTCAGATCGCAGAGTTTCCGAAAAGTGCTGCAGAAAATGGGCAGGTAACTTGGATCGATTCAAGATAGCCCGAAGAATATCTCCGTCGTCTTTCAACTCGTTCGAGACGAATTCAATCGCGTTAGGACAATGCTTGACAATCTCCAAGACCAGTGCTTTGTCATTTCTTAGCTTTGGAGGAACGAACAGGTCACTATCCCCGTTGACGCTCTTGGCAAAGTCTTGTCTACTGACACGGGCAATCAGAATATCTCGATCCAGGCGAATATGAGACGGAAAAGTACCATTTTCAAAGTCCTCTAGCGCTTCAGGCAATTCTGGTGACTCCAAGGCAGCTAAGATGAAATCTTTCTCTCGTCTCTCTCTTCTCGATAGCAGTCTCCAAGTAGATGGAGCATCTAGCCTCAACCTTGCCAGTTTGATGTACTTCTCTTGCTCTTTCTCCAAACTTCTCATCTTATCTTGCCAATGCTTGATCTGTTGCTTGCATGCCAAGATTCGACGACATCTGATCTCGTTATTCTTTACTTCGTCTCCAAGGGAAGGAGAAGAAGACAGAGGAATGTCATCCATCATTGTTGTCATGGTGGTGTGATATACAGTACAAGAATTGTCTCTGCAACAGCAGACATTTGATTTCCCGCCGAAACTGGCCGCAAGATGATACTCTGATGTCGTAGAGACAGTAATAGGATGTCGTTTTGATACAGAAACTATCGCTGGCGTTTCGCAGAAGTACTGTAGCCGTAGTTACGTTACACGTACAACGCAGGCCACACTTTGAACTTCCGTGATCAATAATCTGTTGAAGATATTTTATTCGTTGAATGAATCAATCCTTGGTTGAAGTTCCATTTTCCCTTCACAACAAAAGTGGGTACACGACGGTACGTGTACGTGTACACGTACGAGGTATTTTATGTTTGTTTCAAAATTCATTCCGAAACCATGAAATTTCTTTTCAAGCATCTCCTTTCCGAATGAATCAATCATCGTCGTCGATTGATTCTGTTTGTTCGTCCGATAGGTACACTACAGTTCAAAACAGGTACCACCAGGTACTCTTGTTGGTCATCAAGAATATGATATTGTCCAAGTATTTTATCATAATACGTGTACCAGCACCACTGTTCTTTCTGCTAATGTATTTCATTATTTTAAATGTAAAGCTACAGTATTTCAATAATTGCTGGCATTTTAAAAAACCGGACGGCATTTTGAATTTGCCCGTAGTTCTTCGCCTTTTCATAAAAAATATTATCAGAAATTCTCATTCTTTTTTCGGTACATTTTCCCACTTGAACTTTCTGAAAGCAAAACACAACAAATACTCTTAGTTTCCGTAGGACTGTTACCATGTCAGCTGTTGATGTCAACCAAATAATGACCATTATCGGGACGATTGGAGGTTTCTCCATCTCCCTTTCCCTCGTTCCGCAAGTGTATCTCACTTATAAGACAAAGTGCGCAGACGATATTTCGTACACCTATCAATTCATTTACATCTTCGGAGCTGCCTTGGTCAATGCCTATGCCATTCATTTTCAGCTATATGCCGTTTACATTCCTTGCTTGTTGGAACTTTGTATGATTATCATTTTGACAATCATGAAGTGTGTGTATCCGTCCAGGGAGGACATTAAGGAGATCTCACGGCAGAGCATGGCAATCTCACGAGGAACACAAAGTGGAGTTGATATGAAGTCCCTGTCGATGGTAATGCAAAAAATGAAATCCATCCGAGAACTGCACTGGTCCGATGATGAAGAGGATAATGGTGATGATGATCGAAGAAGCACTCTAAAGACGAAGAAGACCAGCAAGTCAGTCCGTGGATCCTTTGCTCCTGGACAAGATGAAAAAGCTTTTCAACGACAAAGCAAACTCATGGAAAGAAAGTCAATCGCGATGATGAAACAAATGTCCGTCAGAGGAGAGTTCGATATGAGCCATGTAGCGGGGAACGACAAAACAAAAATTGAAGCCGAGAGCGATGAACTGGAACACGATGCTTAAACAAGATACTGCGTCAGGTGAAAGAGTCCACGAATAGTCGAGACTTTGAAACGTCAACTTCTATCATCATATGTCTTCCTCTATTACCTCGAATTATTCGTCGTCTGATTGCTTCCTTTCTTTTGGGCTTGTTCTTTCCATTCTGTGGTTCTATCGGAAAATTTTTCGACCTGTTCTTGGGTTGTCTCTTTTTCCGAATCGTCGCCTTCTATTTGCTCCAGTTCTTCTTCATCATCAATAGCGTCCAGATCGAGTGCACTTCTGAAGCATTGTATCTGAGAGGGTGCACTGGGTGGCACGTTTGCTCCGACGCGCAGTCCTTCTCGGTATCGCATGTAACGAGGCTTGATGTAGATAAGGCAATTGAAGAAACCTTGCATGGGGTTGAATACAACAGTAGTAGCCAACAGAGGAAAGTAGAGATATCCAGTTACTTCTGCAATGACAAATGTGATCATTGGAAAGATCCATGTTAGGCAGAAAGCCAAAATGTAGAACCATGCCTGAGACGCAAACCTTTGTGATAGATTGTGCCTTTTCTGTTTCCTTGACGATGTTGCATTCCGACCCGTTGTAGTCCTTCGACTCGTCATTAGGCTCCTTCCACTCTGTAATATTAGACTCCTTCCGCTCTGTGGTTGTGCGGATTCGTCATTTTCAACAGATCGGTCTGGTTCTGCATCTGCATCTGCTTGTGCTTCATATTCGTACTTTCGGATTGCAACTTCGTTCTTTCTCAGTCTGAAATAAATATACAGCATTGCAAAAGCTGAAAATAGGAAGCACGCCCACAATTCAGCATGAAAGAACACCCAGCGATATATTGATGAGTTTTCTCCTCTTGTACATTCTATGTCGGGGTTGACAATACAGCTCACAGGAAAGGAACCTATCCAGCAAGTCCAACCAATGGGGTTCATGAGATTCATTGGCAAGGTCGCAAACGCTGTGGACCAACCAATCACCAAGGGCAACCCATGCAGAAATGGCTCTATTCTTTTGATTTTGTCAAGTCGCCAGGAAAATGCAATCGTCAACAAGTAATACAGTGTCAAAGACCCATTGTAGAGGATGCTTGACAAGGAGCCGCCATGTCCCAACACTGCAGCTGCTTCGCAAGTTTCAGTTGTCCCACTTGCCAAATATCCAGTTCCCTCTGGATTCGGCCATGTGCTGACAAAGGTTTTGATTGCGTATATGAAGTCCATTGTCGACATGGCAGCCAAGAGCCGATGGTAGGTTCGTTGGCGTCTCTTGCTTGATCTCAAAACATGCTGAACAATGTACACTGAACCGACTATGGAAGGAATGGCAGTGATTTTAGGAACCAGGGCCAGAACCATTTGCTGCTCCAAACTGAAGGGAGGTAAATATTTTGAATTTGGAGGCATGGCAAGATGAACCCTACTGCACACAATAATATGCTGCGTTGCTACCGTATTTAAATTTTCAATGGCAAATCCAAATTGCAGGAACCATGTCTTTTGACGTGTTATATATACCGACCGTAAAACACATGTTCTATTTCACCGTTGTATCTGTTTCTCTATTTCTCTATTGTACCGCATGTCGGCATGATTTTCTTGCACCGCAGGCACACTGTTCGATTTCTTTGACTACATTGTGTTACAGACGGACAAAGGCCGAACGGCCTTCGACCGTCAAAAGTTGTTGTCGATGCGCCGAGGCAATGATGCCCAGTTTATCGACTGAGATTGAATTCACCCACTTGTGTCGTGGTAATTCAATTTTACGTGTTGAAGCACCACGTTAATATCTGCGCATTCAGAAATCGAGCATATCTCTCTCTCATCCACAACAATGGTGAGTCAGTTTCCAATGACAGATCATGCAGAATCATCAAGAGGAAAATGAACAGTAGACAGCTCGACGAATTCTCACCGGAACCAAGGGACGATTCCAATCGAACAAAGGGGGATGAAGCTGAAACGACGCATTTTCATTTGCCTCAGCATGCCAACGCAAACGGCGAGACGAATAGCCCATGCTTTATCGAAGGTTGCCAATGTCAGGTGGTCAATGAAATGGTCGCTGGGGTGGTCGCTGATTGGATCAGTAAACAAAAGCCCACCACACGTGAAGAGGGTCAGGAGGGAGAGGAACCTCAATCCACCACTGAAACTGGAGAGAAGCAAGGATCACGACAAATCACACAGCCAATGATGACCTCCGATTTGAAACAAGCCTCGGCCGATGAACCTTCTGTCAATGATGAAGCTGCAATCTGGAGTTTGGGGCGGCATGCAAACGCAAACGACGAGAAGAAGCCATGCTTCACTGAAGGTTGCCAACGTCAGGTGGTCGCTCTATGGGTCAGTAATCAAAATCCTCCAGCCAAATGGTTCACATGCGAAGAGTGTCAGCGTAAGGATTTCGACTTGGACGGGTGGCCTGAAGAAGAGATTCCAAAGTTAAGCAATCGGACACTGATGCCTTCTGTGGAAGCAAAGTCGAGTTCTAAAGACAATGATACAAACTCATCAACCAAGAAGAGATTTGGTGCGAAAAAAGGCCAGCCAAAGACCAAGAGGATTAAGGCACGGATAATCGATAACTCTGGCCAGCCGAGCCTGATGCAGCGACCACCTCCTTTGTCGTCCCAATGCTCACCAGTAACTCCGTCACCGGTTCGACCAGATCAAGATGGTTGGCCGGGTCCGATGCAACATCCCTCTCCTTTGCGATTCCAATGCCCACCAATATTTCCGTCTCCTGTCCTGCCAACAAGTCCTTCACCAAGATCCCCATCAATCAATGATGTCGTTCAGCCCCAGATCGGTGTGCCAAATCTAGTACCGAAGACCGATGGATCAAAATCAAAGTTGACAGACCAACGCGTCGTGGCCACAATTAAGCGTTGCAAGAAAAGCAATAATAATGGAAAGGTCACGTGGACTAATGAAGAGCCGCCCTTCTCAACTCCAAACATTACGGATCATACTTTCAAACTTCGAAGAGGGGGAACCTGCAGAGTCGTACCAAACATGATCCCGCCAGAGATACTGGCAAGAATTGAGCAAGAGGTTTTGAACTCTGGCCTATTTCGTCAGTACAGCTTGCAAGGACAAGACGAACCGAGGGTTCACTGTCTCCTCCACGGAAAGGCAACCGATAACTTTGAAGCTATGCAACCTGTATACGGCTATGCACATTTATGGATGAAAGCAAGACCTTTGAGCAAGCTTCCACATCTACAAGGCTTGGCGAAAGACCTAGCAGCAATTTTTGGGGTCGACAGCTGGAACATTGGTGTGAATCCTGTACTATATCGAGGATCAAATGATAGCATGGGAGAACATGCGGATGACGACCAGGGAGAGAAACTCATATTATGCCTTATCGTTTCCTCCCCGAAAGGAGCACGACGTGTCCGCATAACAACAAAGACAAAAGGCGAAGATGCCGAAGATGATGACGAACGAATCGACTTGATGCTGGCAGCGGGAGACGCGTAAGTACACTTTCTTTTACTTTAATCTCTGATGCTGTTCCTTCTGAAATCCGATCCTTGTTCATAGGTATGTAATGGATGGCGAAATGCAAAAGTACTATTTTCATTCTGTCCCAAAGTCGAAGGAAACGGTTGGCGCCGAAGAATCCTTTCGTCTCTCTATTGTTTTCCGTACTGGGAATGACGTTTATCAGTTGCAAGACTCTGGACGACCGTGTGAAAATCTCGCCCCGAAGATTCGCCCAGCACAAATCTTTGGCAATAAAATCAATGGACTTGACGAAGGCACTCTATACTCTCGAGCTGAGTTATTCAATATGGGTGCCCATCGAATGCAGCAACGCGGAATCAGCGGAAATGTTAAGGCAGGTGCTGATGCAATGATTGTGAGCGGCCTTCGCGAAGATAAGCTTGGAGTCGATCACTTCTGTAAGCTAGTCTACGCAGTAGAACAGGTGAAGGGAGGCATGTCGGTCATGACGAGCTTCAACAAAGGCTTGCCAATTCGTGTCTTCCGATCAAGCAACTATCAGAGTCGGTATAAAGCAATCTCTATGAGCGAGATGAAAGATAGTTCGACAAAGTACAGATATGACGGTCTGTACAAAGTTGTGAAGAAGCGTGATCCTGTGACGTGCAAAGGTCCCTTCATTTTTGAACTTTGCAGAGTGGAAGCTGGCACGGATGAGAATTCAAATAGGTTTAACAACAGAGAAGTTTTCGTCGAATATATAAAAATGGGGACTATGTCGACTCTGGAAACATACCCACCGGTTGAAACCTGTGATGATCTAATTCAAAACGTTGTCGACAAGGCGGTTGCCTATTACGGAAGGAATGAGGATCCTCCTTGTTTGCATACCGAAATCGTGTTGGTGCCCCCGTTACAGGAAGTTGTGGCAACGCAAGCTCACACAGCTGATTCTGAACAAGCTAACAAAAATACACTTTTGATGTCTGGTTTACTTTAAACCATGATATACTGTACAATACTATTTTAGTGGATGCTTACAGTAGTAGTCCTAATATACTATATACAAGTATTTTACATCATCAGTTGATTGACATCATCCCCTTAATATTACCCTGTAATTAATTTCACTTCCCCGATGAAAGACACAGCATTTTTGAAAACTCAAACACGACAAAACCAAACTATCAAACTCTTGCTGCACCATGGCGACGGCACCGACAGTCTCAGAAGCGGATGTCATCTTGCCGCCTCCTACTGCATTAAATCCCATTCCGGAGCTTTCAGCTGCTTTGCGATTAGACAATCAAGAGCAATTGATAGAGCTGTTGCAAAGGAATCCAACTCCAGCTGCTCCGTTTGGAGGCGCTGACTTTCGCCAGCTCCTCATTTTTGGGTCCTCCAGTTTGAGAACGCTGCTTCTGAGGCAAGTCTTAAATGATCCGCATAAACGCCGATCAAAGGAGAAGCAAACAAAAAAGAACTGGGACAATGTCAATACGTATCAGTATCCAAAATCACTGCAGGGCAGCATTGCCGGGACAAGGCTTTTGGAACAGACCTCTCTTGCCTCCTCGCCGTCCTTTTCCGTCGCAACTGGCTTGGATGGGGCTGCTGAAGTATCTTTCAAAGATCAAGAAGACGACGAGTTTCAACATGTGGACGTGCTTACCTACTTTGTTCGTCCATGGGACATTGGCCAAACTCAGGCAGTGACCCGCAAGATCCATAGCTGGAAGAAGAAGGTACATCATCGAATAGTGTACATTCCACAGCCAACTGCTTTAGTAATGCAAATATTGCAAGATTTGGGTCTTGCAGCTGCTCCGAATGTGAGCATCGCATCCCTTCAATTGGATTTGTTCCCAATTGAGACGGACGTTTACAGTTTGGAGTATGAATTGGCTGTGAAGGATGATTTGGTCGAGAAAACGCCGTCTACAATGATCACAACTTGTGCACGAGCCTTGCTGAAACTTCAGGATATCACCGGCAAAATTCCCAGAATTCAGTCCATTGGAACAACGTCTGAGAAGGTGCTGGATCGATTTCTGAATCAATCAGTAGATGAATACCTTTCTTCGCCAGAACGCGATCAAGATGAAGAAGCCTCCACACCGTTGCCAAATAGCCACATCGCAATGTTGTTTATTGATCGGAAGATTGATATGGTCACCCCCATGTTGACTCCATTGACCTACGAAGGCTTGTTGGACGAGGTTGTAGGAATTGAAACCGGGTACGTCCATTCGAATTTATCTGATTACTTTACTTTCATAGTCCTATATTCTGACCAGTATGGAATATTCCACTCTAATTACCTACCAGATTCATACAAGTCGATGTCAATACAATCAATCCTGAGGACGATGTGGAGAAAGAAGATAAAAAGAAGTCGACAAACCCATTCGGGCCTGTTTCGAAGAAAGCAGAGGTCGTTTCTCTCGGAGTCCATGCTGGAGACTCTTTGTACGCCGAAGTCCGAGACCAACACGTTGAAAAGTTTGGCTCTTTCTTGCAAAACCAGGCATTGGCATTGCGAGAGAGCCACGCCAACTTTACAAACAAGGGGACCAAGAAAGATCTTCAAGAAATCCACCAGTTCGTAAAGCAGATTCCAGTCTTTACCCAGAACTTGAGAAGTCTGACCAATCACATCCACTTGGCGGAACTCATCAAGGCTGAGTCCGAACAAGTCAGTTTCCGAGAGCAGTGGCAAACAGAACGAAGCATGATTGAAGGTGAAGTCTGCAGTGATATTATGGAGGAGTGGATATGCAGCCGATATCCACCTTGGAAGGTTCTTCGAATGCTCTGTTTGCAGAGTCTTTGCACGGGTGGACTCAAATCAAATCGATACGATGCCTTCCGATCTTTGATTGTTGAGAGCTATGGGTACGAATTCTTGATGATGCTTCATGAGCTGGAGAAGTCTGGATTGATTCGAAGAAAGGAAAACTTCTTCATTGACAGCAACAGTTCTTCTTTTGCAAGCCTTCGAAAGTCCCTCATTCTCATCAATGCCGAGGTGGACACCGTCGAACCCGATGATGTCTCCTATGTCAGCTCTGGCTATGCCCCACTGACAGTGCGTTTGGTCCAATCGGCTGTCCAAGGATGGTCGAAAAAGAAGGACATTGTAGAGCAATTGCCCGGGCGGATCTTGGATATCCAGCAGTGCCATCCACCATTGGATATGAACTCAACACTGAAGACTCAAAATCCTCCCGTAACCACGGATAGTCTTGGTTCATATGCCAAAGCAGCACGCACCGAAACCAGCAAACCTGTTTTGTTTGTGGTGTTCTTGGGCGGAGTCACATTTATGGAGATTGCCGCTCTTAGATTCCTGTCGAAGCGACCCTCCTTCCCATTTACCATTATTGTCATTACTACGAAAATCATCAACGGAAGCACTCTTTTGCAGTCACTAGGATAGTCCAAATGAAGTTAGATGATAGAATTAAAGATTTTTTTCTTTCCCCTTCTCAAATTTGAAACCTTCTGCTGAAAACTAGAATCTAACGTCCAAGGTGGATGGTTGGGTGATCTCGGGTGGAGTTGGCGTTGCCTCCGCCTTGGAATTTGGCAGATCTTTGGATGCCCGTTTTGATGCGCTGCTCTTCTTTTTACGAGAGCTCGTCTTGGAATGGGACGAAGCATTGATGGTTTTGGAATGGTGGGATGACGAGTTCATGGTTTTGGAATGGGACGATGAGTTCCGTTTGGTGGATCGTGAACTTCGTTTTTTCTGAGATTTCTTCTCGTCGACCTCTGACATGTCAAATGGAGTGTCATCTGCACTCTTGGTCCTTCTCACATTTCTAATGTCTGGTGCTATACGACCTACATCTTGTTCATCTGTGGACGTCCCCCCGGCGCTTCGTCGTTGCGCCCTCCGCATTACCTTGTCGCTGGGCGTGGATTTGTTCTGTCGTATCTTTTTCTTAGTTTTGTCCTGCTTGCTATTGTCGCCATTTTCGTCAAGGGTGAATTGTTCCGACTTTGAGTGAGGATCTTCTTCCATCACCTCATTGTTGGCAGAAGCAACACTGAATGGTTCACTCTGAAACTCATCTTTTGGAGGTAACGCCTGCTGCTTCATCGGGTTAAATTGCAAGATGGAAGCTTCGTCTCCATATTTGATCTTTGTCAAGTTGTTGTCTTCTAGCCGCCTCGACAATAGATCGTCGTTGGACTTTCGCTTTTCGTTACAGACCCCACCTTGGAGAGCATCATCCAAGCTTTTGGTACGACGATGGGCACGAAATTTTGAGCCTTCTTGTGAACGAGCCTTGATACCCGAGCTCTTATTGACAGTAGATGATCGTGCAACTAACTGCTCTGACCCATTGTCGTCGAAAAAGGAATGCTGTGAAGCGTCAAGTTCTTTGGGTTGGTCATCACTGGCACCAAAGGCGTTCGGAAAATCGAAGGACTGATCAAAGCCGGAGTTCTGGTTCGACCCGTCGTCAATTTGATCAGCATCAAAGCCGTCGTCGTTGCTTTCAAAGTCATCCTCTGACTCCCACTCATCCGAGTCAGCTTCTTGCTCGGCAGAATAGGAGTGGCCACTCTTGGAAACCAGCATATTCACGCCCCCGTTCATGCTGATCTTCTTGGTCTTGGCTGCTTCAAGCTTCTGTCCCACATTTTGCTTCACCCTAGACAAGAATGACCCCTTTGTTTTCTTGCCATACTTGTTGGCGTTGTCTCCATAGATGTTCTCATCGTCCACGCTGAGTAGACCAACAGCCGAGGATCGACGAGCTTGGCGTCGAGCCTGATTCACACTGGCCATCTTCTTTTTTCTTGTTGCAATGTAATATAAATATAACGAAAAGAGACAGTGGTAACTTCAGCAACTACAGTATTGCCTGGTAGTTGGGGCTTGAACGTGACTTCGAAATCAATCTTCATCCATGTCTTTGGGCCTATTTTCGAGCCAAGAATGTCGCTCACTTAACGGGTAAAAACGATGGTTCGTTCGTTCCATTTAATGGGATCGGGAGCGGTCATTAAAGCATTCGAGGGAGTCTAACAGAACACGTCACACAATTTATGTGATGATTCAGGCCGTTTCAGAAAATGAGTTACAGAGGTGTACCCCCTGACAGTTTCAAGCTGCACCACATATCATGAAGTCCCTGCAATTCCTCTTCATCACAATTATCCTGTTTAAAGGATGTGGAGCCTTGCAGTCAGCGTACCGTTCCGGCTCGAAATGTTCTTCTGCACCGCTGAAGACCATGGTTGCCGAGAGTATCTTTGATACGACATCGACCTCGGAGCAACAAACCAAAACGCAGATTCTTCAACTGGGGGCGGCCTTGGATCGAGGACAAGCATATAACCCTACATCGGGTGAATATTACAAGGAAACCATGGATGTGGCACGAGCCAAAATTGAAGAATTGTTGGAGCAATCGCCTGACAAAATTCCCACCAAATTGGAAGATCTCGAGGGAGAATGGGAATTGGTCTTGAGTACCGTCCCGCATGGCATTTTCCGGTCGTCTCCCTTTTTCTTGGCCATTCAAGAATCCTACGAATACGCGGAAGAAAAAGAAATGAATGGGGAACCCAAGGCCAACCTCTTTTTTCGATTGCACGAACTCCAAACCTGCTCCTGGGGAACCTCCAAAATTGGCCGCGTCGCCCAACGAATTGATCCAACCAAGAAATACTTGTACAGTGAATTCGATACTTCCATTTTCAGTTTGACTGTAATTCCTATTTTGGGTTGGTTCAAGTTGTTGCCAACCTTTGGCGGCTGCGTTGTGACTGCCAGCAAGTGCGAATTGGAAGAAGATGGAAAGCTTTCCATGGAGGTGGACTTCACCACCTCTCGTAAAGTTCCTGGTCTGAAAGGGCTGCCATTGATCGGTGATTATGTTTGGAAAATCAATGTCCCAGTTGGCGCCATTTGGAAGTTGTTGCCTTGGAATAAGGGCCGTGCCGCAACTTGCAAGGTCTTTGTCAAGTACTTGGATAAGGACTTTCGAATCGTCCAAGATATTGACGGGGAATACTTTGTCTACACTCGACCAGTAGTTCCTCGGCCTTTGGAGATATAAGAATATATTATAGATGCGGATTGGATGTACGTGTAGGTATGTATGAACTAAATAATACTTTTTGCTACCTCTTTCGTTCAACTATTACAACTCGCATGATCACTCAATCTCTTTTTTTAATTCATGCGGTGTAGTGTATCTGCATCGAGAATGAAAACATCGTCATCATTTTCTTCATCACTGTCGCTATCTAGTTCAACATCCCGGAATCCCCCACCACCATTTTGTTCATCTAGTTGGTCTTCGAATTCATCATGGAATTGCCGTAAGTTCTGCTCAGACTTTGGTAGGTTCTTTTTCTGTCGCTTCTTGAATTGCTGGTAAAGCGCAGAGGCCCCAATCGCGACAATGAAAAATGCAACTACCGAGAAGAAGGGAGCACCCTTTTTGCCCGTATCTTTTGGAGGATTGCCTGCCAGAGATTGTACATTGTTTTCGTCTGCCCCCCCAGGAAGGTCCGTTGGCGAGTCGGTACCCAAGTCAAAGTGGTGATGGTGGGGAGTGGCAGTGGGAGCACCAAAAATTGTTGGACTGAGTGTGGGGAAAACGTATTCGTCGTCGTCGTCGTCATCTTCTTCCGCCTCGTCTTCCTCAAATTGTACTAGATCTTCATCCAACTCTTCCTCAAATTGTGCCAGATCTTCATCTAATTCCGAGCCATCAAGATCATCGATAATGACTGGAATCGATGGTGCTCGGGTTGGCGTATCAGTATCGGGATCAGTATCCGTATCATCGTCGTCACCAGTTGATGGATTCTTGTACTTGTTTCCAATGTCAATGCCAATATCGCCTTCGCAAATGTCATTGGACTCGGCCACACCCCTGGCAAATCCCACTCGCTTGTTTCCGAAATCAAAGGCAGTGTAGTACTTGTTGACAAAGGCATCACCCAATACCCATCCCTATTTGTCATGGCACGAAAAAAAAAGAAGAAAAAACTGTCAGAAATTGCCCATACCACACAGCCACGCCAATTCATAACGTGAGGCAACAACTTACCGGAATGCCATCACTTCCAACCACACGCAAGACACAGGCATCACCAAAACTGGTAGGAATCTGTAGAATCAAGTCTTCCTTTTCCATAACATATGTAACACCGTCAGCAATGAATTCCAAATTGAAGAATGGTTCGTTACATGCAATAATGGAAGCATCAAATCCCTCTGGTCGCATACAATCCACTTCTTGCGGTGGAGCAAATGCGTTGGTGGTAGTATCCACGACGAAGCACTTGGCATTGTTCAAGACTGCGAATTGTGCGACATCGTCGGGTGGTCCCACAATGTAACTGGATCCAGTGTCCACCAGAGCCACATTGGCAGTGGTCATTTTGGTGCCTCCAACCTTTACCAGATCCAAGGAAAAGTCCCAAAAGCCCTCAAACTTTTGTCCGTAGGTTGGATCGTTGAATTCGCCCAAGGTGTGCCAATTCAAACATCCAGTATAGTGCTTTTGGTTCACTCCTCCCAAGACAAACTCCGAGGTAGCATTGGGTGGAGTGGAATAGAGTCCACTTTCCAAGTTTCCGTACAAATCAGAAGCCCCTTGAAGTTTGGAATCATTGGGATAGTCGTCTTCTCCATTTAGGTAGAGAGAATACATGGGGTGCATAAGTTTGTCCTTGATGTTCTTCAGCAGAGGTGTGTACTCTCGTTCGTCATCGTAGGTAAACGCCAATCCCAAGACGCCATCCTCCCCTTCACACGATTCGAATTCGTAGACCGATGTTACTTGTGCAAACACTTGGCGCACGTTGAGGTCGTCGGACAAATGAATGATATCGTCGGCGTAACTACCATGGACCTGAACCAAAATCCAAACGAGAGAGAAAACGTGCAAGATGAAAGAGGTCAGAGGAGGTGCGTGCATTCCAACGTCATATGGACATCAGAATCATCATGATCAAGAATGAACGATTCCATACGTACCGACTCTCCATCTTCATAAACAGCACTGAACTTCCCAGTGAGATTAACGGGTGTGCTAAACGATGTCGACGAGGTTTCATCGAACTTGTTCCAGTTGGGAAAGGCACTGCAAGTATTGTCGCAATCCATGGAGGGGACCCAAATATCGGAACTTCCCGTATCAAAATCGACCAGGAATTGTTGAGGTGGTGTTCCTATTGAGATCATTCCACTCCACAAGATCATGTGACAATTGCTCAAGGGGACTGCAGCAACTTCCTTGGCGGAACGACGCCATTGACTCGGATGAGAGTATTCCGCTTCGGTTAAGCGTCGACGACGGCGATCCAAGGCCTCTAGTCGTCGGTTGCGATGGTGGAGTTGTTGAGCATGGAACGATTTGAGAATTCTGTGTTTTGTGCGCTGTACAGGAATCACGTCCACGCCCATTGCCAAGGACGATGAGAAGGACGCGGAAACGGATGCAGCAGACAAAGACGATGCCATGTTGGTATTCTTTTTGTTTTACGCGTGAAGGATTAGTCTGTCTTGTCTGATATTGATGCAGTCAAGAATAGAGACTGTTATATCAAGAGGCTTGTTTGTTTGACTGTTTGTTTGCTTGTTTGCTTGATTGATTACCAACAGTTACGGGTTCGTACCAACCAGCAGGTAGCAGTAGCAACGAAATGCAAATCGTAATCTGTTTGATTCATTCGCCAAAGTGGAGAGAGCCCACTTGTATGCGACGGCCACTCTTGTTTTGGTGGAAGTTTGGCGGGATTTTGAATCTTCTATTTGATTTTCATGCACATAGACATAAATTTTGGCCAGCGGCCGTAAGTACGACGTGTGCCGGCGGCAAAAATGATTTTCAAATATATAAGCGGCGCATGCCGAAGAAAACCTCGATAAAGTCGACCGGGTCGGTATTTTCAAAACGCTTATTTTTGTTTTCGCTTGGCTTGTTACAGCCACATGGCTGCTCGGATTTATGAAATGATAATGACGACATCTATTCTATTGCAGCAGCAGATGTAGCACCATCCACAATTCTAACATGATGGAGTCGAGCAGTTTCGGAGATTGAAAATAAGGTATGAATCAATCGAACAGATCGAATACATGGGTCAAATAAGTTCCTGGCTCCACCGAGGTACTCTACTGCAGGCTTATTGAGATAGTCT
This sequence comes from Cylindrotheca closterium, assembly GCA_933822405.4. NCBI lineage: Eukaryota > Bacillariophyta > Bacillariophyceae > Bacillariales > Bacillariaceae > Cylindrotheca > Cylindrotheca closterium. Next base: position 253,822 of record CAKOGP040001847.1, on the reverse strand, counting down.
ACTTGCTCCCTTTACACTGTCACCTCGTCTTTTGGATGAATTTGAAGCCTGCCGGTAGTTCGCACTTTCCTTCCTACTACTTGATTACAACCACAACTGGCGAGATATAGAGGCATCCAGCGCTTGGAAAAAGCCTCTCTCGTCGTCCGTCACCGCTGTTCTTGCAAGTAAGGAGCAAAAGACAATGCAGGCTTGGTGGATTGCGAGTAGCTACCAGCCAGGTATTCTTCCTCCACCTATAGACCTGGTTGGGACGGAATCGCCTCCTCAATCTTCAAGGGTGGTTTGGCAATCATACTTCCCGGCGCCAATTCGGCTCCCATCTTTTCGGTCAGTCGCTTGCTACTCTGACCAAAGTAACTCTGTTGCCGAATCCAAATTTGAGAGACGTACTTGGTATCCAAAGCTGGCATTGCCGCATGCAATGCAAATCGATCCAGTACCCCATAAATGGTGGCGGGGAAAAAGACCAAGGCCATGCCTTGTTTGGGCTGCACCTCAATATTCATACGAGGAAAAGCAGTGCACCCGCCCTGTGGGACATCGTTCAAGTAAATCAAGACGGTGATTGTGCGTTGACCTCCGTTGGTAGCGAATCGTTGGCCATCTTCTTCGTCCAAATTGAAGGCATCAAAGTGCTGTGGTCAATTTTTTGAAATTGAAATATAAAAGAAAAGAAAACGAATGGTGAGTTTGAGGTATTTATAGATACAATAATAGGTACCTAAGCATGAAATTTGGACTATCGTCAAATATCGTACCTGATAGTACTGCTGGTGTCTCAAATAGCGACCTACTTGAGGAAGCTCACAATGTTCGATTGGCTTTCCCGTCAGGACAGCAACCTTTCGCATCAAATCTGGGACATCCTCTCTTGCCAAATAGCAAGTACTAGAAGTTCTTGCCTGACTAATCTCTCCAGTTCCCGCACCGACCACAGGGGCTGGTGTCCATGCATCGTCTGCCGCTTGAATCAAGAATTGGCATTCTTGAGGCGTAAGAAAGTTGTCGACGACAAACATGGGGGGATTGTTGTGAAGCATCCGCACTCCTGGGTAAGTAGGATTGATGCCATTGTAGACGGGCTGTTGATCGGCGGGAAATAGAGGATGCAAGGGAATTTCACCACCTGCGGATGCCGATGGCGTGGCGTTGTCGTGGACGTTTGATGGCGTCGGAAAGGCGGAAGCAACTGTCATTATGGAGATGATAAATAGGATCAGTGCTTTTGTGTAGCTTGGAGAGTACATTCAAAGAACGGACAGCACCGCTTGGATCGTTTCGCTCTTGCCAATAATAATGTCAACGCGGTTTGATTGATTTGAGGTCTTCCATCAAACGGCTTTTGTATTGCAGGCTGACAAAATGATGCGTATGACGGACAGAGACTGCATTTTGACGTCACTTTTAGGTACCGTATACGAATACCGGTACGATAGTATATTACAAATGTACATAGTATACTCACACGATGACGGCGTTGACCATCCGCCTCATTGTTGCAATCTTCTCCCTACTCTGTTTGCACTTTACTCCGACGTTCAGTTTTTGCAACTCCTATTATTGTCAGACAAAAGCACCGATTTTTGCAACAAGAACAATAAATCTTCGTCCTAATGCTAGTCCTCATCGTACACTTGTAATTATCTCCACAATCATATTACGGAACAACAACAACAACAACAACAACGATAACGATAACGATAACGATAACAATGATGATGATGAGGAGGATCCCGACATGCTTCATGAGGAGGAGGAGGACGAAAATGACTTACAGGAGGAGGATGATGATGATGATGACGATGAAACTACCATAAAGCCCTACCGCAATCGCTCTCTTGCTTGGACGAAACGCTATCGCAAACTGAATCCATACGAAACATGCCGTGGGCGCGTCTTGCAATTTGGTCATCGCAGTAAGGAAGACTGGGACGAAGCCGTGGAATCAGGACAATTGGGCGCATACGTACCAAGTTACCCAGACGAAATGTACGCTCCGGAATGGGTTTCTTGGGACGATTGGCTGGGGTTGATGAGATCCTATGAAGAAACGCGTCAAATGGCCATTTCCGTGTTGGGATGCAAAAGTTTGGACGATTACATCCTCTTTGTTCGGTCCAATCCGAAAAGGGCGGAAGGATTGCGGATCCCAGTGCGTCCGGATTTGTTCTTTAAGGATAAATGGAAGAGTGAGGAGGACTTTTTTGGAGCTCCATTGAATTTGGGAAATTCAAAAAGCATGAACGAATGAATGATTGAATGAACAAAATGGAACGACGGATTGATGCTGAACAACTCTGGTCGAGGAAGAATCCATTCCATTTCTAGCCAGGTTTTCCAACCTTTTCAACCTTTGGTCGCCCAGATACCGGTACTATACCGGCAGGGCAAATCATAATTGACGAGCTTTTCGTTGCACAATTTGAAATCTAATATGCCGTCACAGCATACGAGTGAGTGATTCGGACCTTCGCGGATGCTGGATCCATTCATCAGAAATGCCACGCTCTCTACAAAGAAATCAATAAACAGCCTGGTTAGTTTGTAAATATATAGAATGGAAGCTTCTGCACACGAAAGACCCTCAGCTGCTGTTTATTTCTCTCGTAAAGTCGCACTTGGTTTTATGACGACATGATGATTGATTGATTGATTCATTTTTTCACTGCGCACATCCAATTCGAAGATGATTCGGAGAAGATTATTTCAACCAACTACGATATGAAAAACAATGACGAGATACATGGCATTAGTATTAGTAGAAGTATTATTAGTTACATACTGCTCCACAAAATCAAGATGATTTGGAAACAATGAGACTCTCTGGTCTTTTTCTCTTGATATTCCGAAGAACAAAGATACATCGTACTATCCACCACCATCGACAGAAGTAGTAGCTACTGTACTTGCGAGGACCTACTCATTCGATTCTGCTTCCTGATTCTTTTTCGTGCGATTCAATCATCGGGATCTACTATAGATTGAAGCAATTGCGACAAACGGAATTTTGCTTCTCCTTTTTGTCACATCGTGTGCTGGCGGCGGAGGCGGAACAAACGTGTTGGTGAGCTCCGTGCGTTATATTGTCGTGTATATCCTTCTGGCTTATTGTTGGGACCCAAAAAACCACCTTCATCTTATTGCGCCGCAGTTCACACAGTTGCCGCTGAAAAGAGTGGTTCCAAAGAACTGATCCACGCTACTGAATGCAAGATTGCGGACCACTTCTAGTAATAAAGGTTGCCTCTCCAGTACCACGTGTGGGCCGCACAGGCACTAAAACCACCTTCGATCAATTCGTCCCGCGACACAGTACACCAGCAAGACTCTTGGAATATATAGCGGCAAGTGAATTTACAGGAGTCTCATCGCACCACCAATATGATGTGTTTACTGGTTTCATATATAGTGTTTATTGTCTCGGACATTTGCCAAAAAGGCATGACAAGCCTCTCAGTGTTTTCCAATCATAGGATACCCTTCTGTATCGTCGCAATGGATTCGCAACTATGGTGGCAGATTCCCGAACCATTCAATCTCTTGCATTGCTGTATGTCTGCATCTTCGTAGAGCATATTATATTAGGGTGCGACGATGAGACGGGGTTATATTAATTATTGGGGGAAACACTGCTGACGCCAGCATCTATGTAAGTACTTTTTATTAAAAAAATGTGTGCTGCAGTATTTTATACGCCGTGCGCGCAGCTCCGGATTTTCAGAAAACGCGCTCATGTTGAGTGAGACCCGCGCATGCACATTGCCTCTATAGATATTATACCGGACTGTACTAGCCAATACTACTCGCATATCAATATTGCAATCGCAGCAGTACACTGTAACATCAAGAACGAACCTTCTTCTTAAATTAGACCTTATACAAGACAAGCAAGCTTGTAACAGTTATCAGTGGATATTCAAGGACACTTTTTAACCCGCAAATCGGAGACGATGACATCCGGATTGCGGAAGAATAATAGCGTTGAAGGTGGTTGTAGGCGGTTTGAAGACCACAGGCCAGACAGCATCACCTTACTCTTACCTCCTGGAGAGAATATCTCCAGTTCAAAAAAACACAAGTTATTGAAGTTGTGCGCAAAGAAAAGTGTACGACTCATGTGGTGCATTGCAGTTTTGATGCCTCTAGCAGTCTTTCTTTGGCAGTTTGCGGCCCTATACAACCAAGCAACATCCCTTCCCTCCGAAAAAAGATCATTGGTTTGTGTCATAAATTTGGTCTACCCAAAGGATTGGCACACACAAGAGCTAAACGATGAATCTATATCAATCATAAAGGCCTCGCCGGGTTATCATCTGCAGTATGGATCGTGCAGTCGCTTTTGCAAAACGCTTTGCAACAACGCAACGACCTTTAATTTAGATAACTGCGCTCAATCTCAATATGAAGCCTCATCTGAATGTTGCGCTGGTAAAAAGTCTTCATTCAAGCAATTCCGTCAACTTCTCAAGACAGGCGACACATGCAGCGTCACCAACTACTGCTGTCCTTTTGAGAACGAATGCCTACTACTTGGGGAGGACACAAGTATCTTCGACATTGGAGCTGACAAGAAGGGCGTCTGCCGCCGGCGGAAGTGCATTCCTGGCTATTTTTGCGACGTAGATGGAGATTGCTGTGGTGATGGGGAAAAGTGTCACAACAATAACGAAGTGGAGAGCTTTAATGGCCAGTGCAGATGAGCCAACATCTGACTTACCAAAATGTCTCCATCATTCATTTGGAAGCTTCGGCGGGCAACGCTGGCAGTCTCATTTCGTAGCTCTAGTTGTTCTTTCTGGGGCTCTGATGCTTGCGACGGTATGGGAATGCGTGCCACACGAAGCAAGTGGACAATGTGAAAGGCTTCCAATGGAACATGCTTGGAACTGCTTTGAAGCACACTCGCTTGACCAACTACCAGACAGGTTTTATGGGGGGAAATGTCGGAGTAGAATGTCCCAGACGAAAGCAGTCAAACATGTCCTTTCCTGTTAAGCTACAGTCTACATTATCCTGAAGATGAACGGATTTGTCATCTAAGGAATACGAAGCAGCTGCTTCAAAGGAACCTTTCTTGTGCTGGGTAATTGCAAACTATTGGGAGTCAATCCGCACGCCATGCTGCCTTCTGTTTTGTGCTTGTGTCACGACATTATCCGCAGATAGAAGATGACAAATTCTAAAATTCTTTCTTTCTTTCCATTACGAATCTCAAGCAAATAAATATTGTGAATAATCAAGAAGGATGCTGGTCAGGGTGAAGGAAAGAAGCATGCTGGTCAGAGTGCGAACGAAATGGGCACCATACTGAATGGATTCCAGTCAAACACTTTTTGGATGTATCTGGGCGCAGCCGCCTTTGCAAAGCGCCCAGATTGATCTATGGTATCCGCGAGTCGTCGGACTCTATCCATAGTACAACTTTTTCACACATGTATCATTTTCGTCATTTTCATTGTTGGTCAAGAATTGCAACCACACATTGCGTTCGGGAATGGAAAGTAAGCTTCGTCTGTCTTTAACAATCGAATCAATATTATCATTTTCGAGTTCTTCAAGAATCCTTGCCTATCTCGATAGCCAATTGGCGCCTTCCGCTCTGGTTGTTCTGCTTCGTGTTTCTTTGGTGTGTTTTGGTGATGGTCCTTTTGAGTTGCGTGCGAATAATCGTGCCACTCAAAGGACCAGTCTCAGATTGCCCGTAAAGCTGTGGATGGAAACATTGGGGGTGGTATTCATATGTAGAGGAGCGTATGATTGCGATGAGTTGTAATTCTTCTTTCAGACCGCAAGAGTATATTCTTGTTCAGACATGTTGATCGATGACGTCATTTATTCCCGTCTCCTTTCATTCACGAACAACGACCAGGATGCAGACAGTCACTACAGACCATGTCGAACCCTGCCGCGCGTGCGAGACGAACGATCGAGTTTTTTGCACTGTGTTGTTTTCCTCGTTGAAAACCTTTTGATATAAGACAATGGCGATAGCAACGACTACAGCCATGGTGCGAAGCCAACAATGCGACCATGAAGAACAAAAACCATGATATGATAGGCACCAATACTACGTTCACCATTAACCGTGAAGACGGAAGAGCAAATCGTTTTGGAACACACGTTGCCGTTGAGCCGAAACCGTGGAAAAAAACTATGCTCACAACTTTCGATTCAGTTTGAAACGGTTCTCGACAATAGACTTTCTACTGAGCTTGGTACATTTTTCCAAAGTCGAGACGTTTCTTGCTTCAGCAAAGCAACTTCATTTCACAACAGAATCTGCTCATATTTTTGACATTCGATCAATTGCATCGACTCAGTCCTTTCAAAAAAACTTTTGAAACAACAACAACAACAAAACACTTTCCACCATGTTGTCTCTTCGATCCATCATCATGATATTTCTTCTTTTGGCCATGCAGCCAATGGCCATGCCTTCCTTGATGAGTGCAAACTACACTCGTCCATCCATTCAAGTCTACAGTTTGGCCAACGAAAACATTGTTTCCACTGTTGACTTTGTTGGAAGCACCGTGGAAATGGAATCCACTGGTGTTCCTTCTTTCTCCCTTCCGGAGTTTATCATGTCTATTGACTACGAATCGGTCAAGGCTTTCGCACAAAACTTCAACGCGAAGTACGAAGCCTTCGCCCAAGCATTCACTGATGCAGTGTCTGCCATCGTCGAGTTCTTCAGTATGGAGTACAACGCATGCAAGCAATCGATCGACTACGAATCGATCAAGGCTTTCGCACAAGACTTCAACGAGAAGTACGAAGCCTTCATTCAAGCGTTCACTGATGCCATTTCTGCCATCTTCGAGTACGAAGCATTCCACCAATCCATTGACTACGAGTCCGTCATGTCTTTGGCAGAACTCTTAAATGAGCAGTATGAAGCATACACCCAAGAAGTGTCGACTGCCATATTTTCCAAGATCGAAATCTTCATCCAGAAACTCGAAGCATACAACCAAGAGTTCCAAGTCGAGTACCAACCAGTCTACAAGAAGCTAGAATATGTTGCCACTGACATGCTTGCTGCAGCTCCAGCTTGGCCAAGCTTTGACCATGAATTTCTTGTCAGAGATGTTTTCGATGGAGTGCAATCCTACACCACGAAGGAACCATTCGTCCCAGCACCAGTTCCACCGTTGCTATCCCTTGAGGACGCTCAATCGATTGCAATGGAGGTATTGGACTCGACCACGTTTGGTGTCATCGTCATTGCCCTCCTCGTCGCTGCTGTGACTATCATTTATGCCAGCGGTATCATCGATCGAGGGATCATGTCAATGGAAGAATTATCCATTGTCTTAGAGACTCCCCCTTTGTCCATGACTGATTTGAGAAAGAAAATGACACCGTCGTACATACTCAGATCTGCGGCTGCTTCTGCTAGGTATCGAGCTAGTTGCGAGAAGTCTAAGGACCCTTCCATCGTGGACCTCTGCAACCTATTTGCCAACACTTCCTTCCTGAAGGATACTACGGATCCTTCTAAAAATGAGAGCTTTTAAAAAAGAGCGACTCATATGTTCATCTACCTCTACCGTTTGACCCTCCTGCAACATCAAGGCCAACTCGATCTTTAAGAGTTGGCCCTCAGGGGTACTGCTGCACGAAGGCATTGCAGTAGGTGGTCGCGTAAGTTAAGGAGGACATACAAATAAAAGCTTCGGTGAAAATGAGAGGAAGATAGCATGGACCAGTGCTCTAAGTACTATTCGTGACGACACTCAAAGACACTCAAAAGTGGTCGGACCTTCAATAATACAAACTTTGAATGGGAACAAGAAGTTCGAAGATGAACTATATAAAAATTTAAAAAAATAAGAGCAATGGATGCAAAATAAAACATCAGCCAATCCTATGTATCCTATTTATATTAGTAGTATTGATATAAGCTATTTCATTTCATTATGTTTGCTTTGCAATGCCCACGATGATGGAATGGCAAGCGGGGAAGTTCATTCATTCCCTCGTGACTATAGACTCATGAAACATGAACGAATCGTGGGTGATGGTGGGAAAGAAAAATGAATTGATATTGATAATAGACGTATCAAAATCAAACCACTGTAATAAACTGAGCTGTCCTTCGTATAGGAGGACAATGACTAATGGCGAAAAGGCCGTGCGGCCAACTCTAGTCAATGTGATCGAACTTTTGCTTGACTATGGTACACGCATGTAGATACCGTATAGTCTACGTGTACTGCCATACTATAATTTGTACGAAGACTTTCACCAGATACACAATATGACTTCATTGCAAACTACTGTTCTTCCAAATCAACTGGCAGAGATCAGTACACAAAATTCCTGGTAACCGTGAAGATAGATCACCATGGCTCCTGGCGACAGTCAAGCAAACATTAAAAAGAAGCGAAAGACTGAGATTGCAGCCAAGGAGAAAGTGAAGCTGGTGAAAAGATTCAAATTATTCAAATTAAATTATGACGACGTTGAAAATCTTTCCGTGTCATTAAAACCCTTCCTCACTGAACTAGAAAAGGAGCGCGGCCCTGATAGCACTCCAACAGATGATGCATTTCGCAGATGGATCAAGAACGTCGATGAAGGAAAGTGGACCGAGGAGATGAGTCAAAAGCGGAACCGTAAACCCAAGCTGAAGAAGGAAATCAGGAACATAGTATCCGAAGATGAAACCAATTCCCTCACGGATTCTGAATATGTTCATGGGGTGCAAGAATTTTTGACAAGATTGCCTCAACTCCCCGTGATAGCGATTGAACGTTGCCAAGAATCTGATCTTACCGAATACTACGATCACCTCTGGAGTCAGCCTAAGGTAATGGAACTCTATAGTGAAGGCGAAGTGAGGAGTCGTGATTATGTCGCCGGGAGACTGAAAACTTGGTGCAAGAGGTGGGATGATAACTTTCCATTTTCGGCATTTACTGTCCGTTTACCAGATGGAAATAATACCTTTCTGGGTTGCATGATACTTGGTCTTAGTGAAGAAGAGAATACTGCCGAAATTGCTGGTTTGTTACGACAAGAGTACTGGCGCAAAGGGTTTGCAACAGCGGGGATGATACATCTGCTGGCTCATGCAAGAGAGTTGTTCCAAGATCGGAAGAAAGTCGCCGATGGCGAGCCATTTGAGCGCATTGTGGCTACATGCCATCCCAAGAATATTGCTTCTCAGTTTTTGCTCGAAAGTCAAGGGTTTCATCAGTACACCCCTCCCATTCGATGGAGAGCTGATCGTTTGTACTACGCTCTTACAATTCCTCCCGTCATAAGGAACTTTACTGATGTGCCATGATATGTGGGACTGAAATGCGAAGTTGTGTTGACGACGAGGCAATTTCCTATGTGATTATGACAGTTAGGATCGCGAGGGCATCTTTTTAAAATGAATAAACACGTATAATCATTATGATTTCTACCCTCTCTACAGCTTGAGGCTTGATCATTCAAAATTCATGACGAATTGGGTTCTGCTTTTATCAGATTCCGACAGTGTTTATGCAAGTCACTCCAAACGGTGGTGGTGCGCCGTGTTCACCGGGATAGATGAAATCATCGGTCTCGCTGCTGACTGCTGTTATTATAGAAGAAAATGGGCCTCCAGGCAATTTCCCATGATTATGACAGTCAGGATAGCGAAGGCATCTTTGAAAAATAAATAAACATGTATAATAATTATGATTTCTACCCTCTCTACAGCTCGAGGCTTGATCATTCAAAATTCAGAAAGAATTGGGTTCTGCTTTTATCAGATTCCGACAGTGTTTGTGCAAGTCATTCCAAACGGTGGTGGTGCGCCGTGTTCATCGGTCTCACAGCTGTTGGAATAAAATGGGTCTCCAACTCGTCTGGGGACGGGGAAAAGGTCGTTCTCGGAAAAGATATATTTATCGAGACCATCCTGGCTCTCGTCGGAAGTTGGACTGACAACCACGGGTGCAGGGTGAGATGCCGCAGTTGCAGCCTGGATAGTTGGCGATTTTGGTAAATTTAGCAATGACGCGACTGTTCCGGCACTCTTGGTAGGCGTTTCTTGATTGTCGGAAGCGGTAGCATCCTTTATGGCATCGCAGACTAATCCTTCCAATTCAGATGGGGACTTCTTGGCCCCCTTCGACCTGATCCCCTTCGCCTTGGTGTTGTTCTCACGCAGCATATGCAGCAGGCTCTCACGGGCAGCCTCTCTAGATGCTTCCTTCCAAGCTGTGCCAGCTCTTAATCGCACCACGAATGTTCGGTGCGTGAAGTTACACCATGTCATCAGATGCTCAACAACAAAAAGTCTTTCGGTCTCTTCTAGAAATTTGTACCACTTCTTGCAACGTTGAACAATTCTGCGGAGTGTTTTGTTCCCGGGATGCTTATTGCTGAATCCACCCCGTTCCAACACCACGTCGTTAGGACGACAAACAGTTACGTCGTGCTGATATATGGGCGGTCCTTTGGGATCTTTCATTTTTTTGCTTCTATTGGTTTCGCGATCAATCTGCTTTTCGTAAGATATAGCAGCGACCGGTACTTTCCACACAGCTGCCACAGACTGTGGTGTTTCTGCGAATGTAGAGAACTGAAAGGAAACGTATAATCAATAATTAACAAACAGTTTTTTCTTCGGCCAGTGCGCTTTAATGTTCTTACATGATGAGCATCAGCGACTAGCTTCATTGTTTGGGTTCCGTGTGTTTTATTCGAGTTTAGCTTCCGTTTTAGAAAAAATGACCTCGTTGTCATCGTAAATCCGAAAACATGTCACGTTTCTAAAAGTAAATCCGGGTACTTTCAGGTATCTAAAGGTAAATCCGGGTTCATATTCGCCTCTAAAGGTAGATCCGGGTTTTGAATTTGGGAATTCCCAACTGTTAGATATTATATGCGGTATAATATTTGACTGAGGTTTTTGAGATTCCAGATTCCTTGATGAAAGTGAATTGACGCGATGACCAACCAATAACATAGTGAACAGAATTGTTCATTCTTTTCAGTAAACCATCTAGATTGACTGTTGTTGCAACTTTGATTGAGTGCAGAATAGTTGATACTATAGTTATGGAACTGAAGTAGGTAGTCATCAGTGCATGTAGACTTGATTGGTCACATGGACAATGCAGAGTTAATGACTCGCATCTGAATGATTATTTTGAAGATAGTCGTCCTATTTTCTATTTCTAACATTTACTGAAAATAAAACCGTTTGCACAAGTACAACAACTTGTGCATGCGTCAGTGCAAGAATGATATCTTGCACATGAAGTAGTGACAGCCATCACTGCTTCCACCAAGCATTGTTTTGATGTCAGGGGGGTATCTTCAGTTCTTTGAAGGAGATTGGATTTTGTATTGCCGAAAGTATTGAATGAAGGCTCACTCTGAAGGTTAAAAATCAAGGAGCAAACTTGGTGTTCATTGCTCTCGAAAATACAGCTATTCATTTTTAAAGTGTCGTCTCAAGCAAGGCGTCAACAAGACCATTTTCGGAAGGACACATATCATCCAGTGAAGTGATGATGATGCGGCTGATGGATGTATATAATATAACCGTGCAAAATAAAGTGGAGCCAAATAGCCCTTCCTTTACTTGGCATGGATCCGAAAAGCCGCTACAAGTGAATGGCGCGCCGTCATTTCTTTAATGGCAAAAGCTTTGCCAAAACTTCAGCAACCACCTGCCATTGAAGTGCAATCCAATTGAACTCTCATCAGGCAGCTGTACAACAAGGAGAAGTGATCCAACACCATTGTCATCGTCAGTATGACTGACCCACCGCCGTCATTGCCTTCCACAATGATCAACGATGGAGTGGAAGCAATTCGTCAGGCTCAATACAGCAAGAGTTTTGATGAAGGGCTTGCTAAAGGATCTGGCGAAGGATTCAGCAAAGGATTTGAAGCAGGCCTCAAGACAGCTGTTGAAGCAGTCCTCCAAGTCTGCGAAAATGACACTCATTGCCGATCAATCGCCTTGTCAGTCCTTCAAGAAGCGTTGGGGAAGGAACAGATGCCTGATATTGGCAAGGTTATTATCTCTGCGGATAGCAGTAACACCAGTAGCAGCAATGATCATGAAGAGGAAGCAGGCACCCATTTTACGACTGTTTCAAGCAATCAACATACAGTGGTGAACCACGCTGCTATTGCTGGTCATTCTTATAAACAAGATGCTGTCCTCAGCAATGTACCCAATTGACGTGGAGAGATTCAAGAAGATCAGAAGCCAGCTGCTGGCTGCCCTCAGCAGCAAAATACAAGAATGGCCGTTTCCAGCGCACGTGGCAGTGTACCCAAGCCAAAGCAACCCGAAACTGAAGACAACTTGCACGGCCAGCTAATTGTTGCGCCTTTTGCCAGGAACGATCATCCAGACAGTGATTTTGACAGTGATGTCGCCGTTATTGTGGGAACCAGAAACGCCGGAAGCAATCCATTGACTACGAGTCCGTCATGTCTTTGGCAGAACTCTTAAATGAGCAGTACGAAGCATACACCCAAGAAGTGTCGACTGCCATATTTTCCAAGATCAAAATCTTCATCCAGAAACTCGACGCATACAACCAAGAGTTCCAAGTCGAGTACCAACCAGTCTACAAGAAGCTAGAATATGTTGCCACTGACATGCTTGCTGCAGCTCCAGCTTGGCCAAGCTTTGACCATGAATTTCTTGTCAGAGATGTTTTCGATGGAGTGCAATCCTACACCACGAAGGAACCATTCGTCTCAGCAGCAGTTCCACCGTTGCTATCCCTTGAGGACGCTCAATCGATTGCAATGGAGGTATTGGACTCGACCACGTTTGGTGTCATCATCATTGCCCTCCTCGTCGCTGCTGTGACTATCATTTATGCCAGCAGTATCATTGATCAAGGGATCATGTCAATGGAAGAATTATCCATTGTCTTAGAGACTCCCCCCTTTGTCCATGACTGATTTGAGAAAGAAAATGACACCGTCGTACATACTCAGATCTGCGGCTGCTTCTGCTAGGTATCGAGCTAGTTGCGAGAAGTCTAAGGACCCTTCCATCGTGGACCTCTGCAACCTATTTGCCAACACTTCCTTCCTGAAGGATACTACGGATCCTTCTAAAAATGAGAGCTTTTAAAAAAGAGCGACTCATATGTTCATCTACCTCTACCGTTTGACCCTCCTGCAACATCAAGGCCAACTCGATCTTTAAGAGTTGGCCCTCAGGGGTACTGCTGCACGAAGGCATTGCAGTAGGTGGTCGCGTAAGTTAAGGAGGACATACAAATAAAAGCTTCGGTGAAAATGAGAGGAAGATAGCATGGACCAGTGCTCTAAGTACTATTCGTGACGACACTCAAAGACACTCAAAAGTGGTCGGACCTTCAATAATACAAACTTTGAATGGGAACAAGAAGTTCGAAGATGAACTATATAAAAATTTAAAAAAATAAGAGCAATGGATGCAAAATAAAACATCAGCCAATCCTATGTATCCTATTTATATTAGTAGTATTGATATAAGCTATTTCATTTCATTATGTTTGCTTTGCAATGCCCACGATGATGGAATGGCAAGCGGGGAAGTTCATTCATTCCCTCGTGACTATAGACTCATGAAACATGAACGAATCGTGGGTGATGGTGGGAAAGAAAAATGAATTGATATTGATAATAGACGTATCAAAATCAAACCACTGTAATAAACTGAGCTGTCCTTCGTATAGGAGGACAATGACTAATGGCGAAAAGGCCGTGCGGCCAACTCTAGTCAATGTGATCGAACTTTTGCTTGACTATGGTACACGCATGTAGATACCGTATAGTCTACGTGTACTGCCATACTATAATTTGTACGAAGACTTTCACCAGATACACAATATGACTTCATTGCAAACTACTGTTCTTCCAAATCAACTGGCAGAGATCAGTACACAAAATTCCTGGTAACCGTGAAGATAGATCACCATGGCTCCTGGCGACAGTCAAGCAAACATTAAAAAGAAGCGAAAGACTGAGATTGCAGCCAAGGAGAAAGTGAAGCTGGTGAAAAGATTCAAATTATTCAAATTAAATTATGACGACGTTGAAAATCTTTCCGTGTCATTAAAACCCTTCCTCACTGAACTAGAAAAGGAGCGCGGCCCTGATAGCACTCCAACAGATGATGCATTTCGCAGATGGATCAAGAACGTCGATGAAGGAAAGTGGACCGAGGAGATGAGTCAAAAGCGGAACCGTAAACCCAAGCTGAAGAAGGAAATCAGGAACATAGTATCCGAAGATGAAACCAATTCCCTCACGGATTCTGAATATGTTCATGGGGTGCAAGAATTTTTGACAAGATTGCCTCAACTCCCCGTGATAGCGATTGAACGTTGCCAAGAATCTGATCTTACCGAATACTACGATCACCTCTGGAGTCAGCCTAAGGTAATGGAACTCTATAGTGAAGGCGAAGTGAGGAGTCGTGATTATGTCGCCGGGAGACTGAAAACTTGGTGCAAGAGGTGGGATGATAACTTTCCATTTTCGGCATTTACTGTCCGTTTACCAGATGGAAATAATACCTTTCTGGGTTGCATGATACTTGGTCTTAGTGAAGAAGAGAATACTGCCGAAATTGCTGGTTTGTTACGACAAGAGTACTGGCGCAAAGGGTTTGCAACAGCGGGGATGATACATCTGCTGGCTCATGCAAGAGAGTTGTTCCAAGATCGGAAGAAAGTCGCCGATGGCGAGCCATTTGAGCGCATTGTGGCTACATGCCATCCCAAGAATATTGCTTCTCAGTTTTTGCTCGAAAGTCAAGGGTTTCATCAGTACACCCCTCCCATTCGATGGAGAGCTGATCGTTTGTACTACGCTCTTACAATTCCTCCCGTCATAAGGAACTTTACTGATGTGCCATGATATGTGGGACTGAAATGCGAAGTTGTGTTGACGACGAGGCAATTTCCTATGTGATTATGACAGTTAGGATCGCGAGGGCATCTTTTTAAAATGAATAAACACGTATAATCATTATGATTTCTACCCTCTCTACAGCTTGAGGCTTGATCATTCAAAATTCATGACGAATTGGGTTCTGCTTTTATCAGATTCCGACAGTGTTTATGCAAGTCACTCCAAACGGTGGTGGTGCGCCGTGTTCACCGGGATAGATGAAATCATCGGTCTCGCTGCTGACTGCTGTTATTATAGAAGAAAATGGGCCTCCAGGCAATTTCCCATGATTATGACAGTCAGGATAGCGAAGGCATCTTTGAAAAATAAATAAACATGTATAATAATTATGATTTCTACCCTCTCTACAGCTCGAGGCTTGATCATTCAAAATTCAGAAAGAATTGGGTTCTGCTTTTATCAGATTCCGACAGTGTTTGTGCAAGTCATTCCAAACGGTGGTGGTGCGCCGTGTTCATCGGTCTCACAGCTGTTGGAATAAAATGGGTCTCCAACTCGTCTGGGGACGGGGAAAAGGTCGTTCTCGGAAAAGATATATTTATCGAGACCATCCTGGCTCTCGTCGGAAGTTGGACTGACAACCACGGGTGCAGGGTGAGATGCCGCAGTTGCAGCCTGGATAGTTGGCGATTTTGGTAAATTTAGCAATGACGCGACTGTTCCGGCACTCTTGGTAGGCGTTTCTTGATTGTCGGAAGCGGTAGCATCCTTTATGGCATCGCAGACTAATCCTTCCAATTCAGATGGGGACTTCTTGGCCCCCTTCGACCTGATCCCCTTCGCCTTGGTGTTGTTCTCACGCAGCATATGCAGCAGGCTCTCACGGGCAGCCTCTCTAGATGCTTCCTTCCAAGCTGTGCCAGCTCTTAATCGCACCACGAATGTTCGGTGCGTGAAGTTACACCATGTCATCAGATGCTCAACAACAAAAAGTCTTTCGGTCTCTTCTAGAAATTTGTACCACTTCTTGCAACGTTGAACAATTCTGCGGAGTGTTTTGTTCCCGGGATGCTTATTGCTGAATCCACCCCGTTCCAACACCACGTCGTTAGGACGACAAACAGTTACGTCGTGCTGATATATGGGCGGTCCTTTGGGATCTTTCATTTTTTTGCTTCTATTGGTTTCGCGATCAATCTGCTTTTCGTAAGATATAGCAGCGACCGGTACTTTCCACACAGCTGCCACAGACTGTGGTGTTTCTGCGAATGTAGAGAACTGAAAGGAAACGTATAATCAATAATTAACAAACAGTTTTTTCTTCGGCCAGTGCGCTTTAATGTTCTTACATGATGAGCATCAGCGACTAGCTTCATTGTTTGGGTTCCGTGTGTTTTATTCGAGTTTAGCTTCCGTTTTAGAAAAAATGACCTCGTTGTCATCGTAAATCCGAAAACATGTCACGTTTCTAAAAGTAAATCCGGGTACTTTCAGGTATCTAAAGGTAAATCCGGGTTCATATTCGCCTCTAAAGGTAGATCCGGGTTTTGAATTTGGGAATTCCCAACTGTTAGATATTATATGCGGTATAATATTTGACTGAGGTTTTTGAGATTCCAGATTCCTTGATGAAAGTGAATTGACGCGATGACCAACCAATAACATAGTGAACAGAATTGTTCATTCTTTTCAGTAAACCATCTAGATTGACTGTTGTTGCAACTTTGATTGAGTGCAGAATAGTTGATACTATAGTTATGGAACTGAAGTAGGTAGTCATCAGTGCATGTAGACTTGATTGGTCACATGGACAATGCAGAGTTAATGACTCGCATCTGAATGATTATTTTGAAGATAGTCGTCCTATTTTCTATTTCTAACATTTACTGAAAATAAAACCGTTTGCACAAGTACAACAACTTGTGCATGCGTCAGTGCAAGAATGATATCTTGCACATGAAGTAGTGACAGCCATCACTGCTTCCACCAAGCATTGTTTTGATGTCAGGGGGGTATCTTCAGTTCTTTGAAGGAGATTGGATTTTGTATTGCCGAAAGTATTGAATGAAGGCTCACTCTGAAGGTTAAAAATCAAGGAGCAAACTTGGTGTTCATTGCTCTCGAAAATACAGCTATTCATTTTTAAAGTGTCGTCTCAAGCAAGGCGTCAACAAGACCATTTTCGGAAGGACACATATCATCCAGTGAAGTGATGATGATGCGGCTGATGGATGTATATAATATAACCGTGCAAAATAAAGTGGAGCCAAATAGCCCTTCCTTTACTTGGCATGGATCCGAAAAGCCGCTACAAGTGAATGGCGCGCCGTCATTTCTTTAATGGCAAAAGCTTTGCCAAAACTTCAGCAACCACCTGCCATTGAAGTGCAATCCAATTGAACTCTCATCAGGCAGCTGTACAACAAGGAGAAGTGATCCAACACCATTGTCATCGTCAGTATGACTGACCCACCGCCGTCATTGCCTTCCACAATGATCAACGATGGAGTGGAAGCAATTCGTCAGGCTCAATACAGCAAGAGTTTTGATGAAGGGCTTGCTAAAGGATCTGGCGAAGGATTCAGCAAAGGATTTGAAGCAGGCCTCAAGACAGCTGTTGAAGCAGTCCTCCAAGTCTGCGAAAATGACACTCATTGCCGATCAATCGCCTTGTCAGTCCTTCAAGAAGCGTTGGGGAAGGAACAGATGCCTGATATTGGCAAGGTTATTATCTCTGCGGATAGCAGTAACACCAGTAGCAGCAATGATCATGAAGAGGAAGCAGGCACCCATTTTACGACTGTTTCAAGCAATCAACATACAGTGGTGAACCACGCTGCTATTGCTGGTCATTCTTATAAACAAGATGCTGTCCTCAGCAATGTACCCAATTGACGTGGAGAGATTCAAGAAGATCAGAAGCCAGCTGCTGGCTGCCCTCAGCAGCAAAATACAAGAATGGCCGTTTCCAGCGCACGTGGCAGTGTACCCAAGCCAAAGCAACCCGAAACTGAAGACAACTTGCACGGCCAGCTAATTGTTGCGCCTTTTGCCAGGAACGATCATCCAGACAGTGATTTTGACAGTGATGTCGCCGTTATTGTGGGAACCAGAAACGCCGGAAGCAATCCATTGACTACGAGTCCGTCATGTCTTTGGCAGAACTCTTAAATGAGCAGTACGAAGCATACACCCAAGAAGTGTCGACTGCCATATTTTCCAAGATCAAAATCTTCATCCAGAAACTCGACGCATACAACCAAGAGTTCCAAGTCGAGTACCAACCAGTCTACAAGAAGCTAGAATATGTTGCCACTGACATGCTTGCTGCAGCTCCAGCTTGGCCAAGCTTTGACCATGAATTTCTTGTCAGAGATGTTTTTGATGGAGTGCAATCCTACACCACGAAGGAACCATTCGTCCCAGCAGCAGTTCCACCGTTGCTATCCCTTGAGGACGCTCAATCGATTGCAATGGAGGTATTGGACTCGACCACGTTTGGTGTCATCATCATTGCCCTCCTCGTCGCTGCTGTGACTATCATTTATGCCAGCAGTATCATTGATCAAGGGATCATGTCAATGGAAGAATTATCCATTGTCTTAGAGACTCCCCCCTTTGTCCATGACTGATTTGAGAAAGAAAATGACACCGTCGTACATACTCAGATCTGCGGCTGCTTCTGCTAGGTATCGAGCTAGTTGCGAGAAGTCTAAGGACCCTTCCATCGTGGACCTCTGCAACCTATTTGCCAACACTTCCTTCCTGAAGGATACTACGGATCCTTCTAAAAATGAGAGCTTTTAAAAAAGAGCGACTCATATGTTCATCTACCTCTACCGTTTGACCCTCCTGCAACATCAAGGCCAACTCGATCTTTAAGAGTTGGCCCTCAGGGGTACTGCTGCACGAAGGCATTGCAGTAGGTGGTCGCGTAAGTTAAGGAGGACATACAAATAAAAGCTTCGGTGAAAATGAGAGGAAGATAGCATGGACCAGTGCTCTAAGTACTATTCGTGACGACACTCAAAGACACTCAAAAGTGGTCGGACCTTCAATAATACAAACTTTGAATGGGAACAAGAAGTTCGAAGATGAACTATATAAAAATTTAAAAAAATAAGAGCAATGGATGCAAAATAAAACATCAGCCAATCCTATGTATCCTATTTATATTAGTAGTATTGATATAAGCTATTTCATTTCATTATGTTTGCTTTGCAATGCCCACGATGATGGAATGGCAAGCGGGGAAGTTCATTCATTCCCTCATGACTATATAGACTCATGAAACATGAACGAATCGTGGGTGATGGTGGGAAAGAAAAATGAATTGATATTGATAATATAGACGTATCAAAATCAAACCACTGTAATAAACTGAGCTGTCCTTCGTAGGAGGACAGCTCAGCCCCAGTCGACATCCAGCAACAAACTGCAAAAATGAGCGCTTTCAGTACCCATGGCACTATACATCGAAACCAAAGCGGCGAAAGGTTGCTGCCAATAATTCCGGCAGCGAAGGTGACTGTGACTTGCACAATCGCAACTTATCTAAGCCAATCGCTGCGTTTTTTGCAAGAAAGGATCCAAGCAGGAGTCTTAATGTATCAACAACAATGGGAATTTCAACTCCAAGCAAATTTTTAACAAGATTGAACCAACGAGCTACTATTATAAAGGTGTGTTTGCATCGGATTTCTTTGCCAAGATGACTGTGGGAATAACTCACCCACAAATCCTCTTTTGATCCAATCACAGCATCCTACTGCAAACTTGATGATTGCCATAGGCACTTCAACCCAGGGCCAGGATCAAGCCAACATAGCCAACGCATTTGTCTGCGATCCAAAACAATTCAAGATGCTGGATCCCCCCATGCTGGCCATCGAACAAAGCCAAAGCCCTTATTTGGTAAACGCAAACGCTGAAATTGGAGAGCCTTGCTTCATGTATCTGCAAACTAGTAAGATCCTAGTCATGCAAATGATATCTTGTCGCCATTTCTGTGTATCTATCGAAGCCGAGCACCTCTTTGGGTCAATTGCCAAGGACGTTGTTAAAACCCACCACTTGATTAAAGAATCTGGTCAGGTATACAGCTCTAGCTGGATGACTGGAAGCTTTGAAGGGGGGAAATGCGGCTGTCTGACCAAACTGATGCTCCTTCTCCTGTTGCAAGCATCTCGCTTTACGAGAAAATCCGCTGACGACATCCTTGAAAAATTAGTACAAGACCTGGAAGTTTGCTCCCTTGTTTGCACTGCCATGAAATACTGGCGTGGGACCAAGGAGATTGGACCGGATGGCCCGCCAATCCAAAGACAGGGCGGGGACGGATGTCTCATTTATTTTGCATCATCTTTGTGGCTAGAGTCTACCAATGCCTCATTATTCTGAAGCAGTTCAAACTAGAAGGCTCGTTGCGGACGAAGGTATGTCAATGCCTCAGCATCCTCCACGATGCCGCAAAGAAGAGACAGGAGGAGAGCCAAGCTTTGCAAGTAAAACCAAAGAGTCGACAGGTTACCTCAGTGGAGGGAGCGTTGCCTCAAATCAAAGATTCTGCCACCCTTCCTTCCAACGATGACGGCGATGGACTCGTTGTTCCAGTCGGTAAACCGTTGCTCCAAAGAAAAGGCTCTGCCACCCTCTGGTCAGAGGACAGCAGTTACAGCAGTCTTCTTAAAGAGAAGGAGGGACGAGTCGACTTGGGACGAAACGATTGGCGTCGGCCATTCGGGATCTCTCCTGCTTACACACTTGAATATGAAATACCCCTTCCATTCTTCGGCATAGTCCTTGCTCCCCTCCGGAATACAGAAAAGCAGATGAAGATCCTTTTGGGGTCAGTCTTGATAAACAAGGGGAATCATCAGAATAAGAAGACACTTGTTCAATCTATAGTACAGCAAACCCTTCAACATATGGAAGATCTAAGAAGAAGGTACTAATTGCAACATCATTGTCGCCAACACTTTCAACTGTGAACGAAGATGCTGAAATACGAATGGGGCGAAGAAGCGACATAAGTCGAATGTACCGGAGACAATCCTGAGCATGTCATAAAGTACAGAAAGAGATATACCATCCAACAGATTATATGTAAATTGTATTATGCATATGAGAAGCATTCACAGAGAAAAATTTCTGTGTATCGCACTCCCTTTGACCAATAATGGTTCCGAGCGATTAATTGCTACCATGGGAACCATCTCCAGTCACTCTGTAGAAGTCATTAATACCTTCTTGTTCAGCAACTTCATCGTTTTGCATTCCAATCATCGCCGAAACGACGGCGATAAAGGCAATGACAAGCACTGCCAAAATCGCCATGAGATAAATCTGTCGTTTCGTGCAGTATCGGTCTTTCCAGTGAACATACTCCTCGTCACCCTCCGTATCCATAGCAAATCGGAACCGATTGGATCGCAGAATAGCATCACCAAATCTGCCCTCGACATCCCCATGTGTTGGTGATTCTCCGACTGTAGCTGGTGTCTCGGGAGATCTTTTCCACCTTTTGGGAGTAAGCATATCGCGAATGGGAGAAAGAATGTTCATTACCCGCGCTTCCATGGATTCTTCTGCGGGGGGCGAGGAACTATTTGGCTCGTCGCGAAAGGTAGCAAGTCGGAACCGATTGGACAGATTGGATCGTAGCCTAGCATTGACAGATCCACTCTCTATATCCCCATGCGTTGGTGATTCTCCGACGGTAGCTGGTGTCGTGGGAGAACCTTTCCACTTTTTGGGAGTAAGCATGTCGCGAATAGGAGAAAGAATGTTCATTACCCGTGCTTCCATGGATGCTTCTATGGAGACCGCAGAACTACTAGGCTCGTCACAAAAGGTATCGACGGCACGGGCTTGAATGCTACGATGCAAAGTGAAGTTGTGCTCATGCATTAGCACCGGATGTTCGGCCAAGGCTTTTGCTTCGAAATCTCTGCCATAAACATCTTCGTCTGTGAGCTGGATTCTGACGATCCCATCTTCCTCGTCCTCACTTTCTGAATAGTTCCCGTATGCTGGATCCATCATTATGACGTGATCAGGAGGAGGAGGAGTGATCGGAATTGGATCAATGGAAATAAGGTCTTTCTCATTTGGCGAGGTGGTAGCTTCCTTCGCGACGAAATCAGATTGAGTTTGAGCCAAAGTCATTGCATTGAGAGCTTGGTCAAGTTCCTCCATCTCATCGCTGCAGTAGGGATTGGATTCGTCGGCAAAAGGAGATGCCCTGACACTTCTCGATTGGACTGGCGTTTCCTGCTTGAGGAATTCCTTTGTGGGGCTGCGTGGTGGGCTGTCTGCAGGTCCGGAGAGTATGTCCATGACAAACTGTTGGTCCTGCGTAGGCTCTTCATGCACCTCTTGCACGCTCTTTGTTGGTGTTGTCTGCGCGATGATATCCAACAGCTCGTCGTAGACATCGGTAGCTGCCATTTCCATAGACCTTTCCAATGCAGTGGGGTTGGTACTACTATTCATGCCACCGGCAATCAAAATTTCGTTCATGACCTCAGTTGGACCTCTAGAAGCTGTCTCAACTGTGTTTCGATACCAGAACAAATGACTGTGAGTGTTTGCTGCTTCGTCTTCTAATGCATCCGGCTCGTTTTCTTCCTCCATAACAGGGAGATTCATGCTGGCGTCGAATAGGTCTGCTTCCACATCTTCCTTGGCGATCGGATCACTCTTGTGTCCTTGGCCAATACCACTAAAACTCTCATCAAAGGGCAAACTCTCATCAAACGGAGAGTCTTCTTCATATGAAGAATGGGCAGGTGGGTCTTTTCGCAGATTCTTCTTGAAGGATGAACCTTTCATCCTGGTTTTCCAGTCCACAGTTGGCTTGTGTGTTCCTTGGGATAGAATGCCCTCTGCTTCCAACAGGTTATCGATGTCGTCAAAGACACGTTCTTCATTGGCAGCCATCTTTTTGAAATTGTTTGCTTTGTTCGAAATGAAGCAATCTGAATCAATCTGTGTCGAAAAAGAAGGAATAAGTCAAAAAGTGGGTGCGGTAAGGTATTTTGATAGCTGAGTTTGAATTTGAATCTTCAAACCTCTCACGCATGCAAGCACACGCTGGCCGGGCTGCATGCGCGGAAAAGATTCGACCCGTCCGATCACAAAACACCAACTTCAACTGCATAAAAATTGAAAATACAGTACCTGTCTGCAACGAACCCCCATTGCCCTTATTGACCTGCATACCGATACGATGGAAACCGCGGATGCCGTAAGACAGGTAGAAGAAATTCTGAATCTTCAAGATCGATGGTTCGCCAAAGACGGTGGAGTAACAATTCAGACACCTGCCCTGTTTTCCCGGTTGCAAAAGGTGGCTGGGAATGCAAGCAACATGTCTTCAAACAAACGATTGGAGGTGAAGAAGCAATTGGCCTTGGACATCGACTGCTCCATCTTACACCCAGACGACTTATCAGATATGATTTTGGAGGTTGAGTTTCCATCGAACTATCCTTCCACTTCGCCTTGTCATGTCCGTGCCGTAAAGGCTTCCAATCGAGAATCTGAATATGTTCCGTGCTCGGCAGCGATTGAGGCTTATCTGCAACCCTTTGCAGGTTGCGAGTGCATAGATATGCTATTGGACTGGTTATCTGATAACAAATCTACTTGTTTATCAAAGGGACCTGGCGGTGGTGACATTTCAGGTGGCCGTAATGATCATGAGGGACAAGCACTGTGCTATTTGCTAAGATACAACCATCTACTGTCGGGACCCGAACATAAGAAAGAAAAGGCTATGATTGCTGCTGCCAAAAAATTCCAATTACAAGGTGGTCTGTTATGGGGTACTCCTGGTCTCGTGGTTGTAGTGCCGCCATCGACTGAAGAAGATGCCAAGGAGTATGCCAGCGAGTGTAGGACAATTGGCAAACGTGCCGATGGACCCAATGAGGTATGGCTGCCCCAATCAGGACTCGACGAGGCGGGAATGGGCGGACTTGCACAACAAAAAAGGGGAGGAAAGCTACAAGAGCTAGATACAGCAGGACTGCGGATTGGATGTGGAGGAAACGAGAGCCTGCTGAAACAACTTCTCGGAGTAAGCTAGCGTCGGCGCAAGAATTCTACGTTGCTATAATAGTTCTCTACGTTCCCACAACAGCGAAGGCTAGCAAGTAGCCTTCTTCACCAGTTGGGATCAAGCTCATGGCCATATATCGGACCCACAACCAAGGAATTCGAACGTAAAAATCGGCTATAGGCCAAGACTGACGAAACCGCTCCAATGTAGTTTCGTTTGACGAATCACGGGGACATTCGACCGAAACATCCATGCGACACATAAAGTCGTAATCTCTATGCCAGAATCCACGCCGTTGGTTGCGAATTCCGTTGAAGTGCCAGTACGCTATTTCTTGGTCAACAATTCTGCTTTGGTCTCGGTGATGGTCGGAGTAGTGAACATTCCACTCCTTGGGGAGAATTCCTGTACTTTCCGGAGGCAAGCTCTCCCTCACAAGGCGCAGCAAGTACTGGTCATGCACACCAGCAAAGTTTGTCTTCTGCCTTGCCAACTCGTCCATTTTGCGCCAAAAGTGGCGAGGAAATTCCTTCAGATTCATAATCATGAAGCCAGAGCAATAGGTTGATCCGATTTGAATCCACTCCATGTGCTTCTCAGAGTCCAAGTAAGGATAAAGGGCATTCAGATTGCTGTTCAGCACAACATCTGTGTCCATGTAGATCACATTCACCAGATCCAACGGCAAGACCCTATCTGCGATCAATCTGTAGTATGCGCCAATGGTATATATTTTCTTGGCGGTATTGAATGGTGTTTTGTTGGTAGAGTTGTAAATCAGCTCGTTCCATTCGGCTTCATAGTCATCGACTGGGTAGCATGTCATCCGAATGTAATTTCGAGATCGGATTTCCGTCAAACTATGCTTTTGAATACGCTCCCGTATCGATTGCAATGCAGCTTGATTCACAATGATATGGATATGAAGGTGGTAGTCAATCGGAGAATGGATGACAAGGCTTTTCAATTGCACCTCCCACTCGTCCATGAATCCGGTTTGGTCCTTCGTTCCGTCAAGATGGATTCCCACGGCGACATGCATTGTGTCTTTAGAAGTTGCTTTCTCCTTAACTTCCTGATGTGATATCTGCCAAATAGAGGAATCCAGAACCGCATCCATGTTAATGGAGCCCATGTTTGAATGAAAGCTCATGTGGACGATGGAGGTGACGACAGAACCAATAACGATACCTAAAACCAAGAAAGAAAGGTTTTGACAGGAGACAGCATAGCCTCCTCTCTGTCTCACGAGCGTTGCAGTCTTTTGTCTGATCTTCATTTGGCTCTAGTTGTCCAGCGGGCTTAGCAATCAACCTATAGGCATGGAAACACAGATTGAGCAGAATCTTAAATCGTAGCAACCGAACCTTTTTGTACACTTCAGATGCAAATTAAAAAAGCCATCGAACAGAAGCAGAATCTCGGGGGTGTCTCCTCGTCTTCAAAATGGATCATAGAATACCGCGAAAGTACCAACAGCTCGAGCCGAGCACGCAGCTCTCGGAGGACGTTTCCAGTTACTCTCATGATATGTACACCCAACGTCAGGAATGCCACAGGAACAACGAATGGTTCCTGTATAAGCGGCACGCCCATCGTCGAGCAGGCAGAAAAATGCCACCAATGCACAGGTCAAATAGAGCCGTCACACACAGCACAACTGTTCCCTGGTCGAGAAATTCAACCAAAGAAACAATCAACTCGAAACTGTTGATGGATATCCAGATCCATGTCATGCTTAAGAAACGGAACCGCCACCAAGGATGTTGGGGATGCGAGGAAACGATCAAACACATCATCGCCGAAGCGACGAAAAACTAGAGGATTGTGCTGGCACCGACCGAGTGAATTGACGAGAAGAAATATCTGCATCAAAAGACTCAAAGGTAGCCAAATCCGAACGAACAGTTAGGGTTGAAGGCGCCCCACAGAGAACGATTGCACCCAAGGGTCTTATCTGACTTCATCTGCGTGGTCTGTCGAGGGTGGCATTTCCGATTCCATGTGTTTCTTTCCGCGCAGACGTTCGCAATCGATTTCGTCATTGATTTCATACCTTCTGGTTTTGGGCGATGCAACATGTTGGCAAACGAAACATAGGGGGGACTTACACAGCTCGATAGTACTACTATATTTTTATCCACACCATATGCATGCTGAATATCATCGAGAAGCGCCTGGTAGTATCAGTGATAAAGGCATACCAAGTATAGTATTGTATCTATGTTCTCACTTCGATACATATTTTATTCACAACGAAATGATTATCAACGCATGGGTTGCGTTCGTGCGTCCTCCGATATTCAATTTGATGAGATGGATCTATAATCGCGATATATATGATGATGAGAGTAAAACTATGTGTTGACGTTATCCTGCTCCCTATAGTACAGTACTAGTACTCTAAATGATTGGTTAGAAGGCCGGAGCAAAGAAAAAACTAAAACAACAAATGCAATTTACAGTCAATGAATTATCCTACAACTCGTCACCATAACGATCCATCACAGACGCCCGCTTCACCTTGTAACTTTGCGTCAGTTGGCCGTTGGCCATTGCGAATGGTTCCAGTGTAATGTGGGCAGCGTCTACTCGTTCCCATGCTCTGAAGCCATTCGAGGTAGCTTGCTTGACACTGGCGACCAGTGTCTTTTTCAAATCGGCATTCGCTCGCAATGCGTCGGTTCCCTCTCGAAGAATCTCGAGGTTTTCCTCGCAGCTAGCTTCAGTGCACTTGGGGTCATTGACGGCTTCATTGGCTGCTTGGAATTTGTCAGCTTGATCCTTGGTCAAGTACCCAGCCTTGAACAATTCATTAGGGCTTAGAACTGCTATGGAGATCAGTCGTCTTCCGTCTTGACCCGTCAACATGACTTGTTCAATCAAGTCTGATCCGCCAAGAATGGCATCTTCCAAAGGTTGTGGCTCAATGTTCTCTCCATTGGACAAGACAATAGTATCCTTGGCACGCCCGGTTAGAATGAGATCACCGGTAGCTGGATTCACACGGCCAAGATCTCCGGTATCAAACCATCCGTATTGATCAATTGCCTTGGCAGTTGCTTCAGGATTCTTGTAGTATCCCTTCATAACTTGAGGACCTCGTCCAATCACGACACCAATTTCTCCAATGGGCAAGGAGCGGCGATCCGATTGGTTGGTAGCCTTGCTTTCGGGATCGACGACGCGAACTTCACTATCCAAACAGGGTTTGCCGCAGCATCCAGCTGTGACCATGTTTTGATCAGATCGTCGGTATGCCAACAACGGACTGCATTCCGTCAAACCATAGCCTACTAAAACGTTAAACCCAGCAGTCTCATAAAAGGATTCCAAGGACCCGGCCAGAGCAGATCCACCAGAAATAATCGTCTTTAGGTTTCCACCAAAGCCATCCTTGACTTTCGACCAAACGAGCTTATCGCCGACGGCATTGATGGGAGCCAAACTTTTCAAAATAGCTTTACTCGCGATCCGTTCAAGAGGACCAGGAGCTTCATCAGCCACGACCAGACCCTTGGCTATCTTGGTGTGCTTGGCACGTAGAGCTCCAGTTTTGGTAAAGGTCTTGGATAGTGCCTTCACAGCAGCACTGCCCGAAGTAAACTTGTCTTGGACACCGGATGCGATCTTTTCCAGAACACGGGGCACCAAGACCAGCCATTCAGGCTTGTGCTTGGCCATATCATTCTTAAATGTTCGGATGCTGGAGTATACAACCTTGCAAGATCGTGTCAACATCCACAATTCAAAGGTTCGTTCGGTAATGTGCCAAACTGGCAAGAGCGACACCATGCTTTCGCCAGGAAGTGGTTCACCCTCTTCGTATGGCTTGGTGGGAGCGAGGCGATGTGAAATCTGATGAAGTAGATTGCCATGAGTCAACATGACACCCTTGGGGCTTCCAGTCGTTCCAGATGTGTAGACAATGGTTGCCAGATCCGGTTTGGACACTTTCGGAAATGACGACAGTTCTGGCAGACCAGTTTTGTCCAGCAAATCCGAGAAAAAGCTAATTTCAATTCCTAGTTCCGCCGACAACGTTGCAATGTCGTCGCTTGTCTTCTTCTCCTTGTGCATCAACACCACGCTCTTCACCGTTCCGAAAGATTCGTTGCTCAATCCCAATCCCGAAAGCCCCTTGTTCTTGGCATCCTTGTATAGCTTTTCCAACAGTCGGGGTCCTTGCAGGACAGCAATTCCCGCCGAGTCACTGTGTTCGTAAATGTATCTCAATTCGTCCATGGGAGCATCGGCTCCTCGCACCGCCGAAGCGCCTCCCGCCAGTTGAATTCCGTGATCGATCATGAGCCACTTGGCGGAATTCTCTCCCAAGACGGCGACGTTGACTCCCTTTTGCACTCCCAAGGATTGAAAAACAGCCGCACTCGTACGGATGATTTCGTCCATTTCTTTAAATGACAAATTGACCTTTTCATCGCACAAGTGATCGTCGACAATGGCGGTCTGGGAAGGAGTAATTTGGGCCAATTCCGACCATAACTGAGGGCAGGTCTCCAACATTTCTCGCATGGTCTGTAACTTGTTGATGGTAGGATTGGAAGTTGAATGATCCAATGGGTTGAGGGGTAGAGATTTGTCGGGCAAGATGTTGCCCGATCGATCCTTCTTTCGGTGTCTCAATGGATAGTCTGGATGCGATTCCTTCAAGTCTCCAAATAGCATCTCCTCTTCTTCTTCCGTGAGGCCCTCTTTCTGCAGTGTGTGTGTGTGCCATCATCGTCGTCAAGATTAATGAAAATACAAAATTGGACAAAGAAAGAAAGAAAGAAAGAAAGAAACCAAGGCATACTCGTTAGAGGAACCGATCGACCCGATGCAACAATTGAAAGAAAACCCAAGTCTACCATCACTACACAGTACTATATTATACATACCGTTTCAATTTCCTTTTCCGTTGCCACGAAAAGACTAGTTTTGCGGACGCCGATCTTGGTGGAAGACATTGTATTGAAACCATTTGCCGTCTGCTGGGACAGAGACAATAGTGTCAGGAAAAGAGCACCAGAGAGCTTCATCGCGGTTGCACGTTGTTGTGTGAAATGTGACGGTGCTTCAGAACAAGAATATATCTGCTGAGAATTTTAGAATTTTGGATTTCGACGGAAACCAATCAAAACTTCTTGCAACGGTAGGTTTCAAGGATCACTGAGGATAGGTCACTGAGGATTAGATGGCAAACTTTGACAGTGAACTGTATGTAGACTTGTTCTTGATGTCTTTTGCTTGCTTGCTGCGGATTGATTCATTCGTCAAGCGCATTGCGCCTCATCCTTGCGCTTTTAACCCAATACGTTTTGACGTGAACTAACGACGTGTACTGACAGCAATGACGTAATGCATACGTGGTAGTCTGTCCATCGCCCGAACTGCAGGCCAAATATACAGATAAAAGATACTGGGACTGACAGTCCGCGCTTATTCTTCCTCTTCCTCCAACAACATGACGAACGGTGGTAACATTACCACACCAGATGGTTCCAACAAGAACAACAAGAACAACAACAACAACAAGGCAATGGAAAAAGAACCAAACTGACCGCCAACCAAGACACAACAAGAACGGACGGCGTTCCACCTGCTGATGACAAAACACTTGGAGACTACATACATTGCTAACGAAGACGAACAATGGTTCAATGATGGTGGAACTGATGATCAAAAGACGGACTGTTCATGTATGAAGATCAAGACTTTGAAGAGAAATTATGGTTCTCTCAAAGCGATTCAAACATTCTGTGCCGCCCTGAAAAGGGAGATGTCTGTGAGGTTTGCAGCTGCCTTTTACATGCTTGCTTGCGGAGACGAATTGAGGTTCGAACAATTGGCAGATCTCACTCAGCTTTCTGTTCCATTAGAGAACTGCATTGCAAGATTGCGAATTGGCAAAGATGCTGAGTTGTCGGAAAGTACAGCAAAACCAAGAAGCGTCAATTTCATTCAAGTTTGTCGGAACGAAATCCAAAATAACGGACTTCTCAAGCATTTTGGTATCTTGATGGACGAACATCGTATGCGCACTACGCTTCTTGCCAGTTTTACGACGTGTTGGTGCCCTTGCAGTACACTGTAAATGAGACTTTGCAGTACTGTCCCATGTTGGTGAGCGTGAAAAATCGAGTGGCATATACGGTCCGAAACAACGTGAAGCTGCAATCGAGGCCATGAAACAAGTGTTTGCTGTCGCTGAGTCTAAGACTGGAGTATGTATGCTGTTTCTCATTGGTCTCGACGAATCATCGGAAGAATCAATCGTCTTCTTTAAAAGTGACACGTTTGGCCAAGGCAAAGTAATTACCGTGACTATTGTGGTATCAAATGAAGATGAGTTTGGAGCAACCAATCTTGCTTTGTGTTCGACTTGTGGGGGTGGACAGGAGTCCGAGGTCATGGTGTCGCATGCAGACCTTGCGCTCGGAGCAAAAGGTACTCGCTTGCTCCGAAGCAAGACGAAAAAAGATGGCCCATCCAAATAGTGTAGCAACGATGGCTATGGAAGCAAGAAGTACTCTATGGTTGAAAAAAAACTGAGAATACCCTATGTTAATGGTGCATTTGTGGCCGGGGTTGTTTTTGAAAAAGGAGAAAATTCTGAAAGCTACAGTAGCAAGCAGTTAGTATAAAATAGGAGCTAAAGTACTATTAGGCTTGGAAATAGATTGGAGCGGGAAGCTTGGAAAATTGAAAGAGTCGACAGAACTTTCTGCAGCACATGCCAGGGATCACCAACAGTCAACGCTCCTCAACAGCTTTGTGCCTTGTATTCCGCTTTAGCAAGTCGATGACCATTACTCTCCATCGCTTTCGCATGTATCCAATACACATGGGGGAATTTACAATAATAAGATGCCAGTGTAGTCTCCTCCGTCTTCTTGCGTCTACAATTCCAATTTCTCATGAGCGCAAGGTAACTTGAAACAATTGCGGGCCATGGGTACACAAGGTGGGGCCGAGGTACGCATAGTTCAATGCTTGGTCTGGCTGGCACTCGTCAATTTTGCAACAGGTTTTGAGAAAGGATCGAAGCAATTCGTAGGCCGCATACAATCCACCAGTTCCCGCCGGACAGTGCCGCTTTCCCAATCCAAAGGATGCAATCTTGTTGTGATCGGAATTTCCCCCCTCGAGCCAAGCCGATGGATCCCATTGACGATTTGTGGCGCAATTGTTCAGCAGCACTTCAAATTTGCAAGGCATGGCTTGTTGTTCATGATTGTGTGAAATTCGCGGCAAGGTCCAAACAGGAGGATATACTCGAACAGTTTCGATAAGAGCACAC
This sequence comes from Cylindrotheca closterium, assembly GCA_933822405.4. NCBI lineage: Eukaryota > Bacillariophyta > Bacillariophyceae > Bacillariales > Bacillariaceae > Cylindrotheca > Cylindrotheca closterium. Next base: position 222,590 of record CAKOGP040001847.1, on the reverse strand, counting down.
ACCAAAAAGGATGGATTTTTCAATTGAATAGTCTTGCCTTGAGTCGCTTGTTTCTTGAATATGGAGAGCTGCAATAGATCGCGTTGGACTTGCTGTTCTCCAATGGCAAGACAACGTTCCCAGGCCCCTTGCTGTCGCGACAAATTCCACAAGGTCCAAAACACCATTGCTTGCACGGCATCCAAAGAAGCAATCATGGCACTGACAACATTGTCCGTAGCTTCTTCGGGTTGCAGACCAGACTCGAAGAGTGCCTGAACAAGGCCCTTTTCGGAGCTGCCTCCATCCGGATATTGCCATTTGCTTCCATTGCTGGAAAAATGATTCCATGGCAAGGCCTCTTCCAATTTTAAAAGAGACTTTTGCACTGCGCCTTGTTCCTTGTTCATTGCTCGTATCTCAGTCCAATGCTCCAAGGTTGCTTTTCTCAGCAAACCTTGATATTCGTCGGAAGAAGTAATCAAATTGTTGTCCCCGACAAAGAGTCGCCGATTCCATAGCTCTGCGGCTTCTACTATAACTTGTTTCAAATCCACAGTGAGTATTTTTGGCTGATGATTTGGTACTGGAGTTTCATTAGAACCCGTCTCTGTTTGTTCCGACCTGTGTAGTAGTAGTATGGACAGCCAATCCACTTGTTTGGTTGCTTGCAAGGATAGTTTCGGGACATTTGCCAATGCCGAACATACAATTGGCCGATGATTTCCCCAAACGTCACCGGTACACCGTGTGAGCGGTAGACGGACTCGAGGCTTCTCGAGTTGTGAATTTGACGTTACGGTCATCTTGTCCATGCCTTGTTCTTCATCATGTTCAAAGGTTGACGCATCCCAAACTAGTTGGACAGACTTTCGTGGCTTCTTTGTGTCGTTTAGAGGTAATAAGAGGCACTTTGTATTAGAGCTTGAGTGCAGTGAATGCCGTACGGCCCAAAGATTGTGTCCTGTGGCCGTCAACAAATTCATCCAGGTCGTCTCGTTTGCTAGGATTTCATCGTCGAAGCTGTCAACAGCGCAACAGCAGATGGAAGGCATTTTACAAGACTGTATCAAGAGCAGTAGATAGATAGATAGATAGATAGATAGTCGGATATTAGACCTACTGGAATATGATGGTGGAATATGAAACGGTGTGCATTGCTCTACGACGAGTCGCATTCATCATTGCAGCACAAGTATAATGCGGTACGTTTTAAAATATGTTGAAGTCCGAAAGTCTCTATTTCTCTGCTTCTCCATAATCCAGGCGTTTACGGGTATTTATTTTGCCCATCTGTTCTGATTCGATACGTTCCGATGCGGAGAAACGCGAGGACATGCCACAGATGATGCGGAGATGCATTGTTGAAGCGTGTTCTTCTTTACAATGATGAGAACGAGGTTCAGTAGAATAGTGTAGACAAGACAATGAAAAATTGGACTTATTCAATCTATTTTTTTGCTGTGTCTCTCGCGCGATGATGTGATAGCAAACACACATGGGTGTTGGTCAGTACTACTGATACCGGTACCCCTGTGATGTGCCCCTAGTATTATCCCTTTCTTGCTTATGATTGGCCCAACTTGCGTCTCTTGAAATTTTCCAGACGAGCTTCGGCCAACTTCCGTTTCTTGATTTCCAGTTGGCTGTGATCCCTTCCTTCTAGCATGGCGGTCTCATAAGATTTTCGGAGGTTTTTATTCTCCTCCTCTAGCTCAAGATTCATGCTGATCATCTTCCAAAGTTCGTCCTTCTCCCTGTTGGATCATCGCTGGACTTCCAATAGCTGGCAATGCAATGGCAGGTTCTTTTGCTCTGCTTCAGCCTTCTCGTATTTCAATTTCTTTAGCTGACTCACTCTTCAAAGCCAAGATTTCCCCCTTCCTTGTGTCTTTTCCATCTTAGATTGGTGAAGCAATGCGAAGTTTTTTTGGTCTGCTTCAGCCTTCTCCTCATTGGTTTGCTTTAGCAGAAGCAGTCGAACCTTGTTCGTGTCACGCTCTTGCTGTAGCTGACACTAGCTTTCTTGCTCGTCTGTCGAAGCTGAGATCTCAACTCTAAATTTGCCTCCCTCTCTTGAACGATTTGGTTGAGTAGCTGTTTTCTGGTGAGTCCTTCCAAGCTATCAGCGATACCAAGAACTGCTTCCCCCTTGTTCTTGCCCGTTAAGAATCCCATACGTCAGTTGCTTCTTCGGAAGAGCCGTCAAGTGTGACCTCATCCCCACTATCAGCCTCCCATTCGAGCTCGTTTTCATTTTCATCTTCATGCTCACCACCACTTACAGTATTATCATCCTTATATTCGTTGCAAATGGAGCTTGTGGATGACACGATGCCAGCGCCTTGCGTGCCTTTGTCATACGAACCACGCCGCGGGCTTCGTCTCCTTCCTGGGCCTCGAGGGTCCACCTTCGTTTCATTCGTCTGGTTTATTGCCTTTCGCTTCCTTCTCGATATGAATGCCACTTCTTGGCGCTCGTCCTCCTCGTTCCCTCCTCTATCTTACCCCAAGTTCCCAGTCTTGGAAGGAGCTTTAACGCTTGTCCTTCTTTCTAGATGCCACTCCCCGTGTTTGGCGAGTCTCGCATTCTGACACTTCAGACGACGATTCGTCATCATAATGGTAATTGTCGTCATCGTCTCTACTAGTCGTCTTGTCAGGAGAAGCGTCACAACTGTACTTCCTTTTAGATTTGCTTCCCTGGGCTTGGCCGCATACTGACTCCTCCGTCGTAGACGACGATTTGTCATCATCGTCGTCATTTGCTGCAGAGGTTCCAATAACAACGCCACCATCAAATCCAAGATTCTGGAGCTCAGAATTTTCGTCGATTGTCAACCGCGAATCCTTGCGCCCATTCCAAGCTGCCCCGTCCCACACAAATTCAAGATCCTCGAGTTCCACAAAGCGCTCTTGTGTCATCAGCGACTTCTTGTATTCCGCCCGTTGCGTATTTGGGGCCCAATTTTGCTTAGGGTCTGGTTCTCTAAAAAACGACCTGACACATTACACATTACAATGCCCATGAAGCTCTTTAATAAAGGCTATGAGCTCACGGATTCGAGTTTTCCAAACTATCTTATCGGCTTCCCACACAAATCCAAGATTTTCGAGTTCCACAAAGCGCTCTTATTGTGTGATTTGTGACTTGGCGTCTCCCTTCTTGCATTTTTGGTATTCGTTCCGCCCGTTGCTTGCAGACCCAATTGCATTAGGCCTTGTTCTCTGAAAAACCTTGTGGCACATTACAGTGCCCATGATCCTGTTTGAATTGGAGAAGTTCTTTGATTCGCTCCTCCCGTGTAATTGCTATGATATATGACTGGCTGAGTGCTGAACGGACTTGCTTGACTTGACATGAATCCTGCTCCAATTGTATTGAAGATGACAATGACGGGACGAGTTGAGCGAGATTATTTGTGCCACACTGGTCAATTATCGTTATAGACGAGTCGATCGTTCATTGCATCGCATTTTATGATTTCAAAACTATGCGATGAGAGTGAGTCGCTATGAGAGATGCGATGATAGATGTGATGCGCGCAATAATATTGCTGTGTCTCATCGTCTCTATTTCTCTTCTTTTCCACACTTGTCCCTCGTCACTACAGGAGCGGCCTGAAATGGCAGACTTGCTGGGAATGTCCTCAGATATGTCATAGATTCCCTGCAAGGATGACGGAAACTGACGTGCCGGTGACAGATTCTGCGCAATGCAGAGCTTGGGCTTCGCTGAAAACGAGCCTGCCTAAAGATTCATTTCATTCGTGGACGTTCCGTTGAAATGGATGAACTTCGTCGGACACTTCGTCGGACCGACGAAACTTCGTCGGAACCGACGAAACTTCGTCGGACCCGACGAAACTTCGTCGAACCCGACGAAACTTCGTCGGACCCGACGAAACTTCGTCGGACCCGACGAAACATGGTCGCATTAGGAATAGGACAGATTATTTTTTAAACCTCTTGATCGGATGAATCCTAAATCTATCACTCATCTGTTAGTATAATTCGTTGTTGACGTTTGAATTTCTGAAAACATGCAAAATGTCTGTAAACATCTCTGGCAACTTCGGCACATTGCTGTGGAGAGATAGAACCTGCCCTTTTTTATTTAGTTACCGTTTCTTGTTTTCTAGTGTACCGTTTTTTGCCGTTTTTGCATGTCATCCTCCTTGGACCAGCTTGCCACTACCAGCCCGATAGTGCAAATTTGAAGTTTTCGTCACGCAAGATTCTTGCGAGCTCTGAAATCAGTTTCGTCCATTTCATCCATTTCGTCCATTTCGACGAAGAATAGTCGGACTCCGACGAGAATAGTCGGACTCCGACGAAAATAGTCGGACTCCGACGAGAATAGTCGGACTTGACGAAGGTTCGACTATTTTCGTCCATTTGGACGAAGGTTCAACGGTTCGGAACCAGATCAAAAGGGCACGCACGCCGAGTAGTTTTGAAAAGAAAGACGCGCCAGTCAGCCTAACTTGGGTAAACAATTTAAGACTATACTACTCCCCTCATTTTGTCCGAACGACAACCCCGAAAAGCTGACTCGGCGCGTTTAGGTCCAGTTACAGGCCGCTCCAGTACTGTATCTCGCGTTCATCATAATCGTGCGATATCCACCAACCTACAGTAATATAATCGACAATAAGAAATATTCTCAATACAGTACCGCATAAATTGAAAATGTACAGTACGGGGTAGAGTCTGCAAATACCGCAACATGATATACTGTAGTGGGAAAGCAGAATAACGTGCAGTCGCAAAGCAGGGTAAAATAGAAAAAAATAAAAGTCGATTGAGTCGATATTGCGGTCGATTGAGTCGGCGGGAAAACGACAAAATTTTACACCAACAAATAAATTCACGTGCTCATCGTCGCCACCCACAAAATATAAAATATAGTAAAGCAAAGAAGACGGGCCACTTTGCAGAAAATCCAGCGGCAACACCACAATGGCAGCTGCCACAAACCCAAAGTCTCTAAAGCGGACATGGACGCAACCAACTGCAAACAACGATGGCTTTAATGATGAACATACACGTGCTGATGTCAGTCATATAATAATATGACTTCTTCTTCTTCTTCTTATAATCACAACAAGGAGAATAACAAAAATGATGATGTTCAAAGTGACGACCGACAAATGAACGAGAAATCGTCCTGCTGGAAGTGTCACGGACTCGGCAAGAAGTATCAAAAAGTTACCAAAAAATACGACGGCAAGATATGTGGGGTCTGTAATGGTACTGGAGCACGACAAGAATCAAAAAAGTCCCAGAAACTACAAGAGCAACCAGGCAAAATCATTCCTCTGCGAGGGATGCTTCCCCACAGTCGCAATCCTGGAGGTTTCTTGGGCCCACCGGCTGTGGGAAAGATTGATGGTGGTGGTGATGACGATGATGATGACTTGACGTCTTTCAAAATAAACAATGGTGAAATATTAGCGTCACTGGGGTGCGGGGACTGGCGAATCTTTCAATTGGCCAATGGACACAAATTGACGGTCGATGACTTTATCTGTGCCTGGGTGGCGTGCGTCGAAATGCGAGCACGGGGTTTTGGACCAACATCATCAATGGAAGCACCCTTTGGACAAGTCTGGAGCGAAACAGAGGAAAAGACAGGGAGACAAAAGTTCCGTCACGTGGACATTGGATGCGGATGTGGGAGCGTTTTGATGACCATGGGTTGGGCCTTTCCTGGCTCTATTCAATCTCACGGAGTAGAGGCACAAGCGGTATCGTTTGCTCTGTGTCAACGAGGCGTCAAGTTCAACTTGGGGGAAGAACAAAAATCGATTCAGTTGGTACATGCGGACCTTCGAAGCTGGGATCCCAACTCCAATGATAATGCTGGGAATGTCAACGAAGAAACTGATGGCACACAACAAACACTTTTTGATCTGGTTACTGGGACACCGCCCTATTTTCCATTGGATCGCTTTGTCGCTAGTGAGAATCATTCGCAAAAGATTCGTTGCCGCGTACCGACTCGTGGAGCGGCCTCGGACTACGTTGCTGCCGCGGCTCGATTGCTGAAACCGAATGGGATCTTTGTCATCGTAGAAACAGCTCGACAAGAGGCGGAGCAATGTGTGATGGAAGCAGCGGAGCAGCATCAACTCGGCGTTTGGAATCGAGTGGATGTGATTACAAGGACCGGTTTGCCACCCCGTTTCAGCTGTTGGGTCATGGGGAAACGAAGAACGAGTTACTCAGAGAACAATGACATTGGCAGTACTACTACTGCACCATCCTCATGGAAGTCCTTTCCCATCACAACCTTGACCCTGCGCGATGAAAATCAAATACGAACTGAAGAATATGTGGATGCCATGGAGATGATGGGCTGGATTGACTTTGAAGATAGCCGACAACAGTGGGCGAAAACGGTAAAGTGAGAAGGGGTGAATGGAACGGCGAATGGAAGGAATGTATGAATCAATCTACGTTACACATCCGCTGACACAAATGCTTTTCACAAACGCAAGAGCGAAGAATTGAGGCACGCTATTAGGC
>CAKOGP040001847.1:0-203907 GCA_933822405.4 Cylindrotheca closterium | reverse complement strand
GGATGACGGCATCCAAAATGGCAAGTAAAGACAAGTACAAAGTAAACCAATCTCATTCTTTTTGTACGTTTGTGTTGTCAACTGCAATTTTATGCGAATGAATGATGAACGAATCTTCCAAATAAAATGTATTGACCAATTTGGAATGTACAGCAGGCCTTCTTGGTTTCTTCTTGCATGTTTTTGTGTAATTGTTTCTTGCTGATGGAATTGTGATGATGATAGCGCAAAGGCGGTCCAGCTGGCAGGTGCCAAGGACGTCTCCAATCACATCGTGCAGTGCTGCCTGAAGAACCAACATGGAGCCCATGAGTGTTTTTATCGATTCCTCAAGTCTTCAATTGTAAGCCTAAGGTTCATAGATGCCGCTCTTGGATGATGGATTGCCGCAGCTCTTTAGATCCACCACGACGGCCGAGAAATTGTCAGTGGATCCACAAGACTTTGCGTGTTCAATAAGATTCCTTGCGGCCCATTGAAATCGTCTTGTATCAATTTTCAGTCTTCCATCTTGCATGACGCACGACGATGCGATGACGACATGGGCTGCCTCTTCATTGTCCATGACATCCCAAACGCCATCACTGCTGATCACCAAGAACCAATCATCCTTTCCAATATCGTATTCACACACTTCCGGCTCGGCCGAAACATATGGTTTCAACGAGGCATCACCCACACTCCGGGAGACTGCCAAGAGTCCCTCCACCCGCCATCGGCCCCAATAAATGACGCGGCCTCCCATATCCGTGATTCGTTTCGTTTCATCCGGAACACCCGGCTTGTGATCCCGGGACAGCCGCACCACAGATCCGTCCTTGCGCACGACAATGGCCCTCGAGTCTCCTGCATTGGCACATACAATCCGACGCCCACCCACCAGTGTTGCCGCACAGGCCGTGGATCCGTCCGGATGTCCAGAATGGACAAAATCACGATCAATCGACGTAAAGGCATTCTTCATGGCCAATCCCAAATCAAAGGGATAGGAATCTTCGTTTTGTACGTACTTGGCCAACCAATCCGCACAAAACTGACTGGCCTTTTCTCCTCCATGCCCATCAAAGATTCCAACCCAAGTAAGTGGCAGTTTGAGACGACGGCTGGTGCGCTGTGTCACTTCGTGCTGATGGTCTTGTGAATTGGAATTAATGTGAATCGGACTGACTTCGACTTGGACGGCCCCCAGATTTTGAATTGCATATCTGTGAAAAGGAGAAGATGAAGTGTAAGAGGTGATGTTGATGATGATGATAATAATGATGACTCCATGCCATATCATACAATCTATCGAAACGTACCGATCTTCCATGTAGCCTCGTTTCCCAAAGTCACTCCAATGACTAATGTTCAGATGCGTCCGGTTGGGCCTCAATGGCTGTGATATTTCAGACCAATCATGTGGTTGCGAGCCATCCCCAATCTCGCTTTGTTCGCTGTATTTCAATTGTTGCAAATCCTTTGGTAACGACTGAGGATTTATATAGTCGGCATGATTGGCAATTTCTTCAACCAAGGGGGTTGTTGTGGTTCTTGTTGGTTCGGACCTTGACCTTCGTTTTGGATTCGTCAAGAATTTCGGAATCGTCAAGCAGGACCGAGTCTGTTGAAAGGATTCCGCTTCCATGCGTTCACAGCGATCTCGATACGACTCTCCAGGATCGCTTTCATAAGGATCGTCAAATTCATCATCAGGGATAGTCTCAGGTGTATCAGGATTTTGTTTCGTCTTGGAAGTTGGCGGTGAAGAAGGAGATGGCTTGTTGGAATAGTAGTTCTGTGTTTGATGTTGTTGCTGTTGTTGTTGTTGTTGCTGCTGTCGTTGTTGGCGTAGGACTCGTTGCTGCTTGGCAAGTTCTTGTTCTTCGTTCTTCCGCTTTTGTTGCTGTTGCTGTTGCTTTCGTTTTCTCCGTGCTTGCCATCCTGATTGCTTTTCCATCAGTGGCACTTCTAATCCCATTTGCGAAGCACTAGATGAAAAGTCGTTCTGTTCCATCGGCACCGCCATCACAGTTCGAGTTCGAAAAGGACCCATGATGTGATGCTCTGATAGGGGAACAGTGCAGTGTGATGCTTTGCTGCCTTGCGTTTGTGGGATGGATGAATTCACGTGAAAATATGACGGTTGATTCAATGATTGATGATTGATTCAATTCCCTTCCCCCTTAAGACTCCTGTTGTCGTGTCTGCCGATGCATCAATTCTGTTCTGTTGTCTTGGTGTTTCCTGCTAGTATTACTAAGTTCTAATAGAGAACGATGCCTCTCAAATTTGGCTGGACCACCTTGGACAACTCCTTCACCGCCGCGTGCTTGGCTTGGAACTCTTTCACATTCAAACTTGGTCGAGTTTTCAATTTCTGAGCCGGCTCGAAATGGATGGAGTCACATTGGCACGCGATTGTGTACACAAATCTACAATCCTGTATATTTGTATAATGTCTTTCCCGCTAAAGCAAGTCGTGTAGACAAATTGGGGCCGGCTCAAAATCCTTCGAGGTGTAACAGACTGACCTTCCCCAAAATTGGTCCACCTAGATCGACTCCCAAGAGTGACGTTGCCATCACACGAGTCGAAAATGGTATCTTTCGTCAACCAAATGGACCGAAAGACTAATGAGATGCATTTCTGATTCTTGTTGGCTAATCCAACCAAGGAACGCTTTGAGAATTCGAGTCTACAAATCGCTCAAGGAACCTGTCGAGTACAGTAATTTAGCAGCTCATCCATCCATCCATCCATATACTTCTTGCTGAGGAGGATCCATCCATCCATCACTATCATGGCCTCTGACAACGACAGTTCTTCATCTCCAATGTCCTATTCGGACATGTACAACGATGACACCTTCACGATGGTCGAAGAAGAAGATCAAACAAGCAGAATCGGAGAAAAGTCTCCTTCCAGATCCAACAAGTCCGATGTCGACTTTGGATTCGACGACGAAGATGCCCTAGATTTTGGATCCGCCGCCTACAGTGTTCCCTACATGCAAGGCGGAACAGACCAGCCGAGTGTCGCTACTTCCGTCACATCCGTGCCATCGGATCAAGGACGAAGACCATCATCTCTCTTGGGTGGTGATGACAGTAGTGTGGCATCTGCCTCACCAAGTGTCGACAGTTATGGTTTTTCGGCAGTGGGATCAGTGGCCGGTGGTAGTGTCAACCCTCCGCCTCCTTCAATCATGCAAAATCGAGGTACCGCGACTCCTACTCCCTATCATAAGATGGCCCCACCAACAAGTGTCATTGGTGGATCCCTGACTTCAGGCACCAGCAATCCCTACTATGAATCACATGATGATGACGACGACGAAAGCGTGGAAATGTCACTAGTGACACCAGAGCCATCAACACCCGGCAGAAACAACCCGTTTGGCAAAAAGACCAAGAATACCGAGTCTCTACTACAAGATACTGTCAAGATCCAATTCGTTCCAGCTCCACAACGACCCAAGACCACGGCACGTCAAACATCCACGACATCCTACCCCGACAATCCGGACGACGAATTCGGTGTTTCGGTAATTTCGTCCTTGCAAGACGATCTCAGTAGCGTCCAAAACAGCAGCAGCGTCAAGTATGTTCCTTCGCCATTTGCAGAAGCTGGGACGGCGCCCACGTCGCCATTGACTCCCGTCTTTCCGGACTATCAGCATAAAGTCTTGCCCACCAACGCCCCAATGGCACCTCTGCCCCATGGACAAAAGATCGACCCTTCGGTTCCAAGACCGGATTCGGATGAAGAAAGTGGGGTTCCAGTCAATCACCATTCCGAGTATCCAAGTCAGCCATTTGGTGCTGGCAATGGGCAAGCTGTATTCACCTACAACTTGACGTCGTCTTCCTCTGACGAAGTATCTACCGCTGGTCAGTCGGAACAAGAGTACCGCGACGAATTCTTGGAAAAGAACCAAAAAAAGCTCGGACAAAGTGATGGACCAGTGTCTGTGTCTTCTTCTGTGGCTACCGAGAAACTAGGTGGTACTCGGACAAATCCTTTTGCCACTTCGTCTGATGATGCAGCCAAACAAGATCCGGAAACCGCCCTTAATCTCAAGGATCCACAGCCCAAGAAGAACAAAAAGTCATGTTGCCGAAAGTGTCTCTGCATTTTCATCCCTCTCTTGCTATTGATCCTTGGTGGTGGTGGATACTATGCGTATACCAAAGACTTTTATGGATTTGACTTTTTTGGACTTTACGAGTCCAAAGACGCTGCCCAGCAACAAACGGAAGGAGGCAACATCCTCGAAAATTCTCAAGATGTTTCAAACGACGATCCACAAGAAACTGATGGAGGCGGCATCGGTTTTCCCAACAGTCCTACTAGTAGTTCAACTACGGCACCTTCCGTCATCATGGAACCTCCTGCTGACGATGGCATCGACAATGGCGCGACTAACAACAGTACAAACGGTGACGACATTCTTGGAAACAACAGTACTAACTCAAACAGCACAGCAGGTGATGATTCATTGATTGGGATCATTGGGACCAAACAACCTCACTTGACACCCGTCGATACGAAAGCACCTACACAATCGCCCATTAGCGAATCACTACCAACGGCAACCCCAACAATCATGGCGGAGGCAACTGCAGCACCAACTACCCAGGCAGAAAGCGAAATCATTATTCAATATCGCACTACCATTCAGAGTTTCTTGTCGACCCAACAAGGCATCTCTTTCGACACTACTCAATCTACAATGACTGTGAACGCCTTGGATCGATTGATGAACGATGTGGTTGCCGCCAAGTTTCAAGAGGTGGAACCAGCTGATCCTTTTTACGAAGATATTTACCGTGTGACACAGCGATTCGCACTCTACTGCCTCGGCGTTGCACTGGAAGAACCAGCACAAGAAGACTTCTTCACGCAATTTGAAGTTACCAAATCGTGGACACCCCGGTCAGATGCCGCCCCCATGTATCCATTGGTCTTTGAGCGCTTGAATGCTGGAGAAACCAAGAGCCCGGACCATTGCAACTGGCCCGGGGTGATCTGCAGTACTGGCGACTCCCCAGAAATCGTAAGCATTACATGGAATCAAAAAGGGCTAGACGGAACCATCCCATCCGAGATTTCGTTGCTGAAAGCTCTTACTTCGATCGATCTGGCAAACAATTATATTCACGGTACAGTTCCATCCCAGCTGTACGAAATTCCAAATCTTCAGAAGCTCGTCTTGAATCACAACTATTTGGAGGGACTGCTACCTGCACCAACCGCACTAACCAGACTCACTCATTTAGATATGGGCCAAAATCTACTCAGCGGAAATCTCCAATCCCTCTTATCCGCTCAAGGACTTGGTAAGTTCTCCTGAGCCACAGTTGCTTGAATTCCTGGAATAATCAATGGTATGCTCACATTTTTGTTCACTGCATCGAACAGAATATCTGAACCTGAATAAAAATACATTGACAGGGTCGATCCCGGAAACCCTCGAGCTTCCCAGTATTGCATACCTCGATCTTGGGCACAATATGCTCAGCGGTCCATTGCCAACTCGTCTTGCAAAACAAGCAATGCAAGTTCGTCACATTCACTTGGAATACAATGGTTTCAGCGGCAATCTGCCAGTGGAGTATCTTTGGGCTGGTAAATTCCAACTACTTACACTCAAGGTTAATAATAACCAGCTGACTGGAGCCGTTCCGTCTGGAGGATCCAAGTCCATGGTTGAATATACCTTGCAAAACAATCAATTTTCGCAACCGCTAGCCCAACTAACCTGCGAATTGGACCAAGCGCTTGGACTTGGAGGATCTGTCATTGAATTTGAAGCTGACTGCTCAATATGCCAGTGTACCGGTGGCATCTTTTGCAGCACTTGCAATGGCGGCTTCAATGCTTAGATGGGTGGAATACATTTCATATTACTACCTATTATTACATAGAATGCATGTTTATATTTCGATATCTTGATTGGCCATTTCTAAAGTGGAGAGTCTTTGAGGTAGACTGTTGTTCTTGTGCTTGTGCATCATTCTAGCAGTTATTCGGGCTGTTCCCGTTTTCTAGCGCAGGAAGAAGCGCCTTCATGATCGATGGAAAATATTGCTTGATACGTGTACAAGTTGACATCTTTGTTCCACCACGTGAAATCTTCCGGAAGATATGCAAAAAAATGCGAACTCCACGCGTTACTCCAACGCTACAGAGCAAAATGCGACCACATTCTTCAAGCTCCCTGTCATCAGTGTTCGGATATTTTATTACTATTTCAAACGCATCATAAAATACGAAGCTTGACATCCATCAACTCTCTGAAACATTTTTAATTTTAAAAACCCAAGACATCTCCACAGAGCAATCATGCTATCCAGAGCTACAGTCTCCAAGGCTCGACCTATATTGATGCGAACTGGTCTACGATCTCTCGCATCACAAGCTTCCAATCCAAAGAAAAGCAGATCCAATGAACGAGAGGCTATCGCCTTTGCCAGTTTGTTGGTCGGTCTCATCGGTGCTGGCACTGCTGCAACTTTACTAGAACCAAAACGATCCAGGACTACAGTCATGGGACTCAATACTGAAGAACTATTTGAACATTCTTCTGTCAAGGATCATCAACCAAATGATCCTCCGTCACGTCCAGATTTGCCAACCATTTCACTTGAGGATGTCGCTGAACATGCCGACGAAGAAAGCCTCTGGTATACCTTCCGAGGAGGTGTATATGATCTTACCTTCTTCATTAATGGTCACCCAGGAGGAACACCCCGCCTTCTCATGGCTGGTAAGTTTTCACACCAATGATAGTTGAATTCTGATCTGTTCTTGTCGTCTCATCATGACACAAATTATTTTGTATTTTGTATTTCCATAGCCGGACAAGATTTGGAGCCATACTGGGAAGTCTACCGTCAGCACCTTCGCGGTCACGTTGTCGATTGGATGGAAAAGTACCGTATTGGAAACCTGTCGCCAGAAGATACCATAAAGTCCAAGAACTTTCAACATGGCGACATGTTTGAAACTGATCCATACCGAGACCCCAACCTCTTGCCTTGCACAAAGAAACCCTTTTGTGGAGAGCCTCGCTTGGAAATGTTGACCAATGACTATTATACACCCAATGAACTCTTCTACGTCCGAAATCACTTGGCCGTCCCAGAAATCGATCCTGATGAATACGTATTAATCGTCAAAGGCAAGGGAGTCAAGAAGCACAAGTTTACTCTCCAAGACCTCAAGACAAAATTCAAGAAGTACGAAGTTTCCACAACTCTCCAGTGCGCTGGAAATCGTCGCGAGGATCTTGTCGACGAGAATCACCAAATCTTTATTGCTCCGCATTGGGTCGTAGGAGCCATGAGCACCGCCAAGTGGGGAGGCGTCCGTCTACGAGATGTGCTTAAGGAATGCGGACTGGATGCTGATGGCATGGCCATGGGTGACGTCAATCCAAAGGACATTCATCACGTTCAATTTGAAGGCTACGACACCGATGAAACAGGACAATGTTATGGCGGTTCCATTCCAATTGATAAGGCTGTGGATCCCTTGGGCGACGCCCTCCTTGCCTTCGAAATGAACGGAGATCCGTTGCCAAGAGACCACGGATATCCCGTACGAGCGATTGCTCCAGGTCATGCAGGTGCCAGGCAATGCAAATGGCTACACAAGGTTATTGTCAGTGATAAGGAAAGTCAGACATCATGGCAACAAAAATCTTGTAAGTGACTTCAATTTCGGATTGATTGATTCGATTGTACTTGCTCGTATAGGTACCTCGTTCTCACAGTATGCTCGTTCATTCGCTTGTATGGTACAGACCGTGGATTCGCCCCAGACATTACATTTGAGAACCAATTATCGCACTGGCCTCCCAAGAGATTGGATCAAGCTCCCATTGTTCAAGAAATGCCAGTACAATCTTTTGTTTGTAATCCGCCCCAAAACAGTGTCATTGGAGGAAAATCCGCCACTGATGTCACCATCAAGGGAGTGGCCTGGTCCGGAGGTGGTCGCAAGGTTGAACGTGTCGACGTCTCAATTGATGGAGGAAAGACTTGGACTGCAGCAGAACTATATAAACCAATCGAGCAGCGTCGTAACCGTCACTGGGCTTGGACTCAATTCACACAGACTATTCCACTTCCAGAAGAGATCCAAAAGAAGCTTCGCAGTGGACAAAACGTCACCTTGGACATTGTCAGTAAGGCTATGAACTCGGACTTTAACCTACAACCAGAAACAATGGAACCCTACTGGAATGCCCGAGGTATTTGTATCAACCATTGGTACCACGTCAAGTCTATGATGGATCCAAACAAGGATAAGTCCTTTGTCCGTCATAACCCTGGAGCGCAACAGTTTGGTAACACTCCTTCTGGAGGACACTTTGAAAAGCAATGGGGTATGCATGGATTCACATCGGATCCAAACCATGCTGACAGCGCCAACTTCAAGGTCAAGGAGGGTGGAGATACCTACCATTTGGAACATGGTGGCGGCTCTGGCAATGTGAACGTCGAAGACTTGGATGACGACGACGACGATGATGAGGACGAAGAGTAGACAAAATATAAAGTACGCTAGCGTTATTCCCTTTGTCATCACGTTCCAATCTGTTGACTCTGGGTCGGGGAATGGAACTGTCGCACACCGGAGAAAGTCTTCGAGAAAACCAGTCACCTCCAGCTTCTCGAAGGACTCACTCATCAAAACTCGTATCGGTTTTCCACTCGGCAGCGGCCATCAGCTGCAAGATTAGCAGTAGGGGCCTGATGCTGGAACATGAACAGAATAGTAGAGTCTAGAAGCATCCCTGCCTCCTTCACGTCGCCAAATTGTAGTCCATTATTTTGGGGATCTTTCAGACAAGTACTAGTCCTATTGGCCAAGAGCATCATCGTATCATTGATGGGGTTTTCGTGTTACGCACTTATTAGATTGAGATCAAGATGACGTTATTTTAAGCATTTACTGTAGGTTGAGATGACTAAGATTCAAGATGATCAATAAAAGAATAGAGAATTGGGCGTCTGTCCTTCCGCCCCACATGGTGGCATCCATCAAAAAATCTTTATTGCTATCGAAGATAGCCAACTGGCGCCTTCTTTTTGGGTTCTTCTGCTTGGTGTTTTCTTGGAGTGACTCTGGTGGGTTGTGGTGTGAAGCTGGTCCTTTTGAGTTGCGCGCGAAGCGTGCGACTCAAAGGACCAGTCTCAGATTTCCCGTAAGACGTGAAATCTGAGACTTGCTTGTCTGCCAGGCCTTGACACGAAACAATCGTGTCAAGGCCCAACAGGGTGTGGTGGGATGGGAAAGAAAGAAATAACTCTATCTTTCTGTCAGTATACTTGCACACAAGTTCGATATGTGTAGATCGGACTTAGGTTGCTGGTGCAATACTGAGATGACGGTCGCCCTACCGTCGTTCATGGAGTCACTATTGAGTCCATTGGTTCGACCGCTTTCTTCCGTCTACGCGTTAGAGAATAAAATAATACGAGTAACACGTAAAATTAACAGATCAACAAAGGATGTGTAATGCCCATTCCTAAAGGTGATAGAGAGGACAAGGACAAACTATAAACCATGCCGCTGGTTCCTCGTTTTGAGCTATCCCAAACATCGTCAGAAGTGATAGTCCTAGTCTTTGTGAAGACCATTCGCTTAGAATCTATTGAAGTTGTGTTGGACGAAGAATCCGTCCTTCACTTTCATGCCCATCCATACTCTTTGACTCTGAATTTTTCTCCTCATCAATTTGATGCGGAAGCACAAGGCATTGTTTCTGCCCAATATGATCCCTCTATCCAAACCATAAGCATACCCATCATGAAGGCCAACAAAGGTTCAATATGGCCAAATCTGGACATGACGGCAAGATTGATGCATCCCAAAGAGATTCCCAAACAATGGCTGCATGCCGTCGTCGATTCTACAGAGAATGACGAAAAAACAATTATGAATGACAATAGTAGTGGAAACGACGCAACGCTGACAGATGCAAACACAGATACGACCCAGACCATCTCGGCACCTTCGTCGTTGTCGTCGTCGTATGGATACGGATTTGGCAATCTCTTTCAAAACATTTTTACTGATTATTGTCGGAGTGGGGTAGCCCAAGAAATGTTGTCTTTGCCGGATCCAGAAAATACAGAACCTTCCAAGCGGCAATCCCAACGTATTGACCAAGAACAAGAGGACTTTGATCCAGATCGGTACGATTATGACATTCAGGATGACTACTTGTATGAAATGGTGATCGACTTTGTACCCTTTTGGAAACAACCAAAAAAAGGCAGGGCACACGCAAATTCCGAAAGCAATGTTGACGATCTTTCAGAATCCCTAGAAACTAAACTGAACATTGGTAACAAGGCATCCACATCCGACAGTCCGTTTACTGCTGACGAAAAGCTTCAATTGTCGACGATACCATATCCTCTGATTCCTGATCACCTCTTGCGGATACCTACAGGCACAGGTAGCGAATCGCTCTGGTGTGGGCTGTTGGACTTGTTAATACCCTATGTTTACGACCACTTGATGACCATGGGAGATCCAACAGTGGAATCCGCTTGGACCATTACCAAACTCTCGTGCAGTCTCAGTTGGCTCGATCCTCCAAAGACCGTCCAAGAGGCTCTCATTGGAAGCACACGACGAATGTTGATTTATCCATACTGGCGTAATTTGAACTTTTCTGTGACAGTATGGGAACACCTCCTTTCGATTCTTGAATCAAATAATGGTTTGCATTCTGTCATCAAATGTTTGTTGCAACTGCGGTCGATTCTCGAAAAGTCCGAGTTCTACTATGCTGGCAATAAAGTATTTGTAGACCCATATCTCTATTGGGTACAGCACCAAGATGCTGCAGGACTGACACGAGTAGCCAACAAAGTTCGAAACGAGCTCGACATGGGAACTCTGAAGGGGGATGTCGATTTGGATTTGGCCATTTATGAAAATCTCGTGTTTGGAGAAGAGAATGAGTCCGGCCATGATGACACTGCATCATCTTCCGACGAGTCCGATTCGGAAGAAGAAGAAGACGACGACGACGATTCAACAATAGATAGTAATTCGAAAGCAGAAGAAAACCAAAAAGATCTACAGCAGCAACAAACGACGGAAACTTCAGAAATCCAGAAAGTGTCTTCAACATTATTGGATTTGGAAGATGACGAAGCTCCAAGATCTCATGTTCTGAATATTGTTGAGGAACCATCATCGGAGCCGTCGGTTGGTGGCAAGCTCCTAATCAAAGAATTGAATTGATCAATGCATCTGTGGCGACGCGAGTGGTAGACAATCACTTGAATAGTGTCATCGTCTTATCAGCACGCGCATGGTGAAATGAAAGCAGAAGAACCGCACTGAACTCGTAGGCCAATCGAATTTTCTTTAGCCATTGTCACAAAGTACCTGGTACCATCGCTTTCATCGCTTTTCTCCAGCAAGAATCCGACTGCTCCTTGAGGAATAAAGACCAATGATGTTTTCCTCGAACACGAGTGAATAGAAGCAGACACCTTTTCTGGTTTCTACACATCCAGGATAATCTTAGAATTTTGGAATTGTATAAAAATCTATTCTATATCTTAGGCATTTGCAATCTCGCTTTCTTTCGCGAAAGCCCGTTGTTTCAGATTAGCTGACATTCTGTCACCAGTCTCTTCGACCATCTGAGAAAAAGATCCACCAGAGCGAATCAGCTCAGCAGGCGGGCCGAATTCAAGCACCTTGCCAAGGCCAAGGACCAAGACATAGTCGTGATCGATGATCGTATCCAGTCTATGGGCAACAGCAATTATTGTGGAATCCTCAAAAGATTCATGCAACGATTCATGCAGCAACTGGTCAGTGCGTCGATCGACTGCTGCAGTAGCTTCATCGAGAATAAGGATCTTATTCTTGCTCAGGATCGCTCGCGCCAAACATAGCAATTGCCGCTGCCCAACTGAAAAATTCGACCCACCTTCGGCGACCAGAGTATCATACCCTTCGGGTAGCTGTTCGATAGCATCGCTCAAGTGCGAATCTTCCAGAGCTTTCACAATGGCCTTCTCATCATGAATTCCAAAAAGATCCAAATTTTCTCGGATAGTGCATCCACTGAATAGTGTTGGCATCTGCGGAATCACTGATATTTTCGTCCGAAGTCGATGAAGCCCAACTTTGGAAATATCTGCACCATCAATTGTAATCGAGCCGTTTTCAGCTTCCAGTAACCGAAATAAAGTTTGGACCACCGTACTCTTCCCACTTCCAGTCCGCCCAACTATCCCAACTCGAGCCCCAGCAGGGATCGAGAACGAAGCACCATTCAAGGCAAGAGGCAACCCTTTGCGATACCGAATTCCAACATCACTGACTTCGATCTTTCCTTGGTGAGGCCACGCCGCGTCAAGGTTCCTGTCACTGTCCATTTCAAGAGGTGCTTCGGGTTCCAAGTTCTTGAATGCAAGTACACGTTCCACAGAAACCATTTGATTCACTACTTCCGCACTTTGCCGAATGCACCATTGAAACAGACCCGAAAGCTGTAGCAGCATGGATATCGAGAGGCCTAAAATAGCTGGGTCGACCTCGAACCATTCCTGTCGTTCGAAGAGAACGGCCAAGACGCTAACCACACTCGCAAGAATAAACATTATAGAGTCCATTCGAAAGCCAACCCACCGTGAGGCAGCAATGAACGAGAAAAAGGATCTCGTGTGCGCATCATGTGCAAATTCGAATTTCTTGACAAAGTGTGCGGACGAATCATTGGCACGGATGGTTGCTACTCCACTAAGTGACTCGCTCAGCATTGCAAACATTGGAGACCTTGCGAGACCTTCCAAACGTTTTAGCTCACGGGTGCTTGTGACAAATACCTTTCGTACCGACCAGAAGTAGTAAAATAGCACCGGCATTGCAAGAAGAGTAAATGGCAGCACTGTCACAGTTATCACAAGCGTTCCCATCACCATGAAGAAGATCACGGTGAAGTCTAGCAATGTTTGAGGGAGCATGTCATCATTTGAGCCAACATCCTTTGTTTGCCAAACGTAAGCTAAATTGCACTTGATCAAGTTATAGACTAGCACACAATTGGTTACTTACAGCAGAAAATCTGTTGAGGACTCGTCCAAGGGGATTTGTGTCAAAAAAAGAGATGGGAGCTCGCAAGACAGCTTTGGTCATTCCATCGTGCAACGTGCGAGATGCCTTGATAGTGTAGTAGAAACTCACAACAGCACGAATTGACGCCAGCAGAATAACAGCCACACCCATTGCAATAACAATTGACAAAATATCCCAAGATTTCTGATCTTCGGGCGTCCGTTCTGCCCATCGACCCATCATAACCACCGCAAGCAACACGACTGCTTGCGTGATTGTGAAGAGGATGAATAGCCCGATACCGATCCCGAGTCCACCCATGGCACGGGCGTAGTTCAGAAAGGTTTCAAACTTGACTACTCCAGTGTTACTATCTTCCTTGGACTCGTTCACTTTAACGCTCGTTGAAGGCGCGATTTCATCCACTTCATTTTTCCCGCCTGCTTTGAAAGAGGCAGTCTTTGGATCGGTGGAGAGAGAATCTACAGCATCATCCGCGGAATGAGCCGTCAACTTTCCACCTGCAGTAGCAACGCACTCAGCATAGGATCCAATTTTACCAATCTTTCCCTTGGTAACCAAGACACAACGTTGCTCGTGTACATATTGATGTTGGTGAGTGGTCAGAATGACACACTTGCCTCTCTTGACACTCAATTCCATAATGGCCTTGTTGAAGAGCTGTCGCCCAACCTTGGCGTCCACCGCCGAAAGGGGATCATCTGCTACCAGAACGTCTGCATCCCGATACAAAGCTCGAGCCAGTCCGATGCGAGCTCGCTGTCCTCCTGAACATTGGACACCTCTATCTCCCACAACGGTTTGGTCGCCATTCGCAAATTGTGAAAAATCCAATCGCAGCCCACATGCGTCAATCACTTGATCATACCATTCCCTACGAAACGGACTCCCCATCGTAATATTGTCCTGAACTGTCCCATCCATAATCCACGGATCTTGTGCTGCATACGCTAGCTTGTCATATGATCGCTGTAGCTTTCCAGTGAAGACTGGGAGCTCCCCAACGATGGCCTGAAGCAAGGCACTCTTTCCACTTCCTACTGTTCCAATGATACATGTCAATTGCCCCTTTTCAAAATCAATCGTAATATCTGTCAGAGCCGCAGCTAGGGAAGCCGTGGATATCTCGTCATCATCATCATCATCCGTAACCTTCTTGGTGGAAATGTCCCTGACATGATTCCATTGGCAACAAACATCTTCCATTGAAATGGCAATCTGCTCGTTTTGCAATGTGTCATGTGTGCTTTCCGTAAAGTGCTGTTCGGGAGACTCCAAAAACTCTTGAATCCGACCGATGGATACATATGCCTCACTCGCGCCCTAATATCGTATCAACAAAAGACGCAATCAATTAACTGATGATGAAAACCATACCATTCATTTCCTTTTTTCTTTTTTTCCGACAAATCACGTACCATAATTCCAAGCGAAACGTGTTTGGTCATTTGTAGCTGCAGTATATTGACCAAGGTAAAGACGGTGAATATGTCTCGTGGATACAAGGTTCCGTCTAGCAACAAGACATGTACTAGAAAGATGGCCATGGCAATGACCACATTGGTGGCAAAGAACAGTGCCTCATTGGCAGCCTTTAAACGGTTCGCCTTTTGAATTTGATCCACTTCTTCTTTTCGAATATCTTGAATTCGTTCCAGAAATCGCCATTCAAAGCCACTCATCTTCATGATGCGTGCACCGTGCACTGCTTGAGATACAAAGGTAACTCGTCGATCGGTAATTGCCGCAATCTTGGACCGGAAGAATGCAAACTTGTTGCTCAGATAAACCTGAAAGGGCATGAATACAAAAAGCAAGAGGGCAAAACCTGCAGCAAAGGCTGGTCCCATAATCCACCATCCCACCACTAGGATACCAATCGATTGCAACGGAGCCCAAATGAGATAATTGATGAATAGCGCTGCCAACAAAAATCGATCGACATCGTTACTGGCCAAGTTCATAATCCGCCCAGTATTCGCATTGGTGTCCTTATGAGTAGAGGGTAATCTCAATGATTTCGCGTAGATGGCACCCACACAAGATATTCTCACTTGCATTCCCTTTCGCCAAACAATGAAAAAGACCTGATGGAGGTCCAATAGAACGATTAATCCACTTGCCACCAGAACCGAAGCCCACACGTACCCCTCTCCATTTCCCGTTTCAAAGGATTCAATCAAATTACCCAATGCCACAGCTTGTACAACAGTCGAGGTAAATTGGAGACAGAGCAGGGGTTGTGCTTTCCAAGTGGACTTGAAATAATCAATGAGCAAGGCTCGCCGCAAGCTCGGTTGTTCTGGACATCTCTCCTTTTCTTTTTCCCATAGATCTTCCACGTAGTTTCGCTGATACTTGGAACTATCGACTTGCAGAATCTCTGGCAAATCCAACTCTGTCAATGGTCGCTCCAAACCAATCTTGAGCAAGGAAAAGGGCCACGAAAATAGTAGTTTTGCCAAGGGAGACGCCTTTCCAAATAAATTGGGTGGATGAGGTGACTTTGGTGAATCAGGTGAATCAGGTGACTTAGTAGGTGACTCGTGCTGTGCTGCTGAAGCGGGAGAGGAAGTCTCGTCTTGTATTCCATTGGAGTCTTTCATCATTCTTGTAAGCTTTAATGATGCTCCTTGTTGCTGGACACCATTCGTTCTCTTTCAAGCTCGCTTCGATTATGTTCTTTTGCGATGGTCATCGTCATACCGGTACGATATGCGCGGGTGGAAAGAATTTTCAAATTTTTTTTTTTCTGACTGGATTTTCTACACGTGTGACGTCATGTTGTAATTTTGCCATCTGCTACAGTCGCTAGCTAGCGGTGACGTCATCGAAGGATCTCTGCGATCTGCAAAATTCATTGCGCGCTTCACCATGGTGGCAAAGCACCACATCGTCTCTCGAATCATCAAGACGCACCAGGTGCCAATCATGAAACTATCGATAGTCGGCTTAACAACTCTCGTCACTGCGGCTTACGGCTTTACTTCTTCATCATCGACTACAACGTCTTCAAGAAAGACACTTTTTCCATCCTCATCTTTCCAGCAAGGAGTACTCCACAGCAGAAGCAGCAGCAGCAGCAGCAGTAGCAGCATGTCATCCACAAGCACTGCCACTACGGTTCCGTCATGGGAAACACTGCAATCCGATGTGGGAGAGACTCCTGTGGGTCGAGCATTGAATGAGCAAATCAAGCTTCGGGCTGATGGAAAGGGATCACCGCACGTTCAGAACAAATTGCGCAAATTTCAATCGGATGCTGATCCTCAAATCACACTGTACCGTGATCATGCTGGTTGGTGCCCTTACTGTCAAAAGACCATGTTGCTCATCGAAGAGAAGCAAATTCCCATCAAAATTGGTCTCGTACCTATGCGATCCTATGGTGACAAGCCACGAGAATTCTTGCAAAAGGTCCCAAGTGGCCTGTTGCCAGCAATCGAAGTCAATGGTCAAATCATTACGGAAAGTTCCGTCATTATGGAATTGCTGGATAAGTGGCACCCACCTAAAGATGGCTACAAGCCAATGTTACCACAAAATGACGCAGATATGAAGCGTTATGAACAGCTAGCAAGATTAGAAAGAGAATTGTTTAGCTGGTGGTGCACATTCATGTTCCGACCCGAAATGGGAGGAGGTGCCTTGGCACGGCTAATGGGCGGAAAAGGTGGTGGTGGCGGCGGCATGTCGGGTTCCATGCAAAGTTTCATGGACTGTCTGAAAACAGTCGATGCTGAACTGAAAAAGACCAACGGGCCATGGTTCTTTGACAATGATTACCCAACCATGATTGACTTTGTCTTTGTGTCCCACGTGGAACGAATGTTGGCCAGCTGCGCGTATTGGAAGGGTCTCAACTTGCGAGACCCCAAGTGGAAGTTGGATGGACTAAACAATTGGTTAGAAGCCTTTGCCAAACGGGAATATTTCTTGGCATTTGCGGCAGACCATTACAATACAATCAAGAACATTCCTCCACAATACGGTCCTGGCTATGACGGTGGATTCGTCGACGACCAAGAGAAGATGTCGCGGAACATTTTGGGCGAAGATGGGTCCTGGAGCCTGCCACTGTCTCATGATGACGAGCTCCAGCCACTGTACAAGGGACCCCCTCTTCCAGTGCCAGTCCTCGAATCCATGGATCTTCAGCCCGATGCGAATGGAGCCTACGAGTCAGTGGACCCCGCTGTTATGCAGAAAGCTTGTCGTCTCATGGCGGCTTGGAAACTGGCCGGGAACGGAGTCAAGGTCGCCAATTTCGCCGCCCGTGGTGGACCAGAAGGAGCCCGCAATCCACGCAAGACATTTGGTGCGGAATTGGCAGACCCATACGCCGAGTTTGATGACGCCATTGTTCCTTCGGTGGATGTGGCCCTGCGAATTGTCTGCATGGCTCTGAAAGAAACCGATCAAGATGGACTTCCCGATGCCGCACTGGCTCAAATGTTGAAAGAATCAGTACCCCGAGAGCATTTGGCAGGTGTCCTTTCAAGTATATGCTACGTCCGAGACCGAGTCGGAGTTCCAAGAGATTTGCCCTTGGCCTCTGGCCGATACCTACGAGCATACTTGAACTGGGCGATTAGTAGCCTGAGCTAAATAAAATGCAGTGTTCCTCAATACCACTATCATAGCCTTCAATCCTAGAGTAGCCACCATAGCAATAATTTTACTTTTAGCTGGGCAGTACGTGAACGGAATAAGTGAATCCTGAATCAATCAAATCCAAAAACATGAATACAGTATGTGAATGCGGGGCAATAGATTTTGAAGAGTCGACTATACAATCTATTCTATTTTGATGGCTTTAGCTGATTGTCTAGTAAAGTCTTATCCATGGTGAACATTGGAATGAGTCAGTCATGTGCATCTGATTGAAACGCAATCTTATTCGTACTTGTCCCTCATATCATCAATCAATACTAAATGTTTCATCTTAGAAACTTGTTTTTTCTCATCCAGAGTTTGCATCCTTCCTGATTCCAGTGTGTGATTGATTGTTGTATTTATGAACTCGCCCACTGCAACTAAAATTTCATATTCGTGTTGCAGCAGAGGCACCGTCATAGCGGTTGCTCTCTTTTCCGCATCGTTCACAGAACGTTATGCGTACAGGCTATACGCAAAGCTCCCAGATGCTCCAGTCGCACTCCAACTATACTTTCATATACGCGTTGTAGCAAAGGCCCCATCACCGGTGGCACTCGTTTTAAGGATCAGCATCTTTCAGGGAACGTTTGCACACACTTGTTAAGGCCAGCATGTTTGCCTTTTTTTTCTTCTTCACATACACAGTCAAAAACAAAAGACAGCTCCACACGTGGAGCTGAAGCGGACCGGAGAGATAGCTCAATGCCAGTTATGCTCTCTCTTTGGGATATCGCTTACGGGGTTCCCCCAGCCAAAGAATAGTATGTGTTCTGGATTTGAGAAGCACCACCATTACTATGGGGTTGCTCTCTTTAGAACGATCACAATCGTTCAAGGAAAGTTTGCACATCATACTTTATATGCCTTATTCCCTTCACATCATGCACAGTCAAAATCAAACGACAGCTCCCACGTGGAGCTGAAGCAGGAACCGGAGAGCCAGAAAATTCTCTCTCTCTCTCTTTGGGATATCACTTACGGGGTTCTCCCCCAGCCAAAGAAGTATGTGTGTTGTGTATTGGTGTTCAGACGACTTACGCACTCACCTGCTGCACGCCAAAACTCTCAGCCAAATACTCCAAGAGTTGGTGTCGCAGCAGTACTCTTGCATGTCAGCCCCAAAATGAGGCCCTTTATTGCAATCGAAGCACGGTAGAGGTCGAATGAACATTCGAGTAGCTCTCCTTAAAGGAGTAGCTCTCGTGACAAAATAAAGCCTCTGCTTTGATTTTGTGAGCATTTGGGATGTGAGAAAAGTAAAATTGAAGGAACCAGTTTAGAAACGGCCAAGACTAGATCAGCGATACTTTGAGCACGTTTTCGGCAGGTTTTCAATTGTTCTCCGCGTGACCGTTTGCATAGCTCCTCGTTTTCTTCCGAAAGGACTTATCTGGAATTTCATATCAAAATCAACCTAAGTTGGTGCTGTTCTTGGATCATTTAGAGTCCTAAGGTTTGAAGGGACGAAGCCCTCCATAATGGAAGGGACGCAAGAGGTTCATCATCATCGTCAACTATTAAAATAAAATGTTCAAATAGCCATGCGTGGTTTAATTTTTTCTTGAAAGTATGCTTTGGGCCGACTACTGCGACTAATACTAACGGATGGAAATGACTCCTGGGCGGGTGGAACAAAAAAATTCGACACACACACTGAGGCATCATCATGCTGTTTCACCTTGGCACTGTTTCAGTCCAGAAAGAGAGGAGATCGAATTGCTGGCTGTAGCGCTTTGCCTTGCCGTTGCAGATTTTGTCAAGGCAGATTGACACGATGAATGCATCGTTTGCGCATCCATTTCGAATAGGTGATGATGAAACGATGCGTAAAATTTCAACACTGAACCGATCTGATTGGTGCTAGTAGTCAAAGAAGTCGATCGTTTTCACACATCACATTATTTATGATGTGCGATATGAGGTGTCAAATTTTGCAAAAGCATAAAAAGGAATTTGTGAGCATTGCAAGTGAGATCATATTCATTCATTCAATCAATCAAATCCAGTGCACAATGAGTATCGAAAGAGACCAGCTTGCATCTATGAGCGATGAAGATATGGTAGATCTTCATTTGGTGGGGACGGATGGGAAAGAAATTGGGTGCATCAAGCCTTTCTTGGCAGCCCGGAGCCCAGTGTTCAAAGGAATGTTTTACAAGGGCTTTCGAGAACAATTGGAAGACCGTTGTAATCTGGACTTCCATTCGATTGTCATTCAAATCATTGTCAAACATTGTGTTTGCAATGAGCTGGATTTTGATCCAATCTTGCAAACTGAAATGTCAATGGACGAGGAAGCGGCATTTCTTATCGGTCTTCGCAAGGCTGGAAACTATTTTGAGCTTGGAGAAGTGATCTTGCAAGTCGAGAAGAAGATAGTTGAATTGGTTGTCAAGGAGGAAAAGATGCGATATGCTGGTTTATTATTGGCTGAATTCATGATTCGTGACGAAGACGACGGGCCATTTTGGGATCTACTATTTCAGCTCGCCGTTGCCAATCCAATCGACTGCTTTGGTCTTGGTCCTGAAACGGGCGAAGATCACCCGCATGTGCATGTGCATGTGCATCCAAGTGTTCTTGCAAGAGTTCTCGCGAGTACAGGCAAATGCACGGCAGTCGCATGCCTCCAAACATGGTTCGCTGACAAAAACAAAACCGATGCTTTTGATGATCACGAAAAGCAGGTTCTTTGTAACATCGCAACTAACATCGACTTGCGACATCTTTCGTTCCAACAGCTATCAAAGACATCCAAAGCGGCCGAGGAGGGGAATTTTTCATTGTTTCCAATGGAAAAGATACACCAAGCATTTGTCCATCGAGGTGGCGAGACTCCAATCAAAATAGCAAAGCTTGTCCCCCGATACTATGTATATGGTGCTGGGATGAATATTGTGGATGGAGTTTATGTATGGGATAAGCGATGCAGGCAATTCACCAGGGAAGCTGAATACAAAGGGGAGGAATGCGTATTCGCATTAAGGATGTCAGGCAAAGGCAATAAAAGCAAATGGCGTCTAGATGTGATCAAATTTGTTGAACGGAGAGGCTTGATGTCTGGTGGGTTGAAACCGATCCATCATTTTTATCAAGCTCCACTACCTGATCTTAAAAACGAAATGGAAGTACCACTGGCTGAAATTGCACGCCTACGAACAACGGAAGCACCATATGATACATGGGAATGTGACAAAGAAGGTGACGAACCATCACCAATTGTCATACCAATCAATTTGCCAGCATGAGGCAAATCGACGAAGACGAATATATCACATTTGATGGTCCAACCACCATC
Source organism: Cylindrotheca closterium (assembly GCA_933822405.4). Classification (NCBI taxonomy): domain Eukaryota; phylum Bacillariophyta; class Bacillariophyceae; order Bacillariales; family Bacillariaceae; genus Cylindrotheca; species Cylindrotheca closterium. The sequence continues at coordinate 182,846 of CAKOGP040001847.1, read as the reverse complement.
AACATACTGACTCATTCGGTATAACCGTATTGTGCTCATGTGGTGGTGTGATGATGATCCGAATCATGATATAGTCAATGCGGAGACGTGGTCACAGTCTCTCCAGGTTCGAATAAATGATAGAGTAGTACTACATAGGCTCATTCAAGAATGCAACTACATTTTATTACACTCGATTGCTTTGGCTGATAGCAGCAACTGTAATAATGAACTTCGGCAAACCACAGGAGTAGTATTTTCGAATTTCAACATCAGTCCTGCCTGATTTGATTCACATTCAAGAAAGACCGATAGGCACACCGAAATCGATTTCTAGAAAAGGCATCATCGCAAACAAGATTACCAACACTATGGCATCGCAAAAGTACCAGACAAAGATAAATATACCTAGACTTTAGTACTTAATTTAAATAAATAAATAAAAAGTCTACGGAAAATACCTTCTTTGCTCCAAAATCATCTTCTCACTGCTGTCGCAGAGCCATCAGACCTGTGAGAAGAAGAACTTAATCCAGAATCAGAGATTATCAATAACGACGCTATCATTGGTGGCTTGCATCTAGTCCTATCACCATACTACTACGAGTGCTGGTACTCAAAAGTAGGAAGTTCGATGTAGACGAAAGCTCGAGAACGAATCATTGGATTCCTTTCATCATACTGACGACGGCCGAGCGACCGTCACAACTGCATTGCTCCGCAACACCAAGTCCGATCAATTTATCGAACTTGTCTGCGAGTATACATCAAGAAATACGTTTATTTATTTAATTCCCTCCCTCCATATCCCTGTTAGGCCATGCATTGATGCATCAAATTAATAATATTATTTTATTAATTTGATGCATCAATGCATGGCCAGGTAGGCAAGCAAGTACTGTATCTGATATTCCGCTTCGCGGGACATCAAAGACTGGTCTTTTGGAACCGCAGGCTTCGCGCGCAATCCAAAAGACCAGCTTCACACCAGTCATGCACGATTGGGGTCATTCAGAATGAATCTTGCTATTATTGGGTGAAATCGTCTTCGGATCTTATAACAGTCCAGTCTTATTGTCAGGTCCCTAATAAGAACTGTCACAATGCCCCACAGTCGCAATGCAAGTTAAAGTTGGCAACAAAGAGTGGAAATTGGCACAAAAGAGTCTACGATCCAAAATAGTAATACTGGTGCCCGTCCTGGTCTTGTTCGTTATTGGTGGCTCATTTTACATCAGATCTACTACGAGTGCACCCGCATCATCCGAACAGCAGAACACTTTGGCGGGAGTAGGAGATGCTTTCTGCAAACAACGGTTGCTCAAGTTGGAAGAGCAATTCAATCATCGGCGTCAAGTTCGCATAGATGCCATGTTCCAACGGAACACCACCAAACGAACGGAGCGATTTGATGTCTTTGAGCCAGAGGCAAACTGCATAGCGGAGGAACGCTTTGGATCCGATACCCGATATCTTGCGATTGGAGATGGGCCCAAGTTTGTCTGTGGCGTCGATTTGATTGGCAATAAGAACGCCAAAAACCCAAAAGACGAGTGTCTGGTGTATTCCATTGGCAGTGATAACGACATTGAATTCGAGAAAGCTGTACATGATTTCCTTGGGTGCGAAACTCATACGTTTGACCCGACCTTGAAGACAGCATTCAAGGGTGATGCGTATTCCACATTCCATCCGTGGGGAATTGGCGTGGACGGGGAGACGGTGCGGGCGGTGTACAACAAGCGAAAAACCAATTTTGTGACCAAGAGTCTCGGTGCCATCGTAGCCGAACTTGGTCATAACGATAGAACCATTGATATTTTCAAGATTGACTGTGAACGCTGTGAATACGAAGCCATGCCTGCATTCTTTGACCTGATTGCAGCCAAGAAGATTCGTGTCAATCAAATACAAATCGAATTGCATCTTCAATCCTACGACGCAGTTGCAAAACTTTTCATGGCGGCGGATAGAGCAGGGATGCGGATATTTCACAAAGAGCGCAACGGTTGGGGTTGCGGTGGTTTTCGCTGCATAGAATACGCCCTTGTAAGCGAGGAATACCTTCGACAAGTGAATGGAGCAGTGTTGTGTGGTGAAAGTTCCAAAGCCTAAGTAGCACTTGCCAGCACAAACATATGGCACGATGCGCTATATGCATGCAATATCCTATAGATACCATGGACAGGAGAAGAATGGAAATACCCGTATACCACCAACGTGATAACTGGCATGCTCTACTGTAACACATGAAGTTTCTATACCTAGGAACAACCCACCAAAGCAAACAATCATACCGCGGTACCGGTATATGCAGCGCACGAATGGCCAACAATAACCTTGAATGTCGCAAATAGTCTTCCTTTCAACACTCTTGAAAATAATATTACTATCCCCGTATAATATATAATATACGATATTCTATTCCATTCTATCTAAAAGACTTTATCATGCAGAGACGAAATGACTCGTTGCTGGTTTTGGGGGACGGTGGGTATAATATCTTTGGAAGTGGGAGGGGGGACGATGCGCTCGTTTTTTGAATTTGACTGTTGCAATGACATTATATACATCACGTAACGTGTTGTGGATGAGACTTTTACTTCGAAGGAATCATCATCATTCATCGAATGCCATCATCATTGTCAGGTCCACAACTATAAAAACGGCAACAGCAACCACAATTATCCAGAATCACAACTGCTGGTGGCAATGAAACTCAGGGTTGGTAGAAGAGAACGGAGTTTGACAAGTACGACGACGACGACGAGCTTCGGCCACAATGTTTCCGCCGGATCCCAAGGAAAACAGCTGCTTGTCCTATTGTTCTTCATTGGCTCGTTTTGCGTCTTCTCTTTGATAGTTCCCGCATCCGAACATTTTACTTTGCCGGAAGACACTGCCTGCATGCAACGGCTGCTCAAGATGGAAGAGCAATTCAATCGACGACGTCAGAATCGTATAGATGCCATGTTTACATTGAACACGACGAAACATACGGAACGATTTGATGTCTTTGAGCCAGAGGCAAACTGTATTTCAGACGAACGCTTTGGATCTGATATTCGACACCTTGCCATTGGAGATGGGCCCAAGTTTGTCTGTGGCGTCGATTTCATTGGCAATAAGAATGCCAAAAATCCAAAAGACGCCTGCTTGGTGTACTCCATTGGCAGTAACAACCATATTGAGTTCGAGAAAGCAGTACATGATTTCCTTGGGTGCGAAACTCATACATTTGATCCAACCTTGCGGCAAGCATTCAAGGGAGGCGAGTATTCCACATTTCATCCTTGGGGAATCGGCGCGGAGGGGGAGTTGTATCAACATCGAAGACACAAGTTTGTGACCAAAAGTCTCCAAACCATTGTATCTGAACTTGGTCATACCAATAGAATCATTGATATATTCAAAATCGACTGTGAAGGCTGCGAGTACGAAGCCATGCCTGCATTCTTTGATATGATTGCTTCCAAGCAGATTCATGTCAATCAAATACAAATTGAATTGCATCTTCAATCATATGACTTGGTTTCAAAGCTATTCATGGCGGCTGACAGGGCAGGAATGAGAATCTTTCACAAAGAACGCAACGGTTGGGGTTGCGGTGGTCATCGATGCCTAGAATACTCCTTTGTAAGTGAGTCATTTCTTAGAAAGGTGAATGGAGCATTATTGTGTGGCGAAACTTCCACCGCCTAAGTAGTACAGCACTACTGTAGCCAGCTGGAACAAACGATTTGCGCACTACATGCGGACATGCGGGACATGACCTGCATTCTGGATAGAAGGAGAATGGAAACGTAAGCATACCACCCAAAGTGACATCTACCTTTGCATACTGCATCACATGGATCTTGGTCAGTCAAATGTCTTCAATTTTCATACAAGCAGACACGAGACCCGGTACAGAGTGTGAATCGTCAACTATAGCTTAGATATAGCGAATAATCCCCATGGCATTTTTAGACATACAGTACTAACTATCATTTTTAAAACATCAAATCCCTGTGGAATAATCGTCACTGTGGAATCATTTGATAGCCACTGATATGATGAGCCGCATGGCTTGCTACTGGGTGCAATTGTCACACATCCAGCCCTCGCAATGACAGATATTGCAATCTGCATTGAAATCGACCAGTTTGCCAGAACCAAAGATGCTCATTGCACATACGTCACCTCCGAGATTGGCACTCAACCTATTGTTGTGGACATTCAATGTGACTACATTGTGGCGGGAATCGAGAAAAAAGTGTGTGAGAACCAAACATGAAACAACACCGATGACGCATCATTGCATTGTTCAATTCGTACCTAATCCTGGATTCTTCAATGGAACCGACCCTGTCAGATCATTGTTGTTCAATACCAACACTTGCAATTGGTAATCCCCCAGTTTGTTGTAGGATGATGGAATATACTTGTCAATTCGGTTGTGGTCCAGGTACAAATGTCGCAGCGAGACCATTCCGTCTCCCCAACCATTTGGTAGATCCTCACTAATATCATTCCTGCCAAGATCAAGGTACCAAAGACTAGACATGTACTTCATGTAGTGAGGCAAACGGCCTGATATTCGATTTCGGTGCAAGTTCAAGTAGCGCAAATTTGTCATCCTTCGTAGATCATTAGGAAGTGGACCACTCAGTTGACATTGGCTCATGTGAAGGTGTGTGAGATTTTGCAGTAGGGCAAAGGAGGGTGAAATTCCGCCAGAGATTTTGTTCTGATACAGATAGACCCGTTTCAGTTGTGTCAATTGGAAGAAATCCTCATTCAAAGTACCAACGAGCTCATTCTTTGAAATATCCAAGAATTCCAAACTTCTTTGTAGTATTCTGATCTCTCTCGGAATTGTCCCCCCATATGACCGACCACCCAATCGTAACTCTGTCACCAGGCCTTCAGCATTGCATTTGACACCGTTCCACTGACACTCATCAAAATTTGATGCCGACCACTTTGCCGCATTCAAGGTTCCAGCCGGCTGGACAGTGTTGTCTCCACGTAGACTCAAATCAAGCACCTTCATTGTAAATCGTTGCGCTAGTTTGTGATTGAGGACACCAACGCCTCCAGCAAGCACCCAGTCCACAGCGACGATATTATAGGCCTCCTGAAAAGCAACTCCGTATTCTTGTTCTAGAAAACCAATCACTTGGTCTCGCAGCTCAGGGGAGACTGGGGACGCTGATGGAGCGGGAGCAGGGGGAATCAGTACTACAGGGCGCAAAGTTGGGCTCAGTGGTTGTTGGGTAGGTATTATTGGTGCTTTTGTGAGATTCGATGGCTCCTTAGTCGTCGGGATCGTCGGTGTCTTCGAGGGACTACTAGGCTGGATAGCAACTGACCCTTTGGACTCGGACGGTTTTGGTGTTGCCGCGGAACTCGGTGGCACCGGAAGTGATGGATCAGGCGCAAAATCAGAAGAATCGTTGCCTGTTCCCTCTTCCTTGTCTGATACTCCCGTGACTGACATTTCCGTTTGCACAGCACCAGCAGGGACAGAGTCATCAGTGCTGACAACGACTGCCACAACAATTCCAATCACCAACAGAAGTAGAAGAGCAATCCAGAAAGCTCGCTTTCGTCGCTTTGGCAGAGGTTGGTGATCGTCTTGCGGTTCCCTTGTTTTCGTCGGACCTGAATGATTGTCAGCAAGAGACCCTGACCGTGATGCTGTCGCTTTCATCAAGTCGTTCCATGTCAAGTTTTCAGGGTCTGGTGTCTGGGGACGACCTGCACTATAAGAAGAACCAAAACCTGCTGGTTTCACCTCGAGCACTTTGAGATAATCAGCCAAAGAAAGTGAGTGAACTCGATCGGCATCTTCCAGTTCCTTTCGAAGGGTACCGACATCCGCGCTTTCGTGTGATGTTTCGCTACGTTGTTCTTCATCTTGGGTAGCTGGAGCATCTGATTTTCCATTAAAGTTGGAAGAAAAGACGGTCTCCAACTCCCGAACGCGACTCTTGATTCGAAGGATACCACTGTCCACACTTTCCTCATCATTCGACGGCGCTGAGTTTATGACAGGCAGGTGCGCGTTGTCTAACGAAGATATCCCATCGCTTTCGTCATCCTCTGTGGTGGATTGCTGAAAATAGCGAATATGTCCGTATGGGTTTGCCATGGTGTCAAGTAGAAATGATTTGATCAGACTCCTTTCCTCGGAATTGGTATGACCTCGAATAATGTTTCCGTTGGTTCATTCTTTTTTGTGAAGATAATGTGGGCTCGGTGGCCGAAAGCGACACGCATGTGACACAGACAATCGCGGGGAATATTCGAACGACGGAGTTGTCAAAAAGAATACATACCTACAACATATATCCCTCTAACCAGCTCCGCCATGAAGTACCTCGATAAATATTGCAATGGTGGGATATCCAGAAGTATCGGAAGGGCTGTCAAGATTTGAATGACAAGTAGTACAAGGACCTACAGAAGGCGTGTTACACTTCGAACCATCTACCTCCTCATTTCCTGCCTTACATCAGACACTAGTGTAGTGGTAGGTGACGGAGTGCTAGGGTAGTCAAATCTCATTAAAATTTAAAAGGATCTTTGTCATGACTACATTCTGTCACTAGGGACAAAACGAAAGGCTCACTCTGGGGATTCATTCCGCTGCCACAAGGCAAGTCATACGTCGCTTGCTAGTCTTCGCCTCTTGCCACTTGGGCGACAAGATAGGCTTGGCCAATTCTTTCATTAGAATAGGGCGTTTGGGTAAAGGATGAAGCGATACAAGGTGCTGCTGTTGCGAGGGGTTCCATGGATTCCAGCGGCTTACACTGCCTTCCTCACGCTCCTAGGCTAACACTATTAGCCGAGATCACCGTATAGATTGTCATCGTCAAGGGCACCGTCCTCATCGTCATTACCGTCAACTTCCATCGGCCGAGCTTCGTCCCCATCACCCCCTTCCGTCCCTTTGTTATCGTCCTCTCCACTATCGTCTTCTGCATCCTCCACTTCATCATTGTCCAAGGATCGCTTCAGGTCGAGCATGCATTGAATGAGCAAATGAAATTGACTTTTTCTTACTGCTAAGACAGAATCCAATTTGGCTTCTTCCTTTTGATTGCTGGAAATTTCTTGTTTCACTCGTGCAATCTCGTTCTTGAGCTGTCTCGTGCTTTGGATTTCCGGCGAATCCGCCAGACAGGTATTGGCCAATTTGGAAAGTGTCTCGTACTCCATAAAACAAGATTGGACTTGCTTGGCTCGTTTTGCTTGCTGTTGACATTCATGGACCTTGGTCTTAGTCTCTTCAATCTCTTCTTTCAAGGTCTCTTCGACTGCTTGGTTTTCCTTGATCTCCTTTGTCAAATTGCGATTCAACAAGACACTTCGGGTAAGATCCATTCGATACAGTTGGAGTTCTTGGAGAAATTCCCGGAGAAGTTCATCCTTGTTGCCACTTTCCTTTGACGCATCTGCTGTCAACAAGGCATACTTTTGGACACAGCGAGTTAAGGAACCTTTTTGGCCACCTGATTGCACCATGATTCCCTTCCGCAATCGTTGCTCCAATGTCTTTGTGGTGAAGGGAGGAGGAAAGGATGCTCCATTGTCGTCCTCTTGTGACTCTAGCTTGCGCTTTCTGTTACTCGTGTCTGTCATTTTGGAGTCAAAATACGGGTAGGACTGTGTCTCTTTATGATTCCGTACGCTCCTTGTTTGGTTCTAAGGTCAAGTCCGACAATCAAACTGAGGGCATTGATGATGTTTCTACTTTTCTACTTCCACATACAGTGCTCTATCCTTTCGTGTTGACTGACGGACGCCTTCAAAATGCAGTCGAATGAGTCCTATGCCCGCCCGCCCAACCCTGCCTACAGTAACCCCACCAGAAAGGTACCGGTACCAGGTACAGTCACCAACATACCGCAGCCCATTCGGAAGTTGGTTGAAGCCTCTTGGATGATGGGAATATATATATTATGCTTTCACAGTATCACTTTCAATGACGATCCATTCATTCAGCGACGGAGGTGGTAGGTCCGGTACCAGCGGTACCTGGTAACTGGTATTCGTACAGTATTGGTACCGGTACCAGGTACACGTGTACCTCGTGGTTCGGTAAGTTCTCCCTGCGTGAGTGGGAATAATACTGTTCGTAGCTGGACGCGGGACAACAGTCATTTTGGATTTGTAGAAACGTCAAGAAACGATGTATTCGTAAAAAAATATAATGCCTTCTTCTTTGCTATAAATGTAGCATTTCGCAAGTAAAGAACTGCGACCGTGAAAAGGTCGGACTATTTATTGTCAGTGAATTCATCGACTGGTCAATTATGACGAATTGCGAAACTGACAGGTTAGCACGCGCATATGAATTTTAGAAACGCAATAAACTCATCACTGAAAGAAAGTGCACCAGCCTGTGTTAAATTGTTGCAAGTGTAATGTCCAGAACAAGTCGAGAATGGAATCATCATCATCGTCCTTACAAGCATCAATAGAAAACACATCACAAGATTTTCCTTCTCTATCAGATGCTCAAGATTATGTGCTTTCTCTACTGCCAATACCGGCCTCGCTTTTAAGCATCTTTGGAAGCGTTTGCATCATCCGGATGAACTTTCAAACGCAAAATAACAAGTCCAAGAAGCGAACGCCTTACAATCGACTCTTGATTGCCATGAGCGTATGCGATATCATCTATTCTATAACGCTTGCCGGCAGCATCTTTCTAATGCCCCAGGACACTTCCCATCGAATATTAGCGTCTGGAAACGATGAAACCTGCACTCTCGCTGGTTTCCTCATGCAGTTCTCGAATGCTACCATCATCTACAACACGATGCTCAGTTTTTACTTTTTGTGTATTGCCAGGTTTGGAATTAGCAACGAAAAGATTTCCAAATGCATCGAACCGTTTATGCATATACTCAGTATTGGGTATCCTTTGATCACGGGATTGTTTGGAGCCTTTATGGGAGTTTATTCGGAACCAGAACTATCCAATGCTTGTTGGGTGAACAATTACCCAGAAAAGTGTGGGACAGTCCTCTTGGATGGGCCTGGTGCATCGGGAGAAGCCTGTATATCACCCAAAATAGCGTGGGCCTTTGCGGGAATGTGGTATATTGTTGCCCTATTTTCCTTGGCTGGCAACAATGTGGTAATTTGCATTCATGTTTGGCGCCAGACAAGGTCCAGGCCTGCAAGGAAAAGCCCAACGGAACTCAAAGCAGCCGCTGAAGCCGAACTTGGTGTTGTAAATGATGACGACGACGAAAGCTACAGTTTGGAGTCTTCCTCCCTGCATCTGGATAATCACGAAAAGCCCAATACAGGAGGAGGGTCTGGAGCAAGTGTCGCACCACTAGAGATGGATCGAGTCCCACAAGAAGGTGATACCCAATTGGCTCGATTGAAATTGGTTCGATCGCAAGCATTGCTATTCGTGGGAAGCTACCTGCTGTGTATGCTTTGGACCGTGACCTTGCGGTTGGTGGAAGCCTATGCGGGTTCGTACGAAGACAAACTGGCCGCCAACAATTACGTTTTGCTGGTCTTGCAGGCTTGGTTCTTGCCACTTCAAGGACTCTTGAACATGTTTGTCTATATAAGGCCCAAATTCTTGAAACGAAGACAGCTTAATCCGAACGAACGAATGTTTGAATCCATGATGATTTCGGTGTTGGGAGAGACAAAACCAATGGTCGCGGAGGGAGCTATCGATACAGGTGCTCGTGTTGCATCAAAGCGACCAACCGCCAACACTCCAAGGACCAAAACTTCGGAACAGAATAAGGACCCACTCTTTGCACGCTTGAAACGAAGCTTCATGTCTTCCATTACAGCCAGTCAGGGCGATTTTGTGGAGAATGTCGATGACAAAGAACGATGGGGCGCTCCAGAAGTCTTACAAGAGGCCATGGGTGCGCCACAACGATATTCGTCCAACAAGGGAACTGGAAGCTCTTCTTGTCTGGATATCCAAGACAGTTCTGGCGATTTGACCTCCAAGAATCGACGATCTTCCTCCAACTCCTTTTCCGCAACTCAGACCTCCCTCGCCTCCTTTTCGAAAAGTCCATTGCCGGTAGACCGAATGAAATCAGTGGCCCAACGTTGTCGTAGTGGTGGTCATGATTCGCCCATCAAGTTTCCGCACCGACAGGAATCGAAGCATCAGCGAGATGGAGTAGTAATGGAAGAGGATCTATCTGCCGGAGACAATGACGCTAATCGATGGGGCCCAATAAACAGGATTAGTGATGACGAAGGTCTGCCAAGTTCACCTAGGCGGTGCTCATCCGACATGGCATTCAACATGGAAGACCTTCCAGCGATCGACGAGGTGGGCGAGAATCGGAAATCCTCTGGGTCTCGTAGTACTTCAGACAATAACGACTCATTCGAAATCCGCCATGACTCCTCGGCCAAACCATCCATCAAAAAGCTGAATGCCAACATGGACCGATGGCAGCTCCTCGAGCCTCCATTGGAAATCACTGCTGGTTTGGATAAACCAACTCGTCTCATTTCTGACGATGAGCTTGTGCTAGTGGAAGAATCCGAGGAAATTGTTGACGAGTCTACCGAGATGATTGATCAATCTGAAGAAATGGCCAGCTCACAAGAAGCTGATCCACGGAGAAGCAAGCACAATTCCATTAGCATGACAGGTAGTCTTTCCGTTGCCAAAGACCCAGAGGTATCGGAATCGTCAGACATGTGGTCCTCTGAACTCAAGCCCCCCTTTGTCAATAGGCGACCCCTTGACAATATGCGACCGCCACTAGTTGATCGATTGGCGGTATCCGAGCAAAGTATATCTGCGCAATCCTATTGCTCCAATCGGACCTCCGCGTCGCTGGACGTGGCACTGAAATTACCCATGCGCGTGGCGAGTGAAGCCGACGAAATGGACTCGGTTTCATGATGTCCTGCTACTTCATTCTGGATACCTATCCACCACAGCTACCATCCTTCTATAGCTACCTTTTTTCCACAGCTACCCACAACTGCTGTCCACTGAGAAAGTTCCCCCTTCAATTGTAGGTTGAGTCTGAACACTATGCCTCTCTCGATTGCATCGTTCAGTTTAGTCATTCCTGCATTGCTTCAAGGGACTGCTTTCATCGGAAGCAAATCTTATTCGATATCAACACGCACACACACGAACACACACACTTGCGTACTAGTGTAGCACATTACTTCTTTTTGTGAAGTATATATAGTCCTATATATATTCGTAGGAATATTAATAATAAAGATTCCTTATATTATCTTTACCCAACTACATCCTTTGATCTTGGGAACATCCAATTGTCCCTTGAACGAATGCTATTTTTAAAATCAGAGATTGCATCAATAATTTTAAAAAAAATACTAATGTATCCTATATCTATGTATGTCGTGAGGATTGGTTGTGTGTATGTGTATATGTGTGCATGTGAGTACAATATGCAAAAAATGGAGATCATGGGGAAAGAGATTGCCAAAAGTGTGGCAAAAGAGTTTCTCAAAATCTCTCTCCCAATGTAAAATGTATAATATAATAGTAGACAGAAAAGAATGGTACAGTGGGTGGACAGCAGATTGGTGGTCAGCCATCAATCGCCATAATCCACAAAGAATCCCCATTCATCTTCTTCGGTGATGCTCTCGTCAACACTGCCTGTATGCAGGATTCCGACATGTGAGACAGGACTGCTACTACTACTATTCGTATTCGTAGTCGGAGTCCCACAAAGAAAGGAGGCGGTTGTAGAAGAAGTGGCTGTAGTACTCCAGGAAGAAGTAGATCTTGTGTTCTGGGATTGAGTGCTGCTTTTGTTGGTAGTCATTAGCACTTTTGCAGAACTGGAAGGATAGGACACGCTGGAGGAACAGCAGGACTTGGTAGTTTCGAAGTGAATGACAATTTCATCGGTAGGTCTCGCCGTAGAGGAAACAGTCTTTCGGGATGGCTGCTGTTGCGGTAAAAGTTTTCGACTGAGAAAACTGGGCATTATCCGGTAACAGTAGGTTGCGAACCAGTGGGAGTTATTTGAATTTGAACAATGTCTTGTTTGGTGTTCTATCACTTGGTGTTGTCTGTCGCTTGGCTTAATTGTTCTCAAAAGAAGCAAACGAATCCTAGCCAAGGACCAATTGACGAACCAACCAAGCAACCTTGTGCTTCTGCTCTTGTTGGTGGCCCCCATCGTGACGATACAAAAAGAATTCTGTTACCCCGGAGTTGCGTTATTGGGAAGGGCACTATGACATGGCATGTGGCAGCATTCGATCAGACAAACTAACAAAGAAAAAAGAAGACACAGGTCTTGTCAGAGGTGTCACGGCGAAATTTCGCCGAGTGGCGGATGGTTCGCATTTAGGTGATGTGTAGCATTGGAGAATGTGATCACTTACGACACGTACGAGGTACGCACCGCCATGCTAACACTACCGGTACCAAAATGCTGAAAATACTTGATACTACCGGTATACAGTATGCTGCACTGCCAAGTACCCTGGTACCGAATGTGCTTGCTTCACGTGTTCCCAGCTATATTATCGCTATCGACCAATCGCCAGACTACAACAAGAACTATTTATGTTATATTCATGCTACATCATTCACAAGTTTGCTGAGAAGTATGGTATCTCGGTGATATTGGCGCGGCCGCTTGCTGAGAGGATCTATAATCTTTTCCACTACCTCCCATGCTTTTTCATTTCTTTAAAGGCAATTGCACATCTTTTCTGAATTGCTTTAGCACAGCGTTGCACTGGAGGGTGGAGATGTACCCGTACAACAACTCATACCATAATCTGCCAACATCCCATGTTCCCCATTTTCAAAGAGTGTGGCGACTTGTTCATTGCCAGTCTACCCAAGCAGAGGAATGAATCGGGAACACAAGCCGGCGATCGAGACCAAAAGATATCTTGACATGGGCCATAGGAAAAGGAAATGGGAAAGGTACTCTAGCCTCTGTCTTGGCAGGTCAAAGGATCCCATTGGATAACCGACAGCCCAAGAACATGCTTGAAAGACCTTTGGATGAATCTCTGCTTCGGTACACATACTGTATACTGTATCTTTCGTTTTCACCACCAACCCAAAATAGAAGGGTGGCTCCGCTTCCGCTTCGTTACTACCATCTGCAAGTCGCCAGTCGCCGTTGCCTGGTTTGTATCGCACTTGGTGGGCAGGTTGGGCAAGAAAGATTATGTTTTTGCCATTCTGGAGAGGAAGCACAATACTTCCTTCGACTTGATCTTGATATTCACTTGTTTCACACTTCGTGCTCTCCGGTAGTCGTTGAAGATACGCAGGTACACTGTGCTACGTCCATTTTATGATAAGCATTTGCCGGTCATAATGAGACCCTCACATGCTGAGAAGTAAACATTATCAGATACCTGCACGAGGCAATACAATAGCTTTTGATGAGAGATGATACTGGTGTGCCGTATTTACTTCAACCATCAGATATTGAAGATGGTGCAAACCTTCATGCACGAGCGAGCTCAGAAACTGCAACTGCCAGAGGTAGCATTTTAGACGCAATAGCACTTATAGAAAGTCCCTCCTATAATTAGAAAATCAGTGGCTCCGTTTATGATCAAGATTCTGAAAACGAATTGCCACCAAAAACAGTCATTCTTAAAAATGGAAGACTGCTTTAGAACTAACAGTAGTGTCCATCATCCTGTACACGCAAGCATACGAAACAGTGTACCGGCCCCTGGTAGAATCAATCATCCAATGGTCACAGAGGCACTCACCGTAGGTACAGGTAATAAAAAAGACCAAACACACACACACAGAGTCAACAGAACACTGAAAAAGATGCAAGACGCGGATGAAACCAAACAAGAGAGCAAAAGACCAGAAAGTTCTCGTCACCGTGAAAGAGGCAAACAAAGAAAGCCCAGTCGTCGCCGTTCCTCTGATCGAAATGAGGCAAAGCCGAGTCGTCGCCGTTCTGCCGATCGAGATGAGACAAAGCCGAGCCGTCGCCCTTCCGCTGATCGAGATGAGCCTGATCAAGAGAGAAAAGGGCGAGAGGCGTCTCGTGACATTGTCGAAACAAACAAAGAAAGTAAACCCTCCGCTCGAGAAGAGGCTGATCGTGAGGCCAAAAGTAGAGCTCGCAAGCCCTCGTCCACTGCTTCCAAATCTCCTTCCAAATCTCGCCAGCAGATGGACCGAGATGCCAAACAGAGAGCCAAGTCTTCGAGAAGCCGGTCGGCAGATTCTAACGATTCGCTGTCAAAATCAGCAAGAGACCGAGACAGCAAGGCAAAACATCGTGTACGGCCCAACACAAGAGCATCTGCCCCCGGTGTCGTCCAAGAATACAACGACGACGAAGGCGACCGGCGCAGACGAAACAAGGAGAGTGGCTCGTCGTCGAGGCACACAAAAGCTGGGGCGGTTTCATCATCTGCTGGAGCGAGTCCATTATGCTCGCCGTCGAAGCACACAAAAGCTGGAGCGGTTCCATCATCTTCGTCGGCGTCAAGGAGAATGCGAGAGAAAATGGATGCTGACTCGAAACCAAAAGAACCAGAGATTTCGCTCAAGCCGGAACCTGAAACGACTACTCTGGCAGGTAGCCTTGTAGAAGGCGACGATGCCATCGTTGCTACAGCAGTCGACGAAGAAGAAGTAGTTCAATCTAAGGAAGCACCGCTAATAATACCACCAACAACAAGACCAGAAGAGGAACCCATCATGACCAGTCCACCACCCAAACCGTTCTATTGCAAGGGTGCATTCTGGATTGCAGCTCTTTTCATAATCGCAGGTGCCGGAGTGGGAATCTTCTTTGCGACACAGTCGAATAATGAGACTGCTTTACCTGCCAACGGTGAAGCAGCACGGCCAGTCCCGGAAGAAACGGAGAGACCAACAACATCTCCTACTTTTCTTCCATCCGCGTTTCCGTCTAGTACTCCAACGGAAACCTTGATATACGAACCTCCGTCTGAAGAAGACTGTGTTGCGGTGTCGAATGGAGATGACTTGGTTGGTCAAGAGAACCTCAACTTGCAGACTTTCAATATTCCAATGGATGTCGTGTTGTCCACTCCAGTGGACTCCGAGATTGTGCGTGGTGCACTCCAAGAGAGACTCCAAGAAATGCTCATGCCCGAACTCATTGGCTGCGCTTCTGCCAGTCGTCGGGTACGAGGACGCCAACTAGTGTCTTCCCCTTACACAATTGCAAATGGCAAAGTTTTGGTACAGGTCGGACAAGACACACCTTGCACCAGAAGCACCGAGCCGAACTGTCTCCACGTATCGGTAAAACTCGACATGTACGTACGGGGGTCAGAGCGACCTTTTGATTTGGTCAGCCTAATCCTTCAAGTCTTGGGACCAGAAGGTCTCTTGACAAGCAAGTTGTCATTGCAATCACCGTTTTTGCAGATATTTATCGTGACGGTCGCCTCTGGAACCATTACATTGGCTCCAAGCTCGACGCCTACGGTAGTGTCCAGCGAGAATCCGACCTTGTTTCCCACGGAATCTCCGTCCACAGACCCAACTACTGCCCCAGTGACCTTTCCAACCACTGAGGAACCAACTGGATCGCCGACAGTTGCACCAACTGTACTATCAACTCCAGAACCAACTATTCTACCGACTCCTGTGCCCACGACTTCCAGTCCAACATTTGCTCCGGTTGTAGACGCAACGCCACTTCCAACACCAACACCCACTTTTGCCCCGACAAAAGGGCCAACACTAAGCCCATCCAAGACGTCCTCTGTATCACCTTCCATTGCGCAATCAGGAATGCCATCCTCAAGTCCATCTGTTGCTGAATCTGCAGCTCCATCTACAACTCCGCCAACCTTTGGGCCGACCCATGAACCCACGGAGGTGGCATCAAATAGTCCTACTTTGGCACCCAGTTCCAATCCTTCCGTCAACGAACCGTTTGGAAATCAATTCACTTCTTCGACTTATGTTTTGTACCACACGAACGATTTCTCCGACCCATATGAATTTGGCACCCGCGAAGCTGCCGCAGCAGGCTGTGCCGCGATTGGACTCGATCTTTGCCCAATGATCGCCATTGAAAATGGCGACATTTGCGCGGCTGGGTGGATGACGGATGCAGTAGGATATTGGATCTCCAACCCTAGACCAGGGTGCCGTACTACTCCCGGCTTTGTAGAGTGGGTGGACCGCGAGTTTGCCGGAGCGTACTGCTGCGGGCGACCGTTGTACTTGCCTCGAGATTTCTCGTACATTTACGATACACGGGAAGAGGCTAGAGCTGCTTGTGCAGACGAAGGATTGGTCCTCTGTACGCCTCAGCAAATCGAGGGAGCAGACTACTGTGCATATGGCTGGCTAGATACCCTTTGGGGACTTTGGAGTAGCGGTAGCAACCCGGTTGGTTGTGGACCTCGTGGTTTGAATGTTGGGGACAATGATGGAACAGCAGGTGCCTATTGTTGCGCTTCCAATCAGTAGCGTCATTCCCAAACAGAGTATATTACCTCCGAAAAGAGAAAGAATAGACAAAGGCGCATCATTTAAATTCCGTCAGGAGTCTTCCAAATGAAGCATTTCCATGTAGGGCAAATATTTGCAGAACATTGATAAAAAGTACAGTACCTTCAGTAGTCCTACTGTAATCGTATCGTCCTACATATTTATTGAACATTCTGTCTATCTGCTTACAGAAGACCATCATTATTGTCCTTCACGTTGTTGATCAAACGAAAGAAGACAACCAGCGTCAAGTGTCAAGATGAAAGATTCACTACCGGTATATAGACACGGATGGTGTGTGATGTGCAGCATTGGAGAATGTATCGCCAAGAAAGTGCTGGGATTTGGAGGATTATGGCGAAGAAAAAAAAACATTAGGCTAGAACCTTTACCGTAGCCTAGAATGTACTTTGCATATGCCTTTTGAGCAATTATAGGTCTGAAGGAGGTGATAGAGGGCCTCAACTACACCAACCAACATCTCGTAACGGCAAAAATAAAAATCAGCTGTTAGATACTTTGACTGAATCGGCTCATGTGATTAACAAGAAAAAAATCTAGAGAGAGGCAAGAGGCCGATCTCGTACCATCAGACCTTGTTGCGGTTACATTCTTAGATAAATTTCACTGCAATAGCTTAATTATATGTATTTGCTAGGGCTTCGTCCACTCTGAATAGAGATACTCGTATAGAATCGATAATATTCAAGGCCATCCACAAAGTCAAATGAAAAATACTAGAGGAAAGGATTTAAAAATTTATGCTAGCCTAGAATCTCTTTTCCGCCACAGCACTCCAAACCACCGCCCAAATTCGATTACTATTTATTGACCAACTTTGAACTTGGTGCCATCGTGTCAGGGTATCGACTCGGCTACTATTCCAGCCACAATCTTTAATGAACGTGGATTGATCCCCAAGCAGTGTGAGTGCTATTCAATAACCTTTACCTCTAGAAAACGCCAACTCCAAAGCCTCTAATCTTCTCATACATACCCATGGACGACAAATATAGCACCAAACACTGGAATTTCAATATCTCAGCAAGTATTCCAAACAAGACACAACCGAATGGATCTCTGAGTAAGTGTGATCACTGCGGAGCTTTGCAGCGCATGTTGAATGTGAGGCCTTTGCCCCCTTTACTTTCTGACGACCAGGTTCTGTAACCCAACAGAACCAGTCGAACAAAACAGGGTAGATTGTAGTGTAATTATGAATCTCCGCTCCAGCCATAGAATATCTACCAAATACGCTTGCCACAACATGCTCGGCAGTTTTTACTTCTCTGGGCGCCCACACCACCGGTTTGTCCAAACGGGGGGAACAATGCCATCATTGTTCCTTGATGTGCTCCAAATCGTCAATTTTGGTCGTTGGACGAGTTTCCATGTAGATCTTGTCTTGATGGTGATGTTAGATATGAGTCGCATTCGGCAAATACGTCTTCTCAACCAACAGAAACAATCACGGTGGATTATTGTGTGATCGCGGCCCAGCAAAAAATATTCAACATCATTACCGTCGCTCCCGACGTAATATAGGTATTAACTATGCTTGCCACAACCTCTGATTCCACTTTCTCCTCTCATGGGTTCCAGGCCGTGCAATTTCATTTTGACCGATGAATTTGCAACTCAATGCTGGTCTCGGTCGAAAATCGTCCTGTAGGAACCCAGATAATGAATATAAAATGGTGTCATTGCTTTTAGTATAATATAAGAGAAGCAACTTCCACAGAAAATTCCAGCTCTATGTTGCCTTGGGACTTCGTGGACGTGCCGAAACCTCTTCAAAAGTAGTTTTCAGACCTTGTTGGGGATCTTTAGCAGCGATTTCAGAGGTGAAAGGGGCAAATGCATCCATATCGCTTAATACACACAAGATAGATATAGTCACGATACAGAGAACGTCCGCGACCCACGAGTTTTCCTCCAGAGCAGAGGGTGGTGATTTTCTCGGACTCAAGGTATATACCATTGTCGGTTGAAGAAAAAATTGATGTTCGCGGGTTCGACGTACACGTACGTGTATACTACTTACACACTACAAATTCTGCGTGCAGGTGTGAGCACCAAGATCTAACACTAAGTCGCATTCTTGTTTTGCCAATTTTTTAAGTCATATAATGAATTTTTTCCACGGAAAAACGATGCTATTGGGGTCAAAAAGCTACATGCGATTTTGAATTTCTAGTGTGCTTTTATTTTAGAATATAATATGCACAAAAAGGTGGATTTTGGGCCAATTTTTAGTGGTCCCATAGCTATCGACCAATCGCCAGATTACAACAAGAGCTATCTATGTTATATTCACACTACATCATTCACAAGTTTGCTGAGAAGTATGATATCTTGGTAGTATTCACGACCGCTTGCTGAGAGGATCCATAATCTCTTTCACTACCTCCCATGCTTTTATGCTTTTTCATTTCTTTCCAGGCAGTTACACATCTTTTCCAAGCGTTGGAAGTCGTACAGGGACGGACAACTGACTCCGCGGATTCAGATAGTGACGAGCCTAAACCGTCATACATCAACCGTGAAAGTAAGCAGAACCAGTCATGGGCTGACCGAAGAAAAGCTTGAGCTTTGACTTGGTCATTCGAAAACTCTAATCCAAACTAGAGCAAGTTTTGTTATTGACAACTTTCAGATTCATTATACTAGAAGCTTTTACTAAGAAGCTAATCATAAAACTCTTGCGAGATGCATAAATCTTTCGTTATCAGCACCACCAGCACAGGATCATAGAAACCTTGCTTCCGCTTCCCCAGTTCCATCGGCAAGTCGCCAGTCGCAGTAGCCTGGTTTAAAAACATCGCGATTGGGCAGGTTGGGCAGCCAGGAAGGATGACGTTTTTGCCATCAGCCATTCTGTAGCGAATGAATCCTAATGATACTTCCTTCGACTTCTTGATTTGCATCTGGAACTCACCAGCACGAGACATGCGCAGCATGCTAACACGTGAATATCGTCAGACACCCACATACTGTCCTGTAACAGCACAGTCGTAGTGGATGGGAGATGATACTGGTGTATACTCGTATACTTCAACCATCAGATGTCAAGCGGGTGCAAAAAAACCAAACGCGGGTGAAATGGCCCATTGAACAGACCCAGGGTATTGAGACTCTAGAAGCTCCTTCGTTTGGGTACCTGGTACAGAACTAGACCTTAGTCATTAGGTCCACGGTCCACGCATGTAAGCGCTCTCAAGTTGAAAGTGTCTTTCCACAGAGACATCTATGATCCATAATTTTCTCTGACTGATTGACTCACTCGTCTGTGAAGGGTGGTTACGGTTGCTGCAGTGGATTTTAGAAACTATAGCACTTAAAGAAAATTCATTCGTTAATTAAACACTTCTAAAGCCAAATGGCTTTATTTATGATGAATACAAAATTCTGAAAACGAATTGTCGTCAACATGTATAATACGATAACAAACATTCATTCTTCAAAATTGAAAGACTGCTTAGAGAAAAGAGAGTCGAACCTATCGTCACAACCAAGCACGCATGGACAATTTTTCGGCCAGAGGCACTCGTCACTCGATACATTTTGGATTTGATCATGCATACCGGTACCAGTAAAGCTGTAATTAATAGTACCGTACACAGAGCTAACAGTGACCTGAAAAATATGCAAGACGCTGATGAAACCAAACAAGAGAGAAATGGAGAAGACAGTTCTCATCACAGTGCAGGAGGCAAACAAAGAAAGCCGAGTCGTCGCCGTTCCTCTAATCGAAATGAGACAAAGCCGAGTCGTCGCCGTTCCTCTAATCGAAATGAGGCAAAGCCGAGTCGTCGCCGTTCCTCTAATCGAAACGAGGCTGATCAAGGGAGAAAAGGGCAAGAGGCGTCTCGTGGCATTGTCGAAGCAAAAAAAGAAACGAAATCCTCCTCTCTAGATGAGGCTGGTCGTGAGGCCAAAAGTAGAGCTCACAAGCCCTCGGCCACTGCTTCTAAATCTCCTTCCAAATCTCGCGAGCAGATGGACCGAGATGCCAAACATAGAGCCAAATCTTCGAGGAGCCGATCGGCAGCAGATTCTAATGATTCGCTGTCAAAATCAGCAAGAGACCGAGACAGCAAGGCCAAACATCGTGTACGGCCAAACACAAAAGCATCTGCCCCCGGTGTCGTCCAAGAATATAACGACGACGAAGACGACCGCTGCAGACGAAACAAGGAAAGTTCGACGTCGACGCACACAAACACTGGAGCGGTTCCATCATCTGCTGGAGCGAGTCCATTATGCTCGCCGTCGAGGCACACAAAAGCTGGAGTGGTTCAATCATCTGCTGGAGCGGGTCCATTATGCTTGCCGTCGAGGCACACAAAAGCTGGAGCGGCTCAATCATCTGCTGGAGCGGGTCCATTATGCTTGCCGTCGAGGCACACAAAAGCTGGAGCGGTTTCATCATCTTCGTCGGCGTCAAGAAGAATGGGAGAGAAAATGGAAGCTGACTCGAAACCACCAAAAGAACCAGAGATTTCGCTCAAGCCGGAACCTGAAACGACTGCTGTTGCAGGTAGCCTCGTAGAAGGCGACGATGCTGTCATTGCTACAGCAGTCGATGAAGATGGGGTAGTTCAAGCTAAGGAAACACCGACAATAATACCGACAACACTGACAACACCACCAGCACCCGTCATCACCAGTCCACCACGCAAATCGTTCTATGGCAAGGGTGCATTCTGGATCGCAGTTCTGTTCATACTTGCAGGTGCCGGAGTGGGAATCTTCTTTGCGACACAGTCGAATAATGAGACTGCGTTACCTGCCAACGGTGAAGCAGCACGGCCAGTCCCGGAAGAAACGGAGAGACCAACAACATCTCCTTCTTTTTTTCCATCCGCGTTTCCGTCTAGTACTCCAACGGAAACCTTGATATACGAACCTCCGTCTGAAGAAGACTGTGTTGCGGTGTCGAATGGAGATGACTTGGTTGGTCAAGAGGACTTCAACTTGCAGACTTTCAATATTCCAATGGATGTCGTGCTGTCCGGTCCAGTGGACTCCGAGATTGTGCGTGTTGAACTCCAAGAAAGAATCCAAGAAATGCTCATGCCCAACCTGATTGGCTGCTTTTTTGACACTCGTCGTGTACGAGGACGCCAACTAGTGTCTTCCCCTTACACAGTTGCAAATGGCAAAGTTTTGGTACAGGCCAGACCAGACACACCCTGCACCAGGAGCACCGAGCCGAACTGTCTCAATGTATCGGTAAAACTCGACATGTACGTACGGGGGTCAGAGAGACCCTTTGATTTGATCAGTTTGATCGTCCAGGTGCTGGGACCGGAAGCTTTGCTGGTGAACAAGTTGTCATTGCAACCGCCTTTTTTGCAGATATTTATCGTGATGGTCGCCTCTGGAACCATTACATTGTCGCCAAGCTCGACGCCTACGGTAGTGTCCAGCGAGAATCCGACCTTGTTTCCCACGGAATCTCCGTCCACAGACCCAACTACTGCCCCAGTGACCTTTCCAACCACTGAGGAACCAACTGGATCGCCGACAGTTGCACCAACTGTACTATCAACTCCAGAACCAACTATTCTACCGACTCCTGTGCCCACGACTTCCAGTCCAACATTTGCTCCGGTTGTAGACGCAACGCCACTTCCAACACCAACACCCACTTTTGCCCCGACAAAAGGGCCAACACTAAGCCCATCCAAGACGTCCTCTGTATCACCTTCCATTGCGCAATCAGGAATGCCATCCTCAAGTCCATCTGTTGCTGAATCTGCAGCTCCATCTACAACTCCGCCAACCTTTGGGCCGACCCATGAACCCACAGAGGTGGCATCAAATAGTCCTACTTTGGCACCCAGTTCCAATCCTTCCGTCAACGAACCGTTTGGAAACCAATTCACTTCTTCGACTTATGTTATGTACCACCCAAACTTACCCGCTGGTCCCTCCTATGTCTTTGGCACCCGCGAAGCTGCCGCAGCAGGCTGTGCCGCGATTGGACTCGATCTTTGCCCAAAGATCGCCATCGAAAATGGCGATTTGTGCGCGGCTGGGTGGATGACGGATTCCGTAGGATATTGGATCTCCAACCCTAGACCAGGATGTCGCAACAGTCCCGGCTATGTGGAGTGGAACCGCGAGTTTGCCGGAGCGTACTGCTGCGGGCGACCTTTGTACTTGCCTCGAAACTACACGTACATTTACGATACACGGGAAGAGGCTAGAGCTGCTTGTGCAGAAAAAGGATTGGTCCTCTGTACAGTTCAGCAAATTGTCGGAGGAAGTACCTGTGCATTTGGCTGGCTAGACACACTTTGGGGACTGTACAATGATGGTACCTACCCGAGTGGTTGTGGATCTCTCGGTTTGAACGTGGGTGACACCTATGATCCAGCAGGTGCCTATTGCTGCGCTTCCAATCAGTAGAGTCTTTCCCAGGCAGAGTGTATTACCACCGAACACAGAAAGAATGGACAGAGGAGCACTTCAATTCCGTCAGGAGTCTTAGAAGCATTGTCATGTACTGTAGGGCAAATCGTTACATCACGTTGATAAAAAATACAGTACCTACTGTAATCGTACCGCCCTATATATTTTAATATGAGCATTCTGTCTATCTATTTCCGGCCAGACAACTCCTCTTCCAATGCTTCAGCTGCTTCTTATTAACTTCAAATTGCCACGTCTCGTGAGAAAATGGATCGTAATGCCAAACGCAGAGCCGGTCTTCGAAGAGCCAAACTGGAACCGGAAACAAATGCTCTTGCAGGTAGCCTTGTGGAAGGTGACGATGACATGGTTGCTACTGCAGTCGATGAATAGAGCGCGGTGAAACCTTGGGTTCCAACACCAACACCACGAAAAGAACAGGAAAAGAAGCCCACCAGTAGTCCACCAAAAACACCATTCTATTCCAAAGGTGATTCTGAATTGTGATGGTTCTGCTCATTCTTGCAGCTGCCGGCGCGGGCGTCTTCTTTTTGACGCAATTGGATTTTAAGACTACATTTCCTGCCAACGAGACGAACAATACCATCGGCACAGTATAGAGCCAATTACGGAAGCGACAAAGACACCAACGACACCTCCTTCTTTTCTTCCATCGGTGTTCCCGTCCACTTTACCAACGGAGACCTCCTTGGCATTTGACCCTTCGTCTCCAGCAGACTGCGCTGCAGTGTCGAGAGGAGATGATTTGGTTGGTCAAGAAGACCTCGATCGACAGGTTTTCACAGTGCCAACAATGGATGTCGCCTTGTCCACTTCTCTTGACGATGAGATTGTGCGTGTTGGACTATAAGAAAGAATCCAAGCATTGTTCATGCCCGAGCTCATGTTTTCGCCCTACACAACAGCAAACGGGAAAGTAGCGGTCAAGGCCAGACCAGACACACCATGCATCAAAAGTCCCGAGCACAACTGTCTCCACGTTTCGGTCAACTTTGATCTTTATGTGCGGGGTTCTGAGAGCCCCTTGATTTAATCAGTCTGATCGTCCAGGTGCTGGGACCGGAAGCTCTGCTGGTGAACAATAAGTTGACATTGCAACCGCCTTTTGTGCAGATATTTATCGTGGCGGCCGCCTCTGGAACCATTACGTTGGCGACAAGCTCGACTCCTACGGCGATGTTCAGCGAGAATCCGACCTTGTTTCCCACGGAATCTCCTTCCACAGACCCGACTATTGCCCCAGTGGCTGTTCCAGACACTCAGGCTCCAAGTAGATCACCGACAGTTGCACCAATCGTTGAAGCAACTCCAGAACCTTGTCTCCCGCCGACTTCTGTGCCTACATTTGCTCCTGTCACCGATCCAACCCCAGGCACTTCCACCACCACCACCACCCACTTGGTCCGATAGCAGCACCAACGCCAAGCCCATCAAAGGCTCCCACAACATCCCTTTCTGAATGCCGTCCCAAAGTCCATCGACACCTCAGCCAACAAGAATGCCAACAAAAAGTCCGACATCGGCAGCAAGCTCCAGTCCATCTTTCGGAGACTATGGAAATCAATTCACTTCTTCTTCACATTCCACCAAAGACTGCTCCAATGCTCCTGTGTCTGGGAGTCCCAGATCTGCAAAATGTCGCTTTGGCCAATCGCTCGTGTTCCATCCAGGTTCCAGTTGACAGGCGGTGGCCATGATGCTCGAATGCTGCGCGTTAGAGTCAATCGTCATCCATCATCCACTTTTCTATAAAAAAAATTACGGTCATTTTTTTTCAGGAAAAAAAGAAATTCACCACGTAAAATTGTACGTAGTGGTGGTTCTTATCGTCATTTTTTTGAATTGGAAAACAAGTCATTCTTGATGAAGCCAGTCAAAAAAGAAAAAACGTTTGTACCAGGTGCCAGGTCGGGTGAGAAAACGTACCGGTAGTACCAGTAGCCAAGTAATTTAGCCAAGTAATTTAAACGCGGCAACAACACCAAGCACTTTCAAACTTCCTCAGCAGAATTAATATAAAAGAGATCATATTATACACAACGCTTACAGTAAATCAAAGACAAGCTGAAAAACATGCAAGACGTTGATGAAAAAAGAGAAGAGAGGAAAAGGCGAGAAGCGTCGCGTCGAAAAGGCGAAGCAGACAAACGAACAAAGTCCAGAGATGGAGCTGATCGTGAGGCTAAACGTAGAGCTCGTCGGCCGGACAACTCCTCGTCCAACGCCTCCAAATCTCGCGAGCAGACAGATCGAGATGCCAAGAGAAAAGCTCGTTCGGGCAAGTCCGTAGATGAATCCAAAGATTCACTGTCACGGTCAGCAAGAGACCGAGACCGCAAGTCAAAACATCGTGGAAAGCCTAACAAACAGGCTGCTGCCCCAGGTGCCGTCCAAGAATACAACGGCGATGAGAGTGACCGTCCAAGACGATCCAAAGCGAGTGGATCAAACCGCAAGAAATCTGGCGCTGTTCCAAATTCTCCAACATCACCGTCCAGCAAAATCCGAGCGAAATTGGACAACATGGAGGATTTGAAACCAGAAGAAGCACAGACTTCGCTCAGACCGGAACCAGAAACGACTACAATTGCAGGTAGCCTTGTGGAAGGTGACGATACCATCGTTGCTACTGCAGTCGATGAACAGAGAGCCGTGAAACCTTGGGTTCCAACACCAACACCAGGACAAGAACATCAACAGCAACAGGAACCACCCACCAGTAGTCCACCACCAAAAACACCATTCTATTGCAAAGGTGGATTCTGGATTGTGGTTTTGCTCATTCTTGCGGCTGCCGGAGTGGGCATCTTCTTTGCGACGCAATCGGATTCTGAGACTCCAGTTCCTGCCAACGAGACCAACAATACCATCGGCACAGAAAAATCAATTACGGAAGCGACAAAGACACCAACGACATCTCCCTCTTTTCTTCCATCGGTATTTCCGTCCACTTCACCTACAGAAACCGTGGTATATGACCCTCCGTCTCCAGCAGACTGCGCTGCAGTGTCGAGAGGAGATGATTTGGTTGGTCAAGAGGACCTCAATTTGCAGACTTTCACAGTTCCAATGGATGTCGTCTTGTCCACTTCTCTTGACGATGAGATTGTACGTGTTGAACTACAAGAAAGAATCCAAGCACTGTTCATGCCCGAGCTCATTGGCTGCTTTCTCGATACTCGACGTGTAAGAGGACGCCAATTAGTGTCTTCGCCCTACACGGTGGCAAATGGGAAAGTCATGGTCCAGGCCAGACCAGACACACCATGCACCAGAAGCATCGAGCCGAAGTGTCTCCACGTTTCGGCCAGTTTGGATCTTTATGTGCGGGGTTCCGAGCGACCCTTTGATTTGATCAGTTTGATCGTCCAGGTGCTGGGACCGGAAGCGTTGCTGGTGAGCAACCTGTCATTGCAACAACCTTTTGTGGAGATATTTATCGTGACAGTCGCCTCTGGAATCATTTCATTGGCTCCAAGCTCGACTCCTACAGCAGTATCCAGCGAGAACCCGACCTTGTTTCTGACGGAATCTCCATCAACAGACCCAACCACTGCCCCAGTGACCTTTCCCACCACTGAGGAACCAACTGGATTGCCGACAGTTGCACCGATTGTACTAGCAACCCCAGAACCTTCCCTCCTGCCGTCTTCTGGGCCTACATTTGCTCCTGTCACCGATCCAACGCCAATTCCAACACCACCACCCACTCCAGTTCCGACAGAGGCGCAAAGTCAAAGGCCGTCCGAAACACCCACCGCAACCCCTTCCGATATGCCAACAGGAATGCCGTCCCAAAGTCCATCCACATCTCCGCCAACCCCAAGTCCATCGACACCTCAGCCGACCGGAATGCCTACGAGAAGTCCGACATTGGCACCAAGTTCCAATCCATCTTTCGGAGCTCATGGAAATCAATTCACTTCTTCGACCTATGCCATGTTCAGCTACGACCTGTCCCGTGGCGCTTCAAACGCCGAGCGGTATGAATTTGGCACTCGGCAAGCTGCCGTGGATGGCTGTGCTAGGCTTGGACTCGATCTTTGTCCCAAGATTGCCATTGAAAATAGCGACGTCTGCGCGGGAGGTTGGTTGACAGATGGTAAAGGTTATTGGATCACCAACCCTAGAATAGATTGCGCTCCTAGTCCAGGCTATGTGGATTGGTCACAATCTTCTATTAGGATAATTGCCGGAGCGTGGTGCTGTGGACGACCATTACTTTTGCCTCGAGACTTCGCGTATATCTACACCTCAGTGGAGGAGGCTAGAGCTGCGTGTGCCACAGAAGGATTGGGCCTCTGTACGAAGGAGCAAATTGTTGGAGCAGATTGGTGTGCATATGGCTGGCTGGAAAGCGGCGAATGGGGACTTTGGAGTAGCGGTAGCAACCCAAGTGGTTGTGGATCTCGTGGTTTGCTTATCGGTGGCACTGAGGGAACAGCTGGTGCCTATTGCTGTGCTACATATTATGAAAACCAATTCACTTCTTCGACCTATGTCATGTTCAGCTACGACCTGTCCCTTGGCGCTGCAAACGCCGTACGGTATGAATTTAGCACTCGGGAAGCTGCCGTGGATGGCTGTGCTAGGCTTGGACTCGATCTTTGTCCCAAGATTGCCATTGAAAATAGCGACATCTGTGCGGCAGGCTGGTTGACAGATGGTAAAGGTTATTGGATCACCAACCCTAGAGGAGGATGTGCTGTCGATCCAGGTTATGTGGATTGGTTAATATATCCGTATGCCAATGCCGGAGCGTGGTGCTGTGGGCGACCACTACTTTTGCCTCGAGACTTCACTTCAGTGGAGGAAGCTAGAGTTGCGTGTGCCACAGAAGGATTGGGCCTCTGTACGAAGGAGCAAATTGTTGGAGCAGATTGGTGTACATATGGCTGGCTGGAAAGCGGCGAAAGGGGACTGTGGAGTAGCGGTAGCAACCCAAGTGGTTGTGGATCTCGTGGATTGGTCATGGGTGGCACTGAGGGAACAGCTGGTGCCTATTGCTGTGCCACATATGGGAGCGTCTAACTCATTTCCGCAGTAATGGATTTTAGAAACGATCCAAAACCCAAGTTTTGTTTTTATATAGAAGAGAAAATTTATAATACTTTCCCCTGCTCTTCACATTCTGGCAACGACTGCACCAAAGATTCCATTCTCACTCTCATCGTTAAGTGGAGTCAGTCTATGCATTCAAAGAAGCTCCCCAGAAAAGATTGCCTCGATCATTCTTGTTTTGGCCCCAATTGAATGCACCAGCAGCTAGCGGTTTGGTTGTGGCAATGTACTCGGAGTCCCAATCTGAACAGGGTGAAACTTGTTCTCGGCATTTTGTCTGCGTATCGGCAATAAAGGCATTCTTGCGTACCTGGTACTAGGCATCTGTCTTCTTTCAATTCATTTTGGCTTTGTCACTTCTGAAATGGGACCAGGCGGGATGGGTCCAAAATGGTCCAAAGGCCATACCACCCATTGGGCCGTTCCAATAATGTACTTTTGTTGGAGTGGGCCCCAGACCCTAGAATCAACAGATCGGTATCCATTGTCTCCAGCCACAAAGTATTCCTTCCTTCCTAAAGTCTCGAGGGGACGATTCCAAGAGTCGGCAGGAAAGATTTCGGGGCGGGCATATCGTCCAATCACATCGAAACGGTAGGTTGACTCGGAGACTTGAACATACGGCGAAGACTGCCTGACCCCTACCTTTTCATTGGGAACGGCCACGACGCGCTTGAGCAATTGCTTGCCTTTGGTGCTAGTGTCGGCCTTGTTGTTGTTGCTGCTGCTGCTGGCAGAAGGCACGAGATTGGCCATGTCGTCATTGACATCGTCTTGGCTCGCTGTAGCAGCGGATGACTCTTCGGGCATTATCATGCGCTGAGAAATGGCAGTCTCCAATTCGGATGGGGCATCGAAAAAGACGACATCTCCAACTTTTGGTTGAAAGGCCTTCCCTAACATTGGCAGGCTCCGTGTTACAAGCACAACTGTCCCAGGTTGCAACGCTGGGAGCATGGATGGTGTTGGCACTCCAACCAATTGAATCCAAAAGGCCACCAACGATGCCATGACCAACCCTGAAAGAGAAACCGCCAAAGTTCCAACAGCCGTGCCTGCCTCATATGTGGCCTTGGCCAACCACAGTGGGACATCCTTCAACAATGCTACGGAGACTGGCCAATCGTCTCGTTCCAAATGCGCTCGCAAAGGATAGGCAGGTTTGACAGTGGCAATGACACCTTGTTTGGCGCCACGGTCGAGACCCTGTAGAGTCTGTACGACCTTGGATTTTGCTGTCATCATGGTGGCAGTCGCAGAATCATCATTGCCATTCATTCCAACGCTGTCACCGCTGTCACCACTGCTGGAGGACATATCATCGTCAGATGATGCCAATAAAGTAAGGCTGCATATTTCATATTCGACTCCTGGATAGACACCTTGATTGGCTAGTTTTTGTCGTTGTTCCAAATTGGAGCAGAGCGGTACCAAGATATCACCAACTGTCGCATTGATGGCCGCATTTCGTGCGCGTGTGCCAAAGCCATCGGCTTGTGCCTTTTGGAATTCTTCTTGCTTTGTTTGAAACCCAAATGAATTTTTAACGGCCTCCATGGGAGACGCAAAGGATGTCGTTGACGATGATGAAGAATCATCATTGTCCTGTAGGGTCTTGGCCAACGGAAGCCGACCATCATGTTGTCGAAAGGAGGGGGATAAGGATGAGCGATGATGCAAAATGCTTGATGACGAGAATGACTCCACTGGCATCAAGAAGTAAACGAAGCATAGAAAGACCACAAAGCTGATTGGCGTCATCGTCATCGATTGGATTCTACTGTATTATATTTTATGCGACGATTTCGAGATGGGTTATTCATCTATTATTCTTTGATAATATATGATGACGATGATTGATTCACTCGACTAGATCAGTACTGACTCACCATGACGAGTCAGTCACGAGATGTGAGAAATGCGTCATTCATTTCAATTCATCACCGCCATGTTGTTTATTGTGCATCGTCATCGTCATCTCTATCACAATCACAAACATGTTCAAGAGAATCAGTCTCGCATTCCTGCTTCTTTTGCTGCTGCAATTGACTTTTGTGGAGGCCTTTCAAAATGCCCGCGCCGCTCATTTGCTTTCCACCACCACCAGGAGGCAAGAACAAGATACCAATAACAGTGTCATAATTTCCAGTTCAACGACGTCTCTTTCTATGGGACTGTTTGACGCCTTTTCAAAGGCTTTCGAAAACAACGAATATGGCCCTCCCCCTGAAGCCATCAAGGCTTCTGCTCGTCACATTCTGGTTCCCACCAAAGCGGAAGCCAATGTTGTCATCAAGATGATCTCGACTGGGGAAGCCACCTTTGCCGATTGTGCCAAAGACTTTTCCACATGCGCTTCGGCCTCCCAAGGTGGATCCCTAGGAAGCTTTTCTCCTGGAAAAATGGTGCCTGAATTTGACAAGGTCATTTTTGATCCAGAGACAAAGATTGGAGAATTGCAAGGACCCATCCTGACCGATTTTGGATTTCATATAATCATTGTCGACAAACGAACGGGAGGTGGTGACTGGTACTAGAAGCTGGAGGCAAGCGGCAAAAACAGGGGGGTTGATGCGGTTTGAAAACATTTGCTTCTGCCGCTTCCCCGAAGAACCATTTAGTTCTATGTCGTTTTGAATGCTTTTTCAGAACGGTGAATCGCTCGACCTCCGATTTGGAAGGACGAAAGGATGCAACTCAAATGACAAAAATTTGTTGATATTAAACTAGTTTGGATTCTATCGTCTGTAGGCTCTATTATGTATGCCTCTTCCTGTCCACATGTTGCGTACAACAATTAGCATTGAATGAGGGATTATTGTCGCGTTGTTGGCAATCATTCGGATCAACCAACGCCTCGATAGACCTTGATGATGTCCCACAGCGCTGATACCGTCCCTATCACCAAGACAAGGCATCCCATCATGAACAAGATGTAACATTGCATCCGTCGTCGTTGGTAGTACCAAGATCCATAGGCAACATGCTGTGGTGGCGGTGGCGGTGTCGATGATGACTCCTCCTCTTCTTCCAGCTGTCGTTGTCGTTCTTGTTGTTCTTTCTTTTTCCAATGAGCCAGTTGTAACAGGGGTGGTACCAATAGACCAGTTGCACTCCCACTCACGGCTCCAGCCAAACTTACTAGTAACTGAACGTTTGGCACCACAATGGCAAAGCTGTACGTGATGAACACCAGTCCAATTCGAACTGCCGGAGTATCTCCATAGGACGTCCCATAGTAGTTCCAATAGCTCGTCTCCGGATGTGTCGTTGCATCCTGTAAATTCAACGTGGCTGCAATTGGAATCTCTTCGGAGCTCCGTCTTGCTACTGCAGCTTGTTCCATATCATCATCCTCGTCCGAAAACGGCCTTTCTGCAGGTGATAGTTCAACGCTGGAGGACAATCGGTCTGTCAAGGCATCGATCCCGCCTTCGTCGTCAGAATTGGCTGCGACATATCCATTTTCTTCCGTTTCATCGTCTATTATTGTGGACGTTCTTGTCCTGCTCCCCTTGGTGAAATATTTGGCCACGGATGGACCGACCAACTCGTAGGATGGAAAGAGCTGGAGTGGGTACGTGAGCAAGACCGCCAGGCTCACCAATAGATTGGCCATGTTTAGAATCTGCAGGTTTTCCTCCTTTTCTTCTCCGTGCTGTTGTTGTTGTTGTTGTTGCACCAAAAAGGCTGTAATACTACCTGACGACACTCGTCCAAAGGCCATGACGCAAAAGGATGCCACCGAAGCAAAAATAAGGGCGGAAGCGGCCATGGCACTGCAAAAGACCAATCCAAATTGTTCTTTTCCATAAGTCATGCTTGTTTCAATTGGCAAGATGAGACAAATCCCTTCAAAACTAAACAAAATGGCACAGATTGCCAGTGGAAGGTTGCCCCAATCTTGAATTTCCGTCAAATATGGCTGGGGTCGTTGAGGCCACGCTTGGAATACCAAGACAAACAATACTGCAAAGCCTGCAAACAATGCCAACGTCGCCAACGTCATGACGGGTGCCAACACCTTGAGATTCGACAGAGAGGTAGTCAAGAGCAGAGCACAGGGCAGAACAAAGGTAATGACGAGAGTATGATCCAGCTTTTCCCCTAACAATTGTTCCAAGGCAGCACCCAAATTTTCACCAATAAAACTCAAAAAGACGGTACAAACCGCCAATTGCTGGACGCAAATCATGGACGTCAAGAATTGGGCAAATCGTTTGCCGTACAGCCAATGACCAACATCTGGGTAGGTAATAATGATCGAAGACGGTTGTGTGCCAAAGGCATCATGGGTAGTTTCGGGATCGTTGTGGTCTTGTTGCTCTTGTTGCTGTAGTTGTAGTGTAGTCGAAGTAGTAGTAGTAGTAGTAGTAGTATTAGTAGTACTATCACCATTACTGTCCACTGCGGCATCGGAAGGACCATGAGGTTCATTATTTGCAGTAGTTGCCGCTGATGCTTCCAATTCTTCTTGATACATTCGCTTGAGTTCCACCACGTGCCAAATGTTCATGGACGTCCAATAGCTGACCACAAACACACTAATGGCACCAAACGGAATCCCCAGTTGCGAAATGGCCCATGGCAGTGAGAGACACCCTGGACCCACGTAGCCTTTGAGTAAGGAAATAAAGGCTTGCCAAGCACTTGTGCCTCCATTATTGGACCTTCCCGGTAACACTGTCATGTGTGTGTAGAGAGAGAGACTTGACGAACTGACTAACTGACTAACTGACTAACTGACTCAATCACTGATTCACGACCAAACAAATGTCGGATGATGGTTGTTGCAGGATTGATTCTTATAGTCTGACAGCCTTAAAGTTCTTACACCAAGTGCATGTATGTGGTATCTTTGTTGTATTATCTATATATATAGATATAAATGGTATGTGGTGATCACTGACTGGCAATACAGTACATGTAGGAAAGTAGATGAAAGTAAATATGAGTGACTTGAATGGAAACCATCATTTTTATTTTCATCGCGCACTTCTTGTCGTGGCATTGTCGACTGGCCCGACTGCATTCAAAACTAACACAGTACATATTTAAAATCAAATCGATTGTCTAGTAGTCCTACCGGCTACCGGTACTACACTATTCATCAATCTTCTATGGCTATAGTATGTGCAGGCTGCTTGTTCTGTTTCTACGAACCAATTCAAGACTGGACTAGTCCAAGGAAGGTACTTACATTTGCAAGCACCAAATCGGCTTGACACAGCACACGGCAGTCCTCTCGTCGTTCTTGAGGAGCAGCACCAATCATTTCCTGCAGCTTTTGTTTCCACAAGCTCAACTCCAACACTGTCATGTTTTCATGAGATGCATAGAATTTGAATGCAGAGGTTGCAGCTTTGTACAATTTGAATCGGCGTTTGCTGGTAGTAGTACCATTACTACCACTAACTATTGCTTCCACACAGGCCTCCATGTCTTGCACCAACTCGTCAGGGGCACCCCAACGTTGCAATGGATCGATCGCCCAGCGTTGCATGGCTATTTGAAACAAGTCTGCGGCTTCAGGAGTCCAATTGGAGAGTAAGTAGTCCATGGCTCGTCTCCGTTTGGCATCTTTCCGACCAAGCACATAATGTGGGTACTTATTCTTAGTATTGTCGAGAAGAGCAAGGAATAGATCTCGCCTGGGCTTGACAGAAAGACATAGGATGTGAAATGGAGTCATTTTGAACTTGTCTATCATTTTGGAGTCGTGGTGCGATTCTGTGCTGTCGAGTAGTAGGTCTTGGACTGTGGTGGTGGATGAGTAATAGCACAATTTGTGGACGGGACGCCGATCGAAACGGCGCAATATACCCTTAATAATTTCACGGCTCGTGGCACCGTAGTGCTTTTTCAGGGAGGTGCACCCTTCAAAAGGCTCTCCGGAATGAGAACAACCACGTTTTGGCAGTCCGATATTCGCAAGTGCTACGCATCCTTGAAAGGAATTTTCTCCAAGCATGATGCGACTACTAGTAGGCGCGACTTCAACCGTGACCAAATTAGGACAGTTGCTGAATGCAAAGGTAGCAATCAACTGCACAGAATTAGGCAGGCGGACTGCTCGTAGCTTTCGGCTCCCTGTAAACGCAGAATTTGGAATGTTGATCATGTGTGACAAGGAAAGATCCACCTCCACCAATGATGCACAAAAACTAAAGACGCTTTCTTCCAATACCGTCAAGCTCGATGGAGTGGTGATTCTTCCCAAATTACGGCAGTAAATAAATGCTGCGCTCCTGATTCTCTGCAATGATGATGGTTCGGTGAAAGAGATGTGTTTTACCCGAACGCCATTGAATGCTCTCGCCCCAATAATGGTGGTCGTGCTGGGGATCGTGACCTTAGAGAATAAACAAGTTTCAAAAGCATCATGTCCAATTTGTCTCAGTCCTTCGTTCAGCTGTATGTCTTCCAGGAAAAAAGTGTTCGTTCTCCTGCAGAAAAAGTCGGGTAAACGTTTCACGCTAGCATCAACAATGAGCCGTTTCGTATATTGTGGTGCACGTTCTTGGCCTTGTTCACCACGATAGTAGAAGGTAATGAGTTCATCTGCTTGCATTTTTGTTTGCCTGGGGTGCTCAGTGGGACAATGGGGCAACGTTTGCAACGTATTGCAATTATACTATTAATATTGTTGGATCGTTCAGATTCCGGAGCGTCTGGCACATAGACTACGAGTATAACATGAATGGAGAGACGCATCAGGACCGAAAAAAGATTTCAAACGCATCTCGTCTTTTCTATATGATCGCAGTCGCGTTTGTCATTACTGTTGACTGGTCCGACTGGTTTTCAAACGGAACGCGCATATTACGCTGCAGCATATTATATGCAATAGAGCATCCGTTATATTATTGTTGGAGCAATAATAATCACAACATCATTGTTATTTCATTTTGACTATACTATCGTCATACTTGGCTTTCACTACCATTGTCATTCCATTCTTCCAGTAAGCAACCAAGCGCAATACGAAAAGACACAACAATGCCATCCCCTACCGAACAAACGTTGGAATCCCGTCTGTTGGACTTGGAATCCAAACTGGGATTTGGTTTACCCACCGTCACCAAGAGCGACATTGCTCAACGATTGGATAAGGTCCAAACTGCTGTCAACCAACAAACCACTGCTGCCTTTCGTGAAACTTGGAACGAATCTCAAGCGCTCTTTAAGGAACTCGATCCTGGTATGGCCTTGACGCACCAACAACAGCCATTACTTTATCGAAGACAGGAAGTGTTGGCTTCCGCTGCTACTCTTGACAAGGATATGCAAGAATTGAGCAAGATTATGCACTTGTTGCAACCACACACTGAAAAAGGAAAGGGGCTCCGGGAAGATCAAGTCACCCAAGCACCCATTTTGACTTCCTACCAAATTACTCCCAGTGACGAACAACGTTTGGATCAGGTTCGATTGACCATGGACGACTTGTCCAGGAGATTGCAACAAGTCATAGTCAGGACAGATGCCATGTTGGAATCTTATCATACCATCATGGCGGTGGCTTCCGAGAAGGTTGTCATGGCAGATGAAACCATCAAGGCAAAGGAACGATCGTCATAAATAGGACCTAGGAAATATTAGTATATACTTTATTTTTAAAAAAACATTACAAAAACGGGAACTTGTTTTCAGATCCTCTCATTACATATCCTTGCAGCTACAGGTATTGTGAATATGGCACCATTCGTGGAGCTGTTCGGCCAGTGGTAATCCAGCAAATGCCCCTTCTCTTGTCAAACGAAACTTATGGTACTTTCTATTCTCAACCAGAGGATAAGGATCCTTCCTGCAATAGGTACACGAACTCCATCCATCATAGAATTGACCAAAGGACTTTTTTCCACCCACAAAGGGCTCTCGACTAATGTTTAACTTGTCAGCCTTTTTGCAGATATCCGCTTTGCGGAACCCTTCCGTTTCGGTCGGATGCTCTTGTTGCAACAACCAAAGCGCCACCATGAGGGCGGTTCCAGAAGAGTCTGGTCGAGCAGGTACCCAATGCCCTTGAGTCTTGCGTTGGATCCACAATGTCGGTGGTCTTGGACCTTGCAATCGTTGAATCAGATCGTGGCGAGATCCGGATTTGGTCAAGCCAATTTGCAGGCATTCCTTTACCAATGCCGCCCTCGTCCACTTGGAATAGTCGGGATGTTCCGCTTTTGGAAAGGCAGTAGTAGCTCGCTGTTTGATTTCTTTGGCAATGTCAATAGCGGTGGTGCTGCTGCTTCTTTTCACAACTGACGCAATACTAGGCAATGGCTTGCTAGCAACGCTTTGTGCCAACGAATGATGATTCTGTGGAGTTGGCAAATCACTCCCATTTTTATTCCCATCATCAGCATCGTCATCATTGTCGTCGTCACTGCTGTCAACTACCACAATCGTCTCTTGTGCAATATCCCGCTCCTTGCGTTGCCGATAGTGATCCTTGGCAATCCGAGAAAAATCAGTGTTGGGTGGAATCTTGGACACTTCTTCCCGGAACTCTTCGTAAGTGTACTTGGGTTTCAAAATTCCGGTTTCAACTTGCTGATCAATCGTCTTGGCCCATTTGGATAGTTCGTGCAGGGTGCTACTGGGAGATGCCGTTCGTAGAACCTCAAATCCATCGTGACTGAGCTTTTCAATCTCGTCGTTCAATCGTTCGAGTGATATCTTAAATCGAGTGCTCCCAATGAACCCTCCAGTCACTAGGTGATGCTCCTGTTTGCCTTCTACAATATAAATCAAAATGGCGTTTCCATACCCAAACACGTGCTGACCTTGATACCTACAAGAAAGAAAATTGACAAGAGTAAATGAGTGAAAATGAAAGAATGAATGAATGAACGCATCCACACAAATTTTAAACTAGCTAGCCATTATGTAAATTAAGGGCCATTGTGATGATGAGGAGTTGCACTTACATTCGTTTCTTTTGACTCTGCCAACGGCCATCATAGATACTCTGCGCCAGATCTTCAATCGATTTCCGCTCAATCAATACCGGCAACAACTTGTCCTTGTGAAAAAAGACATAATCCCCAATGGAAAGGCTTGCCACAAAGTAGGGTAGCTGAATCGAATCCAAATCGTTGCACATTTGATGCAATACTCGAGTGGCACCACCCCCTTCCCGAAAGTCCATGCACAAGACCAGGTTGGACCAGCTGCACGGAGGAGGATTTGAATACGATGCTGGATGGGCTCCTGGTGCCTTTGCATTATAGTGGTCATGATGATGACTCCGGCGATACCATCCATTGGGTGCTGGATACACCACCACTCTCGAAATGAGTCGTGTCGCAATGTGATACCCCAGTGGGAGCAATTCCACCACAATGTCTCCCTTTTTCTTGTGAAATTTAATGTGCGAGAGAGAGCAGAGCCGTTTGATTTGATGAAATTCGGCCGATATCGTTGAGGATTGCTCATAAAACTTGACACCATTGTCTTGATCTTGCGGTCGAGCAATATTGGAGGGACACTCGGGTCGTAAGCGCTTGTCAATGTCGGCAAGGAGCAAGGAAAGTGGTAGAAAATGTTCCTTTTGTTTGAGGCGCTCCTCCAATGACGACGAGTGGGTGCCGCCATCTGCTGATGCTTGTTCTTGTTCCAGTTCCATTAGTCGTGGTTGCAGTCGTTTCTTGCATGCCACTAGACAGGCTTCTGCAATCGAGTAGTACTGACCAGTGACACTGGCATTGGTGGATGTGGACACGGTCTCCCAACCTCCCTTGGTCAACTGCTCCAACAAGTCCTTTACTTTTTGTTTCATGACCGACACGGCTTCAATCGACTGGCCTTGAAAGCGGAGAATGTATTCTTGAAGCGATCGAATGGGATATTCGGCCAAGCAACTGAGGGCCACCACTTTTTGAATGGCCTGGGCAAACCGGGTGCGGTTGTAACTGCAATGGGCCAAGGATCTCGCGTACCTCCAGAGACACAGGGCCATTTTGGCACGAAGGTCGGGATAGGTCTTGCCCCGGCGTGTCAATTGGGAAGGAAACATGTGGTCGTTGGAAGAAGAAAGTGACGAAGGAGATGCTGTTGGTGCGAGCAATGCTGCTGTCCCTGATGTTGTGGTTGGAGGTGATTTACGCGAGTATGGATTGACAGTTATTCTTGCTGGTACCACTGCCACTTGTTCCGTTCTTGTTGACCCTTGTGTTGCTGCTGCTAGAGGGGGTGGTGCTTTCTTCTTCTGTGTGTAAGGATTGGCAATAATCCTCCTCGGCTCTATTGGTGTTTGTGGATGGCTCGCATTATTCATAGTAGTATTGGATGCACTGCCGCCATCACCTACTGTATTATTGTGGGCATTCAAAGTCTCAGGTGATGGTGACGACATTGGTGGTTCATCCATCATGTCCTGCGTAATCACTCTTGAGTTATTGATGTCGTTCAAAGGCTGAACGGGAGTCACCCTGTTGATGGTGGCTGTTGCGTGTGGCGAGACGAAAGCCTGTTGACCTGTTGAATCATCATTTCGTTTTCGCTTTCTTCCTCCACCACAATCAACCTTGGAGGAAAGCCCGCTTGCTTGATATTGGCTCAACGAATCATCATCTGAATCATCCGAATAATCCAGATAAGCGTATGTCTTTGAAAAGGAGGAACCTGGTCGTTTGGACTGAACACGAGTACTCTTGTTGTTTCTTTGTGGTGGCAATGTTGCGGATGATTCATTGTCACTACTTTCTAGCAGTGAAATCACTTGCGACTGGTGGCTTGGTTTTGAAGCCTTATTTGTTGCGCCAACAGTGGATACCTGTTCCTGTCGACATTCATCATCACTGGAGTCGTCTGACAGCTCGATAACCTCCGCCATCCTCATTCATTCAATGCAATTCAATTTTCAATTTTGAAGCATGCGCCTGTTCGACTACATCGACCAATCCAGTCTTTCCTGGTACGAAAAAGCCACGTTAAAATATGTCGTACACCTCCAACAATTTTGGCGCATCATGACGGCGTGGTGATTTGCAAAAGATGGTGCGGTCCCA
Organism: Cylindrotheca closterium; assembly: GCA_933822405.4. NCBI lineage: Eukaryota > Bacillariophyta > Bacillariophyceae > Bacillariales > Bacillariaceae > Cylindrotheca > Cylindrotheca closterium. Next base: position 143,885 of record CAKOGP040001847.1, on the reverse strand, counting down.
AAATAATACGAGAGGCCGAAATACCTTCAATCAATGGTACGTTCCATTTCATCATTTAGTACCAATGGAACTGTACTCCGGTACGTATAGCGGTCCCGAAGCGATCCCATAGTACTGTGTCATTTTGTCCGTTTGATCAAAAAACATTTAATGATATGAGATCTTTTCATACGATATATATAGGGTATGAGATCACCACGAACACAGCAGATTTCTGAGTACCGCGTTCCTAATTCAGGTGATCGTGGCACCATGATCTCCACAATGGAAGAGAATGAGCCGTAATTTTCGTACCTTGTTTTCCATAAATCCGGCTCCATTCCCAATCATCGCAAATGAACACCGGTAATCTCTCAAGTGGTGCCTATTAATGCTAGGTACCTGTCCGCAACCTCTGAATCCTTCACACACACATCTCACACATCACACGCCTCCTTCTCAATTTTGAGTTGAACGGAAGAGAGAATCATCATCGTCTTCATCGAGGACTGGTGCGAGGACGAATAATATAGCAAAAGGTGATGTGCAGGAGATGAATGCAATTATGAAGAATCATCAGAAAAATACAAGGCATCATCACCCGCAGCAGCCAACATCGTCATCATCATCTTCTTCTTCGCAACAGTACCTCGAGGCATACGTTCGGGCATCCAATATGCTAGGCATTCAACAGCTTCGCAACTTAAGTTCTGCTCATAACCATCATCATCATCATCATCAGCAGCAGCAGCATTGTCCTACTAACCAAGAAGTCCTCACTCCTCTTCAAATAATGGCACCAATACAAGGTGCTGCTGATTCCGAGCTAGGAGTAAGAATAAGAACATACAATGGCCTTCAACAACAATGGTGGCCTACAACAGCAACGGCAATAATTCAAAATCAACAAGCTCCCCACACATCATCATCAGTGGCCAGCACTCAAGCAGCACAAACTACCATAATGATGCCGACAATAGCAATGAATCATCATGCTTCCTCGTCCATTCACCCAGCAGTGGCACCTCCTCAAAGGATACGGCCTCCCGCCACATTCTCGAACTCTATCCTACCTATCCCACCTGCTCGCTCCTACTACACTGCTAGAAATAAGCCTCCTCCTGCTGCTGCTGCTTCCATCATTACTCGTTCGACGGCGGCGATGAATCAGGATCAGAATCATCAGAATCATCATCATCTCCTCCACAGTGCTGGTCTTCTGCCATCATCAAGAATACCACATCAGAAGCCTCCTTCCATCTTGGATGGCAAGATACCAGACATTTCTGCACGTATTGCTGGTAGCAGAAGTAGTAGTAAAGCCTGCTGCTACGGCTACAACAGGAACAACAAGTCGAATGGGGGGGACGACGATGGTGAAACAACAACAAAGTCTAGTGGTACTACTGCTACTAGTACTAGTACTAGTCCACAGGAAGCAGACCAGGAAGAAGAAGAAGAACCAGAAGCAAAGGCGAGCAGCTCTCATCGTCGTGAATACATTGACAAGATCCATATGCTAGATGTACTTTGTGGTCGCGGAGGGAGATCGAATCGTCATCCGGGGAATCAATACTATCGTCGACTCATTGCACAGATGAAGGACAAGTACCGAGTCATGAGTTGCAACGATTCCAAGAAGGATCTAAGCATGGAAATTGTGCAAAAGATCCAGGAATCTGGGGGAAGATTCGTCAAATTTGATCAAGGGAATGGCAAGTTTTACGTTCTTACTCTTCGTGAAGCAAGAAAGAAAACGAGCCAAGCGTTGCGGGAAATCAGGTCTCCCATTTGGACGTAGTACCTTGCTGAATGAATGGTCAAGCTAACTTTTGAATTATTTACAATAAAATATTCGAAGGCGTAATGTTGAGAAAGCGAAACCTATTCACATTCATGTGCATTTTCACCTGTCAGCTGTGGGAAGACGTGGAGCTCCATTATCAACACGCCGTCAAATATCGTGCTACTGTATAGCTAGCTTTAGATTCCTCAACCAACTGACGGCGAGCAAGACGACCTAAGACAGACAAAGTGTCTGTCCTTCTTTACTCTTGGTCCTTCCAAACGTTTTAACGGACGATGGACGGTCGTAGCACATCAACAACCTCAGCAACAACAACACACGCAGATCGTATCACATAATCATCATCCTGCTGCAACAAGAATCGGAGAAAGAGTGATAGAAAGACTAGTTGCATTCTATTGATCCCTTTCGATTGTACCTTTTCAAATAAGGAAACGAAAAAAGCCATCCTATCAATCAATCTAGCATTCCATCAGAGTGGTAATCCTACAAAAATACAAAAAATACCATGAAGAAACGAATTGCCTTTCGAAAGCTCAATAGAACGCCAGCTCACAAATGGAGTATGCTTCGAAACATGGTCAGTTCCTTGATTGAACATGAGCGAATTGTTACCACTGTTGCCAAGGCGAAGGAAGTCCGTCACCTGGCGGACAAAATGGTGACCTTGGCCAAGGCTCAAGATTTGCACAGCCGACGACAAGCAGCAAAGATTGTCCGAGGGGATTGGACAGTTAGCAAACTATTCGATGTCTTGGGTCCACGATACCAGCTTCGGGAGGGAGGATACACGCGAATCATGAAACTCAGCAAGAAACGAGCTGGAGACAATGCTCCCATGGCAGTCATTGAGTATGTTGACCGACCCGGTGAGATCAGAGCTGCACGCCCACCTTCAAAGCTCCAAGAGCAAATTCGAATGAAGGGTATTGAAGAAGCCATGAAGGAAATGGGCATCGCTCCTCCCGAAGAGCTTGTGAGCGAAGAAGAGCTCGGCAATATCAGACAAGAACTAGAATCAAGCAAGTAGCTAAGTAAGTGTTAACCAATCAATCCAGAACCTTTGGTTAATACCTATATTATGACCTACGATTTCGGATGTAGACTATGTTTCTGCTACAGTATTGTATTGTGGAGTTGCTCTAAACTCAACTTTTCCAGGACCTTGGAGACTATTTCAGTTCCCCAAGCTCAGAACCTGTTTAACATCACATTTCACCTGTATAAAAAATATAATCACAAAAATAGAGAAATGATCTCATCGTCCAGCACTTCTTGGTTACTTCCCTTTTCATTGGGGGCTGCCAGCGCTTTGGCGTTGGTATGGCTGGGAAATGAGACTTTCGAAAATACTGCAAAGCAACCTTCAAAGGTCACAAAGAAGAAATCTGATCCAAAAACTCCAAAAGTCGAAGCATTGATTGACGACGCAAAGGATGAGCAGGCGGAGTTATTAAAACACACTCCAAAGGTCGCAGAAAAGAAAGCTGATCCAAAACCACCAAAAGTCGGAGCTTCGACTAACCACGAAGCAAACGATGAGCAGGAGGAAATCATGGACAAACCTGACTTGGATCACCGAATGCTACGAAAAGCTGAAGCAGTAATTCAGTGGCGTACAACTCGTTTGGTTCTAGTGGTCGAGAGGTGTACAAATGATCACAACTACAGTGCCATTCTTCGAACTGCGGAAGCTTTGGGCATCCAAATTGTCTACATGATCGATCCACCAGAAGTCGGCGATGGGGAAGGCCTGCCAACAAACAGAGTGCAGTCGCAGAAACAACATTTAAGAACTCCAGAAGAAATTGAAGCCAGAAGAAAGCACCATTTGTTTGCCAGGAATGCGACGGAGTGGTTGGATGTTCGAGATTTTACGTCTGCCGAGGACTGTGTCACGGAGTTGCGAAGACAGGGATACAAATTGTGGGTGACCGACTTGTCCCAAGAGGCCGAGTGTCTCACCATGACAAGTCCTGCCATGCCAGAAAAAATTGCGTTGGTCATGGGGACGGAAGCGGTGGGTTGCTCTCAATACATGTTGGATCAAGCCGATTTGAGAGTATATTTGCCGCTTCGAGGATTTGCAGACTCGTTGAATCTGAGCGTAGCGACGGCTTTGATTCTGCACCAACTGTTCATCATGGACCCAACACTAGTAGGTGGCATTACAGAGGAAGAAAAGGCAGAAATTCGGGAAGAGTGGTATACCAAACTTTGTCAGCAACGATTATTGACCAATAAGCAAAAGAAAATACGGTCCAAGTTGCAGACGCAGATCAAGAGATGTCAGGCGATTTGGGACCGAACACAGGCTAGTGACACACCACTCCAACCACAAGAACAACAGAAGCTGGAAGAATGGGACAAATGCAAAATAGAATTGGCGGAGATTGAGGCACTATTAGACCCTGCCAAAGTGAAGGTTGCCGTTCAAGAGTGGCTGGATAACCCGCCCAAGCCGTTGACCGACGTGCGACGAGCGGATTCGCATCGTATCTGCTATGTGGGGAAGAATACTAGAAAGTTTCATGAAGACCATTGGAAGGACATGGTTGCCACTTCAGATAAAACGACAATACATGGGGCCACAGCGAATGAGTTTCGAAGTAAAGTAAATGAAGCAAAGAAGTAACAATGCGACTATAATTTTAAGGGGGGTCTTTTCTTAGTATTATTTGTTCAGCAGGGTGCAGTTGGTCTTGAAGAATACGGAAGGATTCTCCTTGTGATGATAGCAACAATATCTAAGCATCGGCGCGGGCAGGCAGCCTTATTACGGAGGATTGTCTCCCTGTCGGCACCATAGGAGTCTGTCGGGCGCAGCTCCTTCGATCTGCAACGCTTGCATTAGTGTTAACCCAAGAAACTCGAATTGAGGCGTCATTTATCTCATTTGCTTTTAGACGTGCTCCCGAGTTCCTTTTCGATTTCCAGTAGCTGCTGATATTCTTCCTCACTTCTAAGCCACAGTGTTGGGACAACTTGACTCTCGAAGGTATACCGTATCCTTTGATTGTCTTCTTTGGTTCCGTGTTCTCGGACATGCCGAAGTGGCTTGTTCATATCCATTGCTAGCTGCAGGATCAACAACGCTCGAGAAGCCATGGTCACCTGAGGTTTCGTCGTATGCGACGTTTTGAGAAATTCCATGGATGCCTTTTGCAACTGACCACAGGGAGAGTCCATCCCATCCAGAGAAACATGTTCATTACCAGTTGTTTCCGAAACTGTTCTAGTGGGATTTTTCTGCAGTTCTTCCAAGTCAAGTTTCCACGAGGCTCCGCCACATGGTGTCTCTCGACATATCTGTGTGGCTATGATAGGGTATCACGACATCATGCCAAATGAATTATCAAAACAAGTGAGATTCCAAGTTTCGCATTTCAAAAAAAAATCGAGCGATCCTACCGCTTACCAGCTTCCATGTCCTTTGACAGACTCTCATATGCGACAGCCAAACTCCTCAGTTCCCTGTTCGTTGCAAGTGCAGTTTCCATGACGAGTGCCCTTGCTTCGGATCCCTTTTGAAACTCCTTTAGATTGGAATCTCTGCTGTGTAGGACAACTTGTGGTAAGGTTAAGGCTGTATTTTCGACCAGACCAGTCGTTTCGTTGATCCAGACATGCTTCTTGTCCACAAGTTCACTTAATGACAACAATCGCGCCGAAAAGTCATTCAATGAATCAATCGCAGATTCAATTTGCGTCAAGGGGTTATCGGAGGAGGAAAAGCGGAAACCGGACTGGCTGTGCCGAAGACAAAACACAAGCTTATTATGGCCAATGGCCTTCCGGCTCAGCCAGGTCAACGATGCTCTTGTTGAAACTGGCATCGTGAAATAAAAATGAGTGCGGAGATGATGCTGCAAAATCAAATATTGCGAAGATATGATCCTTTGGAGTAACGGAGAAGCGGGGGATACGTCGTCAATATTGGAATGATGGTATTCTAGCCCTCGAACAGCAAGCAGTGAGTATGCCATACAATACATCGATCCTATGCGATTTCTATAGATCGCTATTGGTAAGACTATACTCAATCTTGAAATCGGGAGAGTCATATGTCTCATACTCGATAGCAGAAAATATGCCGTGAAATGAATTCCATGATTAGTTGGAAAAAATTGTTAGTTTCTCCTCATTCACGTGGGTAGGCGTATTTTCTTTCTTGAGTGTCTATTCAATAGCAGTTGGGATAAGAAAAGAATATGTTTCTACCTCGCAAAAACATGCTCAGCACTAGACTTGCCGCTAGCACCGTCAGTAGGTAAAAGTGCTAGGCTTCTTCCCGAATACATTAGGCTTGTCGCTCCATCTGTACCTTCCGAGGAACTTGTTCTGGCGTGTGACACACCTTTTTCATTGACATTCTTGTCTTCGAAGCATGATATGTATACATTCATGCATTCTGCAGGTATGAGCCGAGTGATACATCCGACCAATATGAGTTGCATTTACTCTCAAGTAGCACCCAAGTTCTCCTCCAGCTTTCGTTTCTTTTCAATAAACTGACAGCGCGGGTTCATTTCCGTTACATAGATGACTTTGTTGCGTCCTTGAAAGTAGAGATGGTCCACTCGGAAATCGACCCCCATTGGCGCCTTGTCAAGCAAATACTGGCAAAAGGTCCCGTAAGATCGAACTGGGTCGCCATGGCGCTTTTGCCTCCTATTTGGGAACAACTTTGGCATGACACAACATGGAAGGATCGCAAACGGTACGCCGAGTCTCATACTTGTGTCAACAATGGCCTCTGTCGCTTGATCCGGGTGCATCCCAGCGATCATGGAACAGGAGCGAACCAAATCACCTACCCTATCGGTGCGATCAGTGAGTCTAGATCCGTCTCCGTCGAGTGGTTCCTTGATAATTTCATAAGTGACTTCGCCTTCACACCGAGGATTGGGATCTAGAATGACGGATTTCTTGACACCCAAGTCAAACAGCGCTTGACTGAGTTCTCCTTTTCCACCTGCAACGTCCAAGACACCCGATCCTTTCGAGAGCATCTCGACACCATATGTGGCAACTAGCCATTTTGCGAAAACCCGTTGCCGTTCGGGACGAGGTGCAAGAGTGGGAAGATCCTGGTTGCTCTGAAAGCTGCGCTCTGAAATGCGTAAGATAGTAGGTTTACCACTGTTGGGCATCTGAATGTCAATGATTTCCTGACATTCTAGCATCAGAGCGCCTTTTCGATTGCGTTCCGTCACACCTGGAATGACCATGATGCTACAGGTGACAGGAAGACTCTTGGCAAACCGAAGCCACCCGGTAGCGCTATTCTTTTTCTCTCCATTGGTTTCAATCGCGCCTTGTAAGGTTTCCATGAGAGCTAATACCCGCGAACGCAAATGGACCCAGCATTTCTCCCCCGTATTCAGAAGGTTGTTCTTTTGGTTGAATGATTCCTCAGCCTCCATGACGGTTCCGTCCATGACTGCCAGCTTGGGCGGATAAAACTTAACCTGATCCAAAAGCAGTTTCAATTCATAGGTTGGAGGCTCGCAAACCTCCAGCAATTCGGTCCCTTTTAATAGACTGGCTCCCACATTTCGACTCTTCTCGATGGTGTCAGTTTCCACAATCCTGCATGTAATGGAGACTGGTACCACAAGCTTCACCCAACCAGTGGCTTTACTATTACCCGCATCGTTAGCCCAACGCTCTATCATCGATGGAACCCCCTTCTTGATATCAATCAAGCACCTTTCTCCTGGTGACAGAAGCTCCGACTCGGTCTCATCGATACTGCCTCCTAAAATACCTAATGGCTTTGCAGGAAAGAATTTACACCGGTCCATTGTGAGTTTCAATACAAAAGTTGGTAGAGACTGATCGCCTATTTCCTCGCTGGACGAATCGTCACGTTGCAATAATCCCATTGTACTATTTTATCATCCACAAAAAGTCATTTTTAGTTTGTGAAAATAATGACGATGAACGCATCCCATCATCATGATCCTCTCGACCAATAAATTCAAAAGGACTGATGACGTATAGTCGTTATTCGAAGTGGTCGGGCAGAAATCGTCGCAAGACTCGCGTGAATGACTGTGCCTCCTAAATGTTGAGCTAATCTTTGGTTGGGCCCTTTTTCCATTTAATCAGCCATGTCGTTTGCTACTTTTTTGCTGGGGTTGAAACAAATGCCTCACAAACCAGAGAGTTTTCCGATTAGCTTTTGATTGATCGAATTTGATATATGTGATACTTCCACAAATAACGGTGCCTCTTCCAGGTACTGCACCATGCAGGACGCAGAGGACAATAACGATGATTCCTTTGTATTGATTGAAAAAGCAAAGGAGCACCAGGAATATGGAGAATCGATAGCAATGAGCGACGCAAAGGATCCAAGAAAGTGCCAACCATTCTTGGATAGTCTGATTCTAGCTCTTGTCAAACGAGAATCGGCACTGGGAAAGTATACCTATGAAACGGCACAAACCTATGCTTCTATGGGAAAGCTATACTTTCATATGCATCATCCAAGGGCGGCAGTGATGTTTCGTGCCAGTTTTCGGATCGAATACTTTCTGTACGGTAAATGCAGCGGTCGAATTGCCGGAGATTTCAAGGGCTTTCTCTTGGAAAGGGGCCTCTCAGACAATGACACTGACGCAATTCGGAAAGATATAGTAATTTCAGCCAGATATGAGGTCGAGGGGGACATTTTGCGACGGTTTGGGGATCGAAGAGCCGCCGCAATGGAATATCAGAAGGCAGCACGAATTGAAGAGCTGGCATTTGGCAAGGACAATCCAGATCTTGCGTTTCTATGGCGCAAGATGGCATGTCTTGCATCCATTCGAAAAGCAAATATGCATATTGTGGACTTTGACGAGTGCGATCGACTTGGATCCAAGTGGATAAATGAAGCGCAAGACCATATTTCCAGTTCAGTTTCTGCTGGAATCACCAAGGGGGACAAGTATTACCAGTCGCTTCTCTACGGAAAAGCAACCAGAGAATATGTCAAGGCTGCGTTGGGCGATAAACCAAGACCAATTCTAAAACCAAAACCTCGACGAAACAACGCCAACCGTCGAACTTCCACTGAAGGCGCATCGGTGCAACAAGAGCTTCAAAACATGATTGCTCCTACTACTAGTAGCAACTCATCGGTACAATCACGACCGCGTCGAGTACAGTCGGGCCCTCCAGTCAATACGAAACCGCAGAACGCTTTCAACAAGACTGTTGGCTCTGAAAATGTTGCAATCAAGGTGTCAGCCGACGCAGTTCCTTTGTCGGCAACACAAAGTGTTGGCACAGCATCACAGGATTCATCACTACATTCCAGGAGACTCAACAATAACATTTCACAGCAGCAAACCAGAGACTTGGAGGAAAAGAGCGAAGACTTTGATACAGTTGCAGTTGCGTCGTCGGTAGCAACATCGGATGACGGTTCTTGGTATTCTGAGAATTTGGAGCAGCAGGATGCCGCGAAGCAAAAATCTTCTTTGGAAACCAAGCAACGGCCCTTCTTGGCAACATCCCTCTACGAGATGGTTTCGAAGAACTCGTCCAGAGCGCTTGGGGACACTGGATCAAAGAAACCCAAGTCAGAGTCAGCTCTTCGATACATGACGATCAAGCCCGCCACAAAGTTTGCCAATCGAGCCATGAATAAACTTCGAAAGAAAAAGAAGGGGACTCCAATATCAGAACGGGTCTTGAATGCGCCAGAAGGAAGCAACTACGCGACATGGAGTTCGACACCTCCAACAGATCTAGCAAGAGGAGGAAATGCCGAAAACATGAAAGAGGCTAGCTCCGTGGACTCCAATTCCAATTTGCGCCCTCCCACCAAAGCTTTGCACCAAAATGGAATGCCAGTGATTACTGAGATGAGTAGCCCCGAGAGTTCATCCTCACCAACCGAAAACGAAATTCCATCTGCGTCAATGAGAAGCAGATCACGCTCACGTTCCCATTCACGTTCACGAAGAACCGTGCCTGGTCAAAGTGCTCGACGATTTTCTTCGGAATCCTTCTCGGAAGATATGATGATGGGTGAGAGTAACCACAAACCAAGATCGTCCTCCCGCCGGCAACAAGCTCCTCGACGATTCTCTTCGGAATCCTTCTCGGAAGATATGATGATGGGTGAGAGCAGCCACAAACCAAGATCATCCTCCTCTCGACGGCAGCAAGCCTTGGATCGTGCAAAGGCTGCTACCGAACACCGTCCCCACCAGCAACAACAACAACAACAAAGACAACCAAGGCAGCGAGTATTCAAGAAAGTCATTCCTACTTCCAATTACAACCAGCACCAACAAAGGGATGTAGACCGTCTCGCCAAAGTGGGGGGAAGTGAGAATCCCTTTCTTGTCTTTGAAGATCCAAGCAATTCCAGTTCGAGTCCCTCACCAACAGGATTGAGTAAGCGTCGATAGCACATTTTAAAAAAAAAGTAAATAAGCCAAACTGTTCAAATCATTTCGAGTGGATGGATGTATCGAATATATAGGATAGACTCCTGTTTTTGTTGACACTTCTGACATCGATATTCGATTACAGAGTCTATGCTATATGTATGATAGACTCCTGTTTATGTTGACAGTTCTGACATCGACATTTGATTGCAGAATTTTTCTCATGTTTTCTCGTGGGGTGGTGATGTTCGCTTTTTTTAATCCGTTGAGTTTGAAACGCGAACACACTGGATGACGCGTCACGCGCGGGAGAAATTCTGATTCTCATCTCGCCAAACAAAAATGCCATCTGCGGAATTCTGCAATCAACAAATATACCTACAACTGGCGTGAAGCGTTTGCCTCAGGCAGAGGAGTCAGCCATTAAAACATACTGTACAGCAGATCTATTTCTATTACCGATAGCGTTGTTACTCTTACTGTGATTGATCTCTAAAGCAAGCTGATTGCTGATTGAAGACAGACAGTTTCGGTTTCTTTTCTTTTCTTTCGTTTACTTTCAACATCCGAAACATCTCCGGTGAACCCATTTGTATGATTATTTCCCCTTCCAAACGAATGCAACAATGACACGTTTTGGCTTCGTCCTATACGTCCACTGCTTCCTGATCTCCATTGGAGTCTCGTCTGCCTTTCATACACAATCGCTGAATCGACAGCAAGAACAACGCACTGTTCTTGTTCTTCAACGAAGAAGTTCTACAACCAGATTGTTTTCAGAACCCAAGTATTACAACTACAACAACAACGGCGACGACACAGACGACATTACCAAATACACATTTGATTTGCCAATGTCTGGCTTTTGGGAAGATACTGACTTGCACGGACAGTTGAAGGATCGTCGAATGAAAATTCACGACGGTGTGGGCAGACGATACATTGTTCGCACACGAGAAACAGGAAATTTGAACGTGCACCTGGAGCCGTCGAGCGCATCTGCCACGGATAACGTTGTCAACCAGCTGACGGATGGTCAAATTGTTAGATCCACTGGACCGACCAGAGGGATTTGGATTCCACACGATGGTGGTGGTTGGAGTGTTTCGGATCACCAAGGATTTACTTGGTTGGAGCCGATTGATGAATAAATGAATGAGTGAGTGAATGAATGAATGAGCAGCCTGTGAGTCACCTCATGACTGACCCTGACACATAGAGGTGCACATATGGATGTAGTCTATGTTTTGTGAAGGTTGCAAGGGACGAGGGGCTGAAGATCAAGAGTCAGTCAGTCCTCCTTGTAGAAAGCTGTGAACAGTTTTATTTAGTAAATCCTAGGAAATTTTGAAAAAGAAAGTGTTGGTACCAATGTCAGCATCGTTCTGATAGAATGATCTAAATTACAAACAAATCTCTAATCTTATCATACTATACATGTACTGTTGTGCTCGTGGACGGGACGGCTGCGGCTTCTTACTTGTTAGCTCATGAACCAGTTTCGTCGGGCCCGTCTTGAACCGTTTCGCAAAAGGGATTGTGTCTCGTCTTGATCCCCTTCTCCATTCTCGTCCTCCTGTCCATCATTGGTTGTTCTTGTATTGACCGTGATAGAATCACCATGGCCAGTTTCTTCGTCAGCTCCATCAAGTCTCGATAATGTCCGATAGGATGATAAGGAATCATAAGTTCCACCACTCGTACGAGTTGAAGCATTATTCATGAGTGGCGTCGTATCCGTATTCGGTAGTGTCGGAGAGGCCGCATTCGCTGCCTCTTCTAACTGTTGTTCCTGACTTCGTGCCTCTTCCTCTTCTTGTTGTTGGTGCTGCAACTGTTGTTGTCGCCTACGCCGCCGATGTTTCGAGGATTTTCCAACGTCTTGACGACAGACGGGACAGACGGATGGATTACCCTGTCCCGAATGCACCCATTGCTTCCAACAAGACTCGCAAAAGATGTGGCCACATCGCAGCATTTTCACATTGCGATGATCGGGTCCCAAAAGTGGTATCCCGTAGCTGTCTACTCGCCGTAACCCAGAGTTGATGGGTGCCTGCTCCTTGTCTGGACTTCTAGCTTCCTTTATTGACTTTGGAGTGCAGCAACTGCGGCAGCAACTGCCTCGATCTTCGGAGTCAACATCCTCTTCTCGGTGCTTTTCATCATCGATCGACAGCTGGTAGAGATTCCCCTCGCTATCAGTGCCACCATCAAAGTTCTCCAAACAGATTGGACATGATCTTGTCTTGAACTCTCGTTGAAGTAATCGTGCCTTTTCCCGCTCGACTTGCGACATTTTGCTTCGGGATTCTGTATGTGCCCACCGTTTGCGTCGATCCCGGAGCTCACCCAAGGCTCCAAAGAAAAATGTAAAGACTGCAAAGGCAATGACTATCCCGAAGCGTGTCATGAAATCATGAAACCGATCCGCCAAGGTGGGTGGACCCTCCGCTAGCATGTCGGACAAATCATGGATGGCTGTCAGCAGCGCATGTCCAAAATCTCGATGACGCAAGTCGGGCTTCATAATCGAAACAGTATGTTCAAGTCTCCACCACGGCAGGACTTTTGCAATGGCATTCCCCGTAGAGATGAAGCATACTTGATCTTCAATAGACAAGAAAATCAGAATTCCATACTCCCCATTAGGATTTCCCTGCCACCAGCGATCGTGGAGATACCGAGCAAATACTTGGGCAGCATCGGATACCATGTCATCTTCGTCCTCACTCGAATAGTAAACATCTTGCTCGAGTACTGCAGATATTTCCATCTAGTTATGATATTCAGATAAAAAAGGATTAGTCATGCATTAGGAATATGTAATTAGCACACAACAACAAGACTCAGCGGATGTCTGAAATCTTTCAAATAGAAACCTACCTTGCGAACAGTCGCAATACCGAGTTCCACAAATGGAACAGATGCTTCACCTATGGAGGTATCTTCAAGATTTGGACTTGCAAGACTCTCGTTTACTGGTGATTCATTCTTGGCTCGGTCGATTGGCGGTGGCGTATCCCCCATGTTATCTGTGTCAGGTAGTGGCAACGACGAATAAGTTTCTACAAAGTTGTTCATGGCCGCGCCAATTTCCTCTAGATAGATTCCTCCCAATACCCAATCAGGATCACACAGTTGTAAAGTGTTATCAGTATCATTGGGATGTATGAAATGTTCATCCTGCAACAAGTAGGAAATTCCACACTGTTGCGGGTTTTCTCTTGGGTTTGGATACAGAGAGGGTTCCCATCCAAAGCTTTCTGGATCATCCGCATCGGGAGAGTCTTCGGAAGAAGCCTGCAATACTGAGGCATACAGTGGAAAGTATGGCTCATGAAAAGCTTGTTTGTTCATGTGAGAGCTTGAAGAAACCAATAAGTCTGGACTGCTGTTGGAGACTGTGTGGCTTGAACTTATTGATTCAGATGATGATGTTGAGTCAAAGGAGTGTTCGTTCCCAATGTGAAAGTCCAAATTGGACGCCGATGATGATGATGATGATGACGGCGAGAGTGAAGGTTTCCGCCAATAGCTTGATTCTTTTTCTAGTTCTGGTCGTTGCTGATGACGCTGATCCTTTCGACCAACAATGCTTCTTCGTTGCAGATACCAGAATCCAATCAAGAACACCAGGAGAGGACGGATAAAAATTCTGTGGAATCTCGTCGCTGATCCAGATCTAGAAAGATGATATCTCCACCGCTGCTCTTGTTGTTGTCGTCTCAGGAGAACAAGGGGAGCACTATTATTGCCACCTTGCTCATGATGGGGGGATGCTTCCACAATCAAGTGTTCGTCCTCCATCGACGATGAAGAGTCCTCTATGTTTGGCATTTTTTCGCAGTTTTCAACACCTTACATGCACTAGAACAGGAAACCATAGACGTTTTGTTTATGTTTCCCTTACTGGTAAGACACATGGAGAGTGCCAATACGCACTTCTAAACGTCGTTTGGATTATGAGAAGACATGCGAAATCCAAAGCCCGTCATCGAAAATCGAAATTGAGAATGATGCAACTTGGCATTGCGACGTCGCTACGACCTTTCTGTGACGAAGCGATGGCTGGGAGCAAATTCTGATCAGAACAATAATCTCAATCACGCACTCAACAATCGGACAATTTGCCTATCTATGTCATTTGGCTCGGAAAAAGGCCAAACTAGATGGTAGACATCCGGGTTTTCAGGCTTTTGATACATAAAACATCCGAAAAGTCAGACTCACAAAACACTGGAAAGAGTTCATAACTTTGAATCCTGGAACTTTGGATTCCAAACAACACTACAACAATGGCTATTGCTTTCTTTACTCCTGGGTTCGGAGCCCTAGGTGGTGCCCTGATAGGTAAGCCGCCGAACGCTGATTTCGCAAGATTATTCCTTAACTCTTGACCTCACACAATTCTTCTTCAAATGCGATCACTTCAGGAGGCTCTGCCGCCATCTTGCTTCTCTTTTGTGGAGAAATTTTGGGAGCCAGTGGTCTCGTCTCTTCCACCGGTCTCTATCCACGAAAGGCGCTCACTGACCCTGGTGTCGCCTGGAAGCTGTTTCTAATCTCCATTTTTATGGTCGTTTCCAATACTATTTTGGCAGATCACTTCACAACAGATGAACGTTACTTCAATGATCCAAGCATACCCATAATCAGCATGGCAGGCTATCTAGTTGGTGGTTTCTTTGTTGGTTTCGGTACTCGATTGGGAAACGGATGTACCACTGGACACGGTATCTGTGGTATGGCCCGTCTGAGCAAGCGATCCTTTTCGGCAGTGGCTACCTTCATGGCATCTGCTGTTGCCACTGCAAACTTGGTAGCTCCCGACAACTCTGTTTTTGCCAAGTACACTTCCTTTTTGCGTACCGATAAACCCTTCGAACTTTTCAACCGATGGATCGGGGTAGGAGTGGTTGCTCCCATTGTTTTGGCTTCAGGATACGCCTTGTACAACCTGCGAAAGTCGTATCTAGTCATCAAAGCTAGTGAAGAGAAAAGCACAACAATTGACGAAGAGACTGTATTGCCTGCAGCAGGCAGCAGCTACCAAACATCGGGAGACTCGTTGGAAGTCGAGCCCAAGAGTAAGATGCCAAACCGAAACGAACGCATGAACATCATGGACGGAGTAAGCAAGCTGAAGCCTGCAGCCGTGGCAGGTGTTACCTTTTCAACCGGTCTTGCCTTGAGTGGAATGGTCAAGCCCTCCAAGATTATCGGTTTCCTAAACCTGTTTCTAATTGAAAAGGGAACTTGGGATCCAACCCTCATTATGGTCATGGCTGGTGGGTCCATTGTCAGCTGGATCTCGTACCAATTTGTTTCTGGGCACGGAGTAATCCAAAACAGCTACGCCATGGAATGCCCTCGCAGATCCAGTGGCTTTTCGATTCCCACCAACAAGAATATCGACTCTCAACTGATAGTTGGTTCTGCGTGCTTTGGAATTGGCTGGGGAGTTGCTGGGTTGTGTCCAGGCCCTGCCATGTTCTTGGCTGCCAGTGGCACAGTACCAATCCTTGCCTTTTGGTGGCCAACTTTCTTCGTTGGAGCTTATCTTGCACAGCAGATTAAGGACCGATCATAGATAGGCTTTGCTCGCTAATTTTGTGATTATAGATTCATTGTTTATACCAGTACTATCATACCTCGTACCGTATTTCTTTCTGTTTTATTATTTTGATCAAGAGTTGTTTTGATGAGATTATCGGTATTGTTTAGTTTTAATTTCACATTTGTTCGAGTTGGTCGGCTCATACGTCATCAACGCATCATACCGGTATGCATATTGCGGCTCATCAGATCCATCCAGGTATTTTGAAACACCAGTGACACTCATTGCAAATACAGATCGACAATGATGTCCTTTCGATTATTCCTCTCAGCTTTCCTAGCATTGAAATCAGTCTCATGCTTTCAGCTTCCTGTGAGCGCCCACAATCAGCGCAAGGAACAAGTCACAACAAGCCTCGAATCCTTTTCTCGGCGCCAATGGATTGCGTCCACAGCTTCCTTGGCAACTGGTTTTGCGACAGTGCTGGAGCCCGTTTTCGCAGAAGAATTGGAAATGAAAGATTTTGTTGATCCTCAAGGGCTTTTCTTTCTCCGAGTGCCAAAGGGTTTCTACACCTTGCGACGAACACAAAAGGGCGATTTGCCGGATGCCAAGACTGGCAAAGGACGCCGTGGATCCAGTATCTTCACAGCAGGGAACATGGCCAAAGCCGAAGTCATTGCTGTAGAACGATACCCAGTGCGGGTCCTGCTCGAAGAGAATGGAATTGATGCCACCGGAGACTTGTCCACCTGGAATGCCATTGGCAAACCCGAAGCTGTGGCAAACTTGTTGGTTTTTCAGCGAGAAAAAGACAACCAAAACCAGCTTTCCAAGACTCTATATGATGCGAAGATTTCGGACGATGGAAAGGAACTTACCTTTCGATTAAAGACAGAAATTGACGTGCAAAAGCCTGAGCTTTTGCTTGAACAAACGGGAGTTTCACAGCTATTTCGTATTACCCTAGCGAAAGCCACGCTGAACTCCAACGATGGAAATCTTATGGCAATATTTGCCAGCGCCCTCGAGCAAGACTTCACTAATGGGATAGACGGACCAGCGCTGGAAGATACTGTGCGAAGTTTTGTGGCTACGGAACAGCGTGTCGTGGCGTAGTAATCCTCTCTGTGTCATCACCAGTCAGTCATGTCACTACTACTATCACTGCTTCCCCTGCTGCCGTCACTACAGCTAATGGCATCATCGCTACTGCCATCTTGTTGTATCTGATTCATCGTCTTGGGAGAATTTTGGCTCTTCTTGTATTGAAAGAGAAGGTCCATTTTCATCCATATCAAAGCCCTGTGTTTCCCTCTTTGCTGGGATACCAGGTGAAAGGATGCAATACGAGTACAATGAAAGTAGAAATTCTGGACCAATAGTAAAAGTACAACGATTTCTTTTTTTTTAAATATATGCATTCTATAAACTACGGCTATCAATTTTGCTGAGAAGTATCTTAGCAATGCTCACGATCGCTCGCTGATACCTGCTCTGTTTCATTACCTCCCATGCTTCTTTATTTCTTTCAAGGCAAGCATCCATCTCTTCCAAATTGCTTTTACACAGCGTTGTACTGTAGGGTGGAGATGTGCAACAAGCCATGCCCCAGCGTGCAAACATTCCGTGTTCCCCCATTTTCAGAGAGTGTAGCGACTTGTTCATTTCCAGCGCTTTCACAATTGCAATGGCTCCGATCGATTCTTTTGCTTCTGTCAATGGATCCCATGTGAACTCGTTGCCATCCATGTACAGATGCTGCAGTCTTCGTATCTCCGGGAGAGAGCTGGCCAGACATTCGGCAAGATCTAAATCAATGCTGCAGTGCTCCAACTTTAGGCTTCGAAGAGTCGTATTCTTTGCCAGAGACTTTGTCAGTTGTTCCATGACTGGTTTGCTTATCACATTGTGCGACAGATCCAAGAATTTCAAACTAGTATTGTTATCGAGCTCCTTGGCAACCGAAAGAAGGCCTGCTTCCGTCAGAGCACATCCACGGAAAGAAAGTCGTTCCAGCCCAAGACCTGGTGATAGAAGTTTCATTACAAATGGACATATGGAAGAGGATAGTGCCATTGGATTACCACCAAAATCAAGGGTTCGCAGCGAGCATTGTGAAGCCTCGTCAAAGCACTCGAGTGCTGCCAATATGGCCTCAACGGGAAGCCCGGGTTTGCTTTTGCTTCGCTGGGTTCCTGGACCGCATTTGCCCCATGTTTCAAGGTATCGAGAGGTTCGAAGATCAAGGCTCTTCAAGGTTAGACTTGTTTCGAGGGATTGGAACATTTTCTGCACCAAATGTTCATCCAATGATCCAATGTCTTGAAAAAAGATTGCTTCTAGTGTATCCGAGTTGGCAATGAGATTGCAACAAAAGTCAACAACAGTCTCTTGATGATACTCTGCACTTGGAATGTCAATCTTGGTAATCGTGGGGTGATGGAGTAGCTTTTGGTACAGAATATCATATGCAATCTCATTTTCTATTTTCGTAATTTCCACCCAATTCAGGTTGGCTTGTAGAATAGTGCAAAATGCATCGTTGGGACTTTGCTCCTCGGAGAACGTAGTTGACATGGGTTTATCCCAGTCTCTCCAAACGGAATCGGGAACATTGGCCGGCGATCGAGACCAGAAGACATCTTGACAAGGGCCGTAGGAAAAATGAAAGGTATTCCAGACTCTGCCTTGGCAGGTGTAAGGATCCCACTGTCTAACGGATAGCTGAAGAACGTCATCGTCAAACTCTTCAGATATGCGGTATACACATCTTTCGTTATTACTACCAGCCCAATCGAAAAAGCTTGCTCTTTCTCTTCCATCTGCAACTTGCCAACCGCCGTAGTTTACTTTATACCGCAATTGAGGTGGAAGGATAATGTGTTTGCCGTTCTGGAGAGGAATCACGATACTTCCTTCGACTTGATTGATATTCATTTGTTCTGATGTCTTCTCCTATTTTCTTTTTTATGAACATTCCTTTTTTGTGAGACGTGCACATGCTGAGACGTGAAACGGGGCCACCCCAAGATTTTTTATTCTTTGGGAGCAGAGGTTCGATTTGATTGATTGATTGATTCCGTTAAATATCGGACATACGCGATAATTATATGTGGCGTGAACAACCCAAGATCGAATACTTAACCGCGCTTTGGTGGAATTTAAAAATTCTGATCTCTTTCCAACGTGATCAGTGATGTGTATTATATCCAAGACAAAATCACACATATCTTCATACTGTGTACAATCCATTATGTACCCTACCACATCTGATCTCACCTCTAGCGTCAAGAGCGTTAATTTCTCTCCAAACGTATCGACTACCTACATCTCAACAGCTGGAAAATGGTACACAAAGGAAGAGTTTTCCAATCTGAGACAAGATCTTCGAAACACCGTCGAACGAATGATAGAACATCCAGATGAATGTTCAGACGACGAGGACTTTTGCAACCTAGGTTTGAAAACTCCAGAGGAATTCGACTATGATAGGGGAGCTCGGTATTATGCCTTCCAATCCGTCATGGCGGAACAGGATACACAACTACGTGAAGAGAATTACGATCCTGACCAAATTGCTGAAGCTTACACGTACATCACTTGTCTTCAACAAGCTGTGGCCGAAAAGCGGGCTGCAGCGCTCGCCGCTGAACTCCACCCATCCGGATCAAGTAAATTGACATCTGCGCTATCAGCAACTCCAGTTCTGCAAACTCTGCAAGAATGGGGATGTGGTCTGCGACAGGCATCCGAGTGAATTACTGCTATTATGTAACCTAAAACTATGGGTTTCACAAATATGGAACATGTTATATATATGGGACTATGGAATACAATGTAGTATGGTTTTTCTTGCTCAGACAGTGTCACTTTGTCTATTGCGCATTTTCGTCAGCAGCATGATCGACATCCTGCCAATAATCCATTTCTTCTCTCTTCTTGGCATTGTATTTCTCAATATCGGCTTTTGAGATCCTCAGAGCTGACAATTGTCTCTGGTGCTGTTCAATATCTCTTGTGTCAATGACTTGATCCATGCCCGCGAGGTCGCGGAATTTGTCCATGATTTTTTCGACATCCTCTCGTTGAACCAATTCCAACGTAAGTAATGATCCAATCAAGAATTCGTACTCGTCCAGTTGTTTGTCTCCGTCGCCTTCCATGTCGTTAATTAGCTGCATACTGACTTCTCGGTTCTGCCAGATGTAAAGTGTACGCATATTCTTCAACTTACTATCAAGTTCGGCCAACGAACCCAGAATCGAAGCTGCAAACGTCGTCCCAATAATAGCAAACAAGAAGTTGAACCATCTCAAGTCAAATGGCATGTCCAAATCACCGTAACCTACAGTATTTTTCAAAGAGGACATCGTCAACATGTGAGAGACATTACCCATGAGATTGTAAAAATAGAAAGAGTTGGAATGTACCAATTGTTGTCGTGGTTTGAACCGCCCAGTAAAATGCTGTCATCCAGGACCAATCAATCTCATCGCCATCTTTAGTGGTACCCATGACAAGCATTGCAACACACATTCCAAAGACATTGATCAACAAAAAAGTTACAGACAGCTCAAAGATCTTGAAAAGCCATACCCTTCGCAGCTGAGTAGTCAATGATTCGTTTTTCTCCAGGGAGATAAATTTTTCAATTAAAGGCTCCAATTGGGGGGCAACAGCACTTCCTGTGAACTCAAGAGCCTTGCTGGAAAGGGATGAAAATACAGTGACGGCAACAACCATGGCAACGATCATGTACAGAGTCCCAATCAAGACTCTCCAGACCTCTGTACCAGAGCCAACGAAACTGACATCTCCGTATCCGACAGTTGAGATTGTGACACTGGCAAAGTAGATCGCTGTCAACCATCCCTCATAAATTGGACGCCCGTCTGTTGATGGACAAGTACTGTTATTACCCAAAATTCCGCAAAATAGAACGAGACTACAAATATAGTACGCAAGGACTCCAGCAAGTGCTGCAATGGACGGATTACGTCGAAAGTAGTTTTCCTCTAGTGTCTGTAAAAAGATGAAAAGCAAAAGACGATCTGTCAGATGTGATACTGTCTCCATGATAACTGTATATACAAGGAAACTCCAAACAACTTACCAAGTAATACTCGTTGAAACTACGATAGTAGAAGAATCTGCCCTCCGCTTCTTCCATGACATTTACGGCGGACTCAAAAATTTCACCAACTTGTCCTCCATTTTCTTTTTGCGTGTCTCTCATTTTGCGCAATTCGGCAAGTGGAATTCCACTATTTCTGTTTCCTCCCAGCTCGCTGACCTTTTGTAGACAGAGAGCGACAAAGTGATTCCGGGCCTTAGATGAGACTGCCATACGATTATCTCGTCGGCGTTCCACTTTGTCCACAAGTTTTTCAATTTTGGTAAGCAGTTTGGATGGTGGTTTGTCGTCATCCTCGTCACCATCTCCACCGTTCTCCAGCACGAAAACCTCATCAGCTGGTCCTTTGTCGTCGGGAGTGTTCGGTGCAGTATCTGCACTTTCCACACCAGACATGGTCACACGCTTTGCCGAGCTCCCTGCTTTCCTGGGCGTCGAACTTTCTGCTCCCGTTTCTTCGTTTTCTTCTGAATTCATAATGTCCGAATGTTTTCTATTGTCAAATAAACTGAGTTGAGGTTAGCTTGCACGCAAACTATGCACACTGTGATATGAGTCCAGAGGTACTGTCAATCAAATGCTTTGTACTGTGTACTGTAGTCTTTTTTCGGAGCAGTCACAGCTGAAGTGATTGAGTGACATCGTTTGCACATATGCGAGCTTCCGTGACTGCGACTTTTAATTAACGGGTCCAATCCTTTTTTGGCGGGGTTTTCGGCCGCAGGTCCCTCCGATTTAGGAACACTTCGACTCAAATAGAAAAGAGCAACGGCGGCAAGACGAGAGCTCTGACTCACAACAAGCAATAGAAAAGAAGAGGACGAGCGTAAAATACATCACAAGATCTATAGACGGCACCTTACATTCATCCTATTCCCCCCAAGAAGCTTTCATCTTGCACCATTATCCAAATCCTATTTATTTTCCGAGAAGAGCGAAACGAAGAAAATGCTGAGATCTGTTTCTAGTACACGCACAAGAATCCAATCGACAATAGAGACGGCAGCGTCTCGTGGAGTTCTGCATCGCGGTTGTCAACCGTCACATCAGCAACGTCGACTTTGTTCCACGCATGCCAAATCAAGAATGCTATCTAGTCGAAGGACAATGGGCACTTCGAAGTCTCTGGACTCGCGACCTCGCTTCTTTTCTTCATCTTCCGATTCTTCCAACAGAACTGAGAGTCGCTTGGGCACTTGGCTCATTCGTTTGGGATGGGGACTGCTCGGATTGGTCGCCGTGGATCAAGTGTTGCAATACAAGCAAGAGCAAGAATCCAAGGAACGAATGAAAATGTTGGTAGATATGCAACAAGAAGCAAACGAGATGAACCAGCCAGAATGGGACAATAGTCTTCCAACCCTATTTCAATGCAAGATTGCTCACGTCGAACCATCGTTGGATGGGACCAAAATGCTGGCCAACATTCGTATAGGCGATGTAGTTGAGATTGTCGAAGCTAAAGTTGGTCCGAACGAAGCCTATCATTTGTGTCGTCGACCAGCACAGGGGCGGAGGCCAGAATCTATGGGATGGTACCCAGTTGAATTCATGGAGGATTTGTAAGAATGCTGGATGATACGAAAGAACAAGGAAGAATACATCTCATGCAATCCGAATGATACTGACTTTTCGATGCTGTAGTTGACTTTAACTTTAGACAAAGAAAAAATATGTATAGTAACAATCGTTTGGTGGTGGCTGTTTTCCTTCTTTCGGTATTGTCCAATGTAATATAAGCTCATTGTATTAGATAACCGATACGGATGTAATACTTTAAAGGCTGGTCAAGCAGTGCCGCTTTGATGATGAGATTGGATTCTCATGGTGGTGGTTGAAATGATAATGTCGAAGCGCCGAAGAAATAGTGAACAAGCAGAGTTTGTACAACAGTTCGTAGTTTAAACATTTTCCTCAGCCAACGGATACGACCATACCAACATGACAGCACCGCTTCCCGTCCGCTCAGCGAAGTTAAGCATGTTCGGGCCTGGTTAGTACTACGGTGGGGGACCACGTTGGAATCCCAGGTGTTGTATTCTTTTGCCCTTTGTGGCAATACACGTATTTTATATCACGTTCTGGTAGTTTTGCTGTATATTTTCAGTTTTACATCGCGGAAAATTTCTTTTGCCACGAACACGACAACATGAAAATATGCATCAAAACAATTTGCAGGGTTTTACAATACCGTACATTTACGATTGTACATACATTCAACATGTTGGTGTGTAAGTTCACGCGACCATGTCAATTTTTTTAAAAGAGAAAAGACCAACAACGTCAACTCTGTGTATGATATCATATACCGTACGTGTACTACCCATGCGAGTACTATTTTGTATTTGTAGGTGTCGGAATTCGAAAATTAGCTGTTGGTGGTTGGCAATCACGCAATAGCCAATTTTCAAAAATAGTAAGTAGGATTTTATGTAATTATCAAAGAAAAGCCTAGTCTTGACATTTTTGGCGGATCTCCACATCCACTCGCCCTCCATATCCTAGCTGACGAGCAAAGTAAGGGATGTAGTGTTCTTCCCAACACCACACACCATCATGGGACCTTCCATGACGCAAGGCGATGGGAGAAAGTGTGAAAGGATCATTCAATTGATTCATTTGCTGGTTGGGCTTTGCTGAATCGAACATCTTCAACATCGTCTGGAATGGACATCATAACACAACAGTCGTTTTCCTTCAGATACAAGCAAGGTTATCACGCTATGATTCACATTCATCATTAGCCTTGGTTCGCAGAGTTTCGTTGCTTTCGCCTTTTCAAGACACCCCCGCCAGATGAGGTAGTCTGGCTTCCACCAGCATCAATCGCTAAATCTGAAAAATGGACGACCATCATTGTCATATTATCTCTGGACCCCTTTTTTAGGCATGTGTCCAAGATCTCTTCAGCTACCAACCCCATGTTGGCTTCCCTCTCGGCCAAAAGTTCTTGAACCAACTTGTGACAGTGTTCATTTGTCATGACATCCCAAATACCGTCACAGCCCAATAGAAGAATTTTCTCTCGACAATTTGGACTATCTGCTTCTTCATGCTTCAGTTCGCCTCGTGGATATGCAAAAACTTCGGGGAAGGGAGATACTTTCAATTGCTGAGCCATTGTCCGTTGGCGCTCCCAATCAAGATCCTCTTCTTTCTCTCCCTCTGATTTTTCATCAATTCCATTGCTGCTCACATCCCCTTGCAGTCTAGCTTGCATTCGTCTTTTTCTCCGTCGATTCTGTCGCTTCGTGATGGATGAAGGTGATTGGCAATTATAAAGGTGGCGAGGATAGGTTTCCTTGAAGCCAAAGTCTCCGAATGCTCTCGACACCGCCAATTCTCCATCGACACGCCCTCCCATTGTCACACTTCCATTGGCCGCCTCGATTCTAGTTTGTTCTTCTGGCAAATCTGGCTTGTGGTCCTCACTCAATGCTACAATGGTCCAATACGCTTGCTCCGGTGGGCCGCAATCACCGTCGTCATTTTTCTTTGCCACCGCACCATTCTTTTTCTTGTTTTCTTTTCGTTTCTTCTTCTTCTTACTGTTAGTATGCTGTGGGTTGGAGTTCTGTTGCTCGTGAATCATCGAGTTACCCTTTTGGTTGGACGATGATAACAGTAGACTAGCACGACTGTCCCCCAAATTGGCGCAGAGAATCCAATCGGGCGTCACCAGTACTGCCACAGCCGTCGTTCCAGGAATCGTATCACCATGCGCATTTTGCGATTTCATCAAGCTGCTGCTACTACTGGCATTGTCTTCTTCCATAGTGTCATAAGTTCCCCAATCATCATCGTCCATGTTGGTACCATAGGCCGCCACAGTCAAAGAATTTTTATAATCCATATCAGTTGGAATGACCACCATTTTCTGGAGGACCATTTCTTGCAAGAGCATGAGGTCCAATTCCACAAAGGCATCTTCAAGGGCACGTTGCAGCAACAACTTTTGATGAATGGCAATCTTCTTTTTCGCCGATGCCTTGTTTGCATTTTTCTTGTTCCATTTGCTTTTGCTTGAGTGGTTCTGATGATGTGAGTCGTTGTTATTCTTGCCTTGTTGTTGTTGTTGATGTTGATTATTCTTCGACTGCCATTCCGTTTTGCGCTTCTTGTTTTTAAACATCTTGGAGGATGAGGATGACGCAGCACTGGTAGATAGCGTCTCCCTCCAGATCCTTTCGTACTCTTGAAACGAATCTTGTTCCAGTAAAATTGGCAAGAGAT
The DNA here is from genome assembly GCA_933822405.4 of Cylindrotheca closterium. Taxonomy (NCBI): domain Eukaryota; phylum Bacillariophyta; class Bacillariophyceae; order Bacillariales; family Bacillariaceae; genus Cylindrotheca; species Cylindrotheca closterium. Next base: position 118,779 of record CAKOGP040001847.1, on the reverse strand, counting down.
GGTCGGCACAGTAGTAAGCCGCAAAATCTCCCCCGTGACCGTCGAGAACGCAAAAGAAATAGTGATGTGGAGGAAGTTTGAAATCCCCATCGTCGTCGTTTGTTGGTTCTTTTATTTCATCCACATGATGCTCGTTTTGCCCATTGGTTCGGCCTCCCTCATTATTTGGATCCGTAGAAATGATCGGACTTTTCTTACTACGCAAGTCTCTTGGTCTTGTGTTCTTGCTATTGTGATTTCCATTGTGGGTCGTATTCAACTGTTCGCCAGTATGAGCATCACAGCTGCTTTTACTATTGTTTGGATGTGCAGCACAAGTGGCATGGCAAGATGCAATAATATGTGCATCTTCCATAGTTAGTCGCCATCCTTGCATGGAAGAAACACCCCAAGACAACCCATCTTCCGAGCTGACACCAACACTGGTATCCTTTTCCGTCTTGGGTTTGTCCAATGTGTTTCCCATAGTTATGACGATAGCTAGTTGGGGGTAGTTGCAGATTCTTCAACTAGACGTAATAATACGGATGTAAGACTTTAAAGGCTGATCAAGCAGTGCCACTTTGATGATGAGGTTGGATTCTCATGGTGGTGGTTGAAATGATAATGTCGAAGCGCCGAAGAAATAGTGAACAAGCAGAGTTTGTACAACAGTTTGTAGATCAAAAATTTTTCTCAGCTAACGGATACGACCATACCAACATGACAGCACCGCTTCCCATGTTCGGGCCTGGTTAGTACTACGGTGGGGGACCACGTTGGAATCCCAGGTGTTGCATTCTTGTACAATTCTTTTGCTATTTTTATCATTCCACTTCTAGAAAAATCGGTAAACCATACTGTATGACATTTTTCTTCGTGGTTTCTTGCTTCTGTTGCGGTCTCGAGGATATATACAGACCGATTCTTTACATGATGGCGTCATTTGCATGTATTATATTGTAGTCCTAATATCTTATTTTAAAATAAAAAAATATTATACTTCCCTACATTTAAAAAAAAATACGACTTGAAACGCACTCTAAGTTATTGTGCCCAACACGGGTCTCATCACTGCTCCATTGGAGTCTCCGAGCAAACAAGGACCACCACTATTTGTGCTTTGGAAAATGATTCATCATGACGGAATTGATGATTCTCCTTTCGACGCAACCTGGGTTTCGCCACTACGATTCACAATCTCATCATTTGTCTTAGTCCGAAGAGTTTCGCTGCCTTGGCCTTTGCGAGACACCCCGTCAGATGCAGTAGTCTGGTTTTTGCCACCATCAATCAATACTTCTGAAAAATGAACAACTATCATTGTCATATTGTCGTCAGACTCTTTCTCCAAGCAGATGTCAAAGATCTCTTCGGCTGCCCGCCAAAGTGACAGCCAAAAACGGGATTTCCTCTTAGCCAAACGTTCTTGAACCAAGTTATGACAGCGCTCATTCGTCATGACATCCCAAATGCCATCACATCCCAAAAGAAGAACCTTCTCTCGACCATTTGGATGATTTACTCCTTCTTCGATACCATATTTTGGTTTGCCTCGGGGATGTGCAAAGACTTCGGGGAAGGGAGATACTTTCAATTGCTGAGCAATTGTCCGTAGGTGTTCCCAGTCCATATCGTCTTCTTTCTCCCCATCTGATTTTTCATCAATTCCATTGCTGCTCACGTCCCCTTGCAATCTAGCTTGCATTCGTCTGTTTCGGCGTTGATTCTGTCGTTTGGTGATAGAAAATGATGATTCGTAATCGTAAAGTTGCGGAGGATAGGATTCCTTCAAATCAAAGTCCCCGAATGCTCTCGAAACCGATAATTCTCCACCGACACGGCCTGCCTTCACAAATCCATTGTCCGCTTCGATTCTGGCTTGCTCTTTTGGCAAGTCCGGTTTGTGGTCCTCGCTCAATTTTACAATGGTCCAAGGATCTTGCTCCTCTTCGCCGGAAGGGCTACCCTTCTTTTTATTGCTGGCGGTGTCGTCATTAGAAGAAGATACCAAGAGACTAGCGCGACTGTCCCCCAGATTGGCACACATAATCCAATCGGGCGTCACCAGCACTGCCACAGCAGTCGTTCCAGGAATAGGACCACCTCCTACTTTTTGCGATTTGGCCGCAGTATTGCTCGCATTATCGTCTTCTTTTTCCATTGCTTCAGGTGTTCCATCAGCATCGCCCGTGGTAGCATTATTGGAGGCCACAGGCAAAGAATTTTCACAGTCCGTACCGGTCAGTGGTGGTGGTGGTGGTGGAATGATCAGATTTTGACGGACCATGTCTTGCATGAGCATGAGGTCCAATTCCACAAAGGCGTCTTCCAAGGCGCGTTGAAGCAATAACTTTTGATTGGTCACCACCTTGTTCTTGTTGCTTGGGTGGTTCTGAGAATGCGAGTCAACTTGTTTGTTCTGGCCTTGTTGCATATTTTTGGAATGCAACTCCGTTTTGAGTTTCTTGTTGCCAAGCTCCTTGGAGACGGACATAGAAGATGATGAAGCATCACCAGTAGACAGCGTGGGCTCCCTCCAGATTCGTTCGTACTCTTGAAACGCATCTTGTTCCAGTATAACTGGCAAGAGGTTCTTGCCAGCGTATTGAGCTGCAAACTCACCAGCGTGGCCGTCGAAAACGCAAAAGAAATAATGATGTGGAGGAAGTTTCAAGGCATCATCCCCTCCCTTTGGATCTAACATTTCGCAATTTCTTTTTTCGCTTTGGCCCTTGCTTTGGTCTCCCTCATTCTTGCTTGGATCAGTAGAACTGTCCTGATGTTTGATACCAGGCATGCTCTCTTGTTTTGTATTCGTGGATGACTTGTCATCATCAGTACCACTTTGGATGGCGGTATCCGACTTTTCAACGCCACAGCTACTAGTATTGTTAGTATTCGAAAGAGCACAGCTATCCTTACAAGTAGCAATGATATGTGCATCTTCCATTGTCACCCGCCAACCTTGCATGGAAGAAACAGCCCAGTCCAACCCATCTTCCTCATCAAAGCCAATATCGGTATCCTTGTCCGTCTTTGGTTTGTCCAATCTGTTTCCCATGATTGTGTCGACGAGCGTTTCGAATGAGGATCGTACTAGCCGATATGTTGCTTACTTGCTTGGTTGATTGATTCTGCAACGAATGGTTTGTAATTTGTGCAAAGTGACCCAACCGGTTACTTTTTTTCTCAGAAATGCAGCTTGGCTTACTTTTGAGGTTTTGGAGTGAACCCGATGAAACTGCAAGACCGCTCGCAGAAAACGGCAGGAAATATCATGGCCTTTAAAAAATTCTTTGTGTGTGAGAGTTACATAATGTTAAAATGGGATACCGAGAGTATAATAACAGTGAGTGATTTGGTGTTTGGGAGTACGATCGAGTATACGAGTACTATATTTCTTGGATTGTGTTATTTTTCTCATTCGTTTATTTCCATGATGCCGCTTTGACCGACTCAACCGATCAACTACTGAGGAATAACCGACATAGTAGCCTTGTTTGTCATACGGTACGTCATGTCTGATTTTTCAAGCCAAACCCTCTGTACAAAATATTACGAGGGTCCAAGAATATGAAAAAACATCAAGCAGTGGCACTTTGATGTTGAGGTTGGATCGGGATTCTCACGGTACAGTGGCAAGAGTAGGGCATTAGCTAGCTACCATGAATCATGAATCGAATCGAATCATGAAGAGATTTAGGCCCATTCCAAATGGACGAATTTCGCGTATTTTCCTTGTATTTGAATCGACGTACAACGTCTGTTTTCAACGGATTTTATACGTCGAATTTTTTCAAATCCAATTGGAATGACGCTTTATTTTTCATTGTATTAGACAAATCCATTAAGTAAAATTCTCCGATTTCAATCCTTTTCGCGCCATTTGAAGTCTTACAAAGCTTTTGGTACCGGTACATACCGGTAGTCGTCGCAAAGCCAAGGATGAAGCGGACCAGAATGGTTTATTTGGTGATGATTAGTATTTGGAATTTGTTAAAGTAGGTCAAGTAATAGTCTAGGTTAGATTTTAGCTAAACAACGCTTCTACTCTGTCATATAAACGGGACCATGCTCGTTGGTACTATGCTTGCCAGTTACCATTGGCCGACTCATACCAGCAGACGCTAGCTTGTAAGCCAAGGTAAAACGAATATCCTCGCCAAGTGCTTTTCCATTCGCCGGTCGGAGGGTTTCGGCCAATTGTTGTCACTGACCGTGGGCAGAGGTATTTCTCCTGTCGCTTGTGTGATGTGTTGTTGCAGTTGGTCCATTTTAAAGTCAAAATTCTGAACTTCGGATAATCCAGTATGAAGTCGTGAAGAGGCATACACACTCAGATAATCTCCATGCACTTTTCTTGGCGAAAGTGAAGGGTCCTCCATAAAATCCCCCATCTCATCACCAACTCTCCAAAGGCACATTCGACGTAGATCCGACATGACGAGAGATAAAGTTGGAAGCATCCTTCATATCAAGAGCATCATCTTTCATCTCTTCTTTGTCATAAGCTGTCATTAAAAATGTCACAAATCCGTAGGCCGAGTTGCCAGCCACAAATAGGTCTCTTTTCCTAAGCTCCTCCGCTTTGGAACGCTTGGGCGGGATCTATTCATGAGACGTTGTTCCGAATTATAAGTCTGAAGAAGATTTCCCCTGTTTTCCCTGCTCAGGGATTGCGCACTTTCTAAGATGCAGACAGAAATAAGCAAAAACAGGAGCAGTCTTCCATCGAGACCGGTTCCACTATCATTGTTCATTGCTGCGTTTCAATGATGAACGGTCATGAATGATTATTGTCAAATCATGCGAGAACCGAGAAAATCCTGGAAATGAGTAAGAATTCGGATTGTGGGCGTTTCTGAGTTTTGATTGGCTATACATCGAAAATACAGTAAATTAATTACCTCGCAATTTGCCCGCAATTAATTCGATGTATAGGTTTTTGATTCGACGTATAAAACGGTTGAAGAGCAGACAAAATACATCGAATCTCATACATCGAATTTTGGTCATTTGGAATGGGCCTTAGCGTCCATCCGTCATCCAACCGTTTCATTTTGGCCCATCCGTAGACCGAGCATATCGTTATACCACGAACACGTCCTTTTCCGCACATATCCCGCAATCCATTTAGGTTTATATTGTTACATAGATTGTTATGTTTGTATTGCAACCAAACGGAGCGCAAGGAGGTGCTGGTGGAGAAGGTGGATCAGTCTTGGGTCAACAACTTTGGAACTTTGGTACCCTAGGACTTTACTTTGGTGCCTTGCATTTGGCCTTTTTGTTCATGAGCGGAAGCACCAGCAGTGAATCCTCATCGAATAGTAATCCTACTCCACCTCCGATCACCAAGTAGTAGTAATTGTGAGGGGGTGGGGGAGCGCATGCATTTTGTACAAACCCAAGCAAAATTATCAGCGTCATCAGAAAATCTCTCATTACAACAACAACAGAAAAAAACGAAGAAAAAACAGAAGAAACACACACATACACACACAGACACACATCATGACATTGACAGAAGAACAAAAAGAACGAATTAGGAAGAATAGGGAAAGAGCGCTACGACTCAAGAAGGAGCGTATGGAGCGATTGGCCAAGGAGAAGGAGGAAGCGGACGAGAAGAAACGAGCATTGAATTCTCTAAAAGGAGAGACTTTGGAAGCTACAGCCAACAAGAAACAAAAGTTGGAAGTAGCCAATAAGAAGCAGGAAGAAGAAGAAGATGTAGAATTGGAAGAATTTGAAGTGGGAGCATCGGAATGGGTCACCAAATCGGAGGCCATGAAGACCTATTGCCTTCCGTTAGGGACCTTGGCCGTATGTCAAGTGGAGGAGAAGCCCAATCCGCATCATGCATCTTGGAAGCCCATGAAGCTTTACTTGAGAAGTCAAGTAAGGCAAAAGGCGCGGACGCGATGGGGAGGATTGGAAGGATTGGTGGAGGAACGGAATAAACGGAGGCAAAAACAATTGGATAGGGACATGGCCAAGGCCAAGTCCATTTTCGAATAGTTTGGTTGTCTCGGAAGCAATCAATGGGTACAGTGGGGGTACTATTACTAATAGCGTTTTGAAAAAAAAGCTATAAGATTTGTCATGATCTACTTTTATGCGTTCTATCTATTGCATTGTGAATGGGCACTATAGCTGTAGCGTCGGTCACTCAGTTTTCGTTTTGCCTTGGACATTGTCTTTTCTATTGTTCGAATCGCCATCATGCTTCACCATCCAACAAATGGGGAAAGCAAGTAGGAAACCAATCAATATCAGAACTGCCATCACATTTTTACGGTAGTCAATGACATGGACCATGTCTTTCACAAAGGGGTGCCGATCATCAACAATAATCAAACTGTAGACAGCCGCCATGGGAACACCCACAATTACAAACGGCCAGAGTAGGGCTTGCGCCAGTATTCCAACAAACGACGAGTGGGATTGTAGTGCAGTCAAGAAACTGTCGACTATATATCCCAATACGATTCCGCCAAGAAAAAATGCGAATCCAGCATTCTTGCGAAACCTCCAGACATGGTCGACATCCTTGGCAAAGACCCGGACAAACCGCAACACGTCGTGAGACCACTCAGGCCAATAGGAAAGTGGTTCGTGCCACAAACCGTAGTAGGACGGTATATACGCCATGGCCGAAAATGGAAAATTGTCATGGCAGACGCCACAGGACTTGGCACACATAGAGTGAAGAAATTCAGGTTGATCTCCACATGGTTTCGTCGTTTGGCGTCTCATCCAATCCCAACAAAAGATGCTCCAATCCACACATCGCTTGGAGTGAATATGAATCTTGATTGGATGCCCATCGTCATCATGCCGCCAAGGTCTCCACTGGCCCAGCATGACTTTTTCCTGTGACAGTAGGATTTTGGTCATGTCCAAATTGGGCTGGTGGCCAGGCCACCGGTCTACATTGCTGTCCATTGCAAGGATCGTGTCTCCCAAACGAAGATTCAGTCGTTGTCCCCGGAGAGGTTTGACAATGAAACGCTGTTCCATCGATTCTTTGCTGGAAGCAAGCCTTGTCTTTTGAAAGACAATCACATTGGAGTGATGGTGGTTCAGTACCACCACTTCGATCGATAGTTGCTTGGTAACCCAATCTTCAAACTGAGCATGCGCATCCCCTCCTGGCGCAGCCGTATAGGATGAAAGCTTTTGGAAAGGGTTCTGCCCTTTCTTCCCAAGGACGATGAAAGCATTGCCAGAGCGTTGGGCATAGTGTGGTACCTGAAACAGCCTTGTCAGATCGGTATCTCGGTTGTACCTAACTTTGATGGGCAAGAAAAAATCTTCATCACCCTTTATCCCTTCAATGTTCGAGATATAAGGAAAGAGTAATTGATCATCGACAAATTTCTCCACCTTCTTGTTTGCTACAAATACCAAAAGAAGGTTGGTCTTGAATGTACGTTCATGATTTTCAAACGCAATCTGCTCCAGATCGTCAGTGGTTGATATTCGAATCACTTTTTCTTTTTGCAATTTCCTTGCCTCTGGTAGAAAGGCATCTCGTTTGGATGCTGCTTCCCGCTCTCGCTGCATCCGAGTGCGGCGTTCTCGCTCTTGCTGATGACGCTTTTGTTGCCCTTGTTGTTCTCGGAATCGCTCTTTTCGTCTCAGCTGATCGTCATACTGCCTCTTTCGAATGGGATCCGATAAGATTTCATAGGCAGAGGCTATTTCACGAAATTTTTGCGCTGATAGCTCTGGGTCCTTTGGGTTTTTGTCGGGGTGCCACTCTTTGGCCTGTCGTCGAGAAGTCGACAGAGAAGGACATATACACACGAGAAAATGAGAAATAATGAAAGGTCGGATAGAATAGGCCAAAAACCAACTGATTCCTGTGGTGTCCAACTCGGTGCATCAAAATCATACTGTACCATACCTTTGCTCGATATGCAGCTTTTATTTCGTCATTCGAAGCATAGCGTCCAACTCCCAGAGCACCATATGGATCATCTACCTGATGCGACGAATGTTGACGATCGAAGAATGATCGCCCTTCAGTCCTTGTCACAAGGAAAACCAGTAAACATGGTATTGTCATCCATTTCAATGCGTAATACCTTCTTCTACAGCACCCTCTTTGTTTAGGATGAATCTTCCTCATCAAAGTCTGATATATACTGTAGGCGGTTATTTTATTTTATATAGAATGTCATCGTGAAAATATTATGAAATTGAAAATACCGGCGTGTCGTTACGACACCGTCCGCCGGCAGTCGATTTTTTTGTAAATCGATGACGACGACTCCTATAAAAATGATGTCTTCTCTCATATGAATATACTATCTCACGGTACAGTATTCAGTATGTCATTGGTGAGCACACTACGCTACCGACACAACAAGGCCTACAGTAAGTGATAGGGCAATATCTCAAGGTCCCAACTGAATTGCAACCTTCCAGTTTCATTCCTACAACCATACGCCATGGCAGCCCTTGTGGTGGGGGGGTTTCACCCAAACTGGATCTTTGTTGTCACAGCTTCAACCACCAGAGAACAAGTTCCTAGACATGTGAGGTTTGTTCGAGTTGATGGATCCGTTCGTGTCCTTCCTGCTAATATCTTCCGGAGTTGCAAGTCATTGGAAGAAGTAATCTTCGAAGAAGGTGTTCGCACCATTGGAGAATCTGCTTTTGACGACTGCGAATCGCTGACCAATGTCAAATTTCCCTTTATGTTGCGAGAGATTCCATTCCATGCATTCTATGATTGTACGTGTTTACGCTCGATTGATTTGCCTCTAGGACTTGAAGTCATTGGAGAAGGCGCTTTTGCGTGGACAAATTTACGCCATCTTCAACTTCCTGCTACAGTGAAATTGTTTGGGCCCGGGGCTATCAAATGGTGTCTACAGTTGGAATCCATAATCCTACCACCAAGGCTAGAGGTAATCGAGAATCAACTTTTCTTTGGGTGCGGTAAAGTGGAGGAGTTTGATATTCCAAGAACAATCAAGTCAATTGGGGGATTCGCTTTCGGGGGTTGTCGAGCCTTGAAGAAAATGGAATTATTGCACTGTACCCAATGCTTGACGATTGGACGCCTTGCTTTTGGCCATGCTTTGGAGCTGTCATGGATAACACTTCCGCCTAATCTCGAAGGGTCCATCGAGCAAGGAACATTCAGTAGCTGCTCCAAACTGACACATGTCCGCGTGCCACCGAAAATCACGTCGATCGGATGCAGAGGACAGTGCAATCCGTTTGAAGGGTGTGCATCCTTACTATCACTGGAACTTCCAGAAGGATTGGAAAAGATCGAACTACTTGCCTTTGGAGAAGTTGAAAACTGGGTAGACGTGTTCAGATGGCAAGCTTTGGTGAATCTTTATCTGCCTCCATCAGAACAGGTGGTGTCCAATGAAGTCTTGGATGAATCGATCCCGGAAGACTTCCAGCTTGCGAAAGTGGCACAAAATTGGGGAGATCTTTTGACAGAGCTGCAACATCGATTTGATGATCGTCCTCTTCACAGAATCTGCTACTTTCACAGCTACCATCCCATAAACGACACCCTTCAACGAATCAGGGATATTCTAATTGAAAACCCATTCGATCTCATCCAAACGGATGCCTTTGGAATGACTCCATTGCACATTTTGGCTCTGGCTCAAACACCAAGACTGGAACTTTTTCAAATGCTCTTCACTTCGGTCGATCTAATCATGTCAGCAAAAGATCGGTTTGGATCAATTGTACTGGACTATCTTGGCAAGAATCGTTCCGAGGGAGGTTTGCAGGTGACTCGATGGTTGATGCAGAAAATTGTGGAACAAAGAGTTGCGCACCTTGGTCTAGATCGCTGGAAGCAAGAGCTATTGGTCCTGATGGAAGGCGTCGCGAAGGCTGATTGTCCTTTGGTCATGAACAGTGAACTCCAATCTCTTTTGGATAGGCTTTCAAAGTTGGAATTGTTCGAAGCGCTTTCGTTGGTGGAATTGTTTCTTTGGAGAATCAGATTGAGCGGGAATACATCGGGTCGAGAAAGCACCGATCGAGAAAGTTGTCGAGTCCATTGTGGCATTTCCATTGTGGTCGAGAATGTTTTGCCCTTCCTTGGGAAAGAATAAATAGTGATAGTTCAGATTAGATATAATCATTGTATTCACGCTAAATTAATTGGATGTCTGTTTGGACGAGGTTACTGAAATAAGTAAGAAACAGCTCTACGGTGTACCAGCGCAGTAGTATTTTCGTTTCCAATCCTCCAAAATTTGCATCCCCCGCCCACAGGCCCACCCGCAGGTATAGCGGGTATCATCATACGGGACTCATTTGTTGCTTCCCGCCAATGCCAACAATATTATACCTACGACTGATCATCTTCCGAGAAACCACATCACATCTCACATTTTATACATATAACGCTCCATCAAACTTCCGAGTTACGGAAAGAAGAATCAAACACCATGTGGTTAGAGTATCCCTGATAGCCACAGAGCCGGTCGCAGAATCAACAGAGCGCAATGATGATGAACAATTGCACAGAACGATGCATCATTTTCTTTTTATGGGTCGGTCTGGTATCACTCGAAAGGTGTGATGCAATCTCTGAGATTGACATTCAGGATCTTGCTAAAAAGAGCAACGCCCGACCGAATTGTGACATTGGAGCGGATAGTCTTGCCAAATATGGAGGTACTCGTACCTGCATCGAGAGCCCGACTTTTGAAGGAAGACGGTGCTTCTTCACCATCATCCCAGACTGTGCTGGTCCAGATTCCCCTCTGGTATTCGACGCTCATGGGTTGGCATCTTGTCCGAGCAAAACTGCTGAATTGACGCGATGGAAAGAAATGGCACAAGAGCACTGCTTCGTCTTGGTGTATCCCCTGGGAACTACGGATCCGGAAATTGCCGACTTGACGTGTTGGGGCTTGCCGGGAGGTGCCAAGGATGATTTTGGTGACGAAGCCCACTCCTGCTGTTGTTCCAGACGTATTCGACCAGTCGTCACGCAAGATGCCGCCGTCTTTCGTCAGATCGCTGCAGTTATAAATCGTGATGTACCAATTCAAACGTCGAATCGCGTCACAATTGATGCCAAACGAATCTATCTAGCGGGACACTCCAATGGATGCATGGCTGCCATCTCGATTGCCGCCCAGAGCTCGGACATAATTGCAGCAGTCGGATGCCATGCTGGAAGCGCCATTACACCATTTCCAGGTTCCTACCATGCCACTCCAATGGCTCTTGTTCATGGTACGAACGACCGAGTGGTGCCCTACAAAGGAAACTTTTTGTTTCATTCGGCGGAAACCACTCATGACATCATTTCAAAAGCAAATGAATGTTCATCTTTCAAGGAGACAAAGACGGAAGAATTCTTGGGTTCGAATAATACCGTTACAGAATTCTCTTCTACGGGTTGCAAGAACAATGCCAATGTGACGTTATATGCGGTGGAAGGGGCTGGCCACTCACCTTACCTTGGGGTAGAAACCTTTCGAAGAGACGAAGTACCAACCAATTTTGATTCCACAGAGCTCTTGTGGAACTTTGTGAAGAATTATGAACTGGACACGAATCCTTCGCTCGTTGATCGAACCACAGGGCAAAGCCCAATAAGTTTGCCATCATTACCAGATCCCTTTCCTGAACTCGTTTTGGCTGACGAACAAAAAGAACAAACGAGGAACGGGGCCAGTGCGGGACATATTATATCCATCTTCCGCTCGATCATTTTTGTATCAGTGGTCACAGCTTGTCATAGTATCTTGTAATAATCCAGAACATGACTATCAACTACTCATACAGCCAGTCTACAGTATAATCATCGTAAAAGTACCTCTCATCTCAATCGATCCTTTTGACATCAAATCGACCAATCCGACCGTAAAGGTATGTACGCGATCCGTCTGCAGAATCTTTGGACAAAAGAGGATCGAGAGACCCTCACGAAATTCCTTTTTTGAAGTGCCAGGTGCCAGGTTTCATTTTGTTTGTGGTCGGAACCAAAGCAACTCAACATAAAGGCAAGCCCAGCCCTACCGATATAGATTCAGCATATCACTGCAAATCTAGGTGCTCACCTCAGTCTTTAGCACTTGACTGATATATATATATATAGAAAGAAACAAGAAGCAGCTGCAATCCAAGCAATCGCACACAACACCAAACTCGACACCTTTTTTACTACTGATACAACAACAACAATGACAGACGTCAAGGAAGACACATCCACTACCACTCGCAATGCCCTCTCTGCTCGTGAACTAGAATGGGCCAAAAACTCGCCAGAGTTGCTGGCCAAACACAAGGAAACGAATGGGGACATTGTCCGTACTCGATTCCCACCTGAACCCAATGGTTATTTGCACATTGGTCACGCCAAGAGTATGAACATGAACTTTTCTCTTGCCTTTGAAAAGCTTAACGTTCCGATGGAAAATCGTAGGACAATCTTCCGTTACGATGATACCAACCCAGATGCCGAAACCAAGGAATACATTGACAGTCTGAAGCGAGACGTGGCGTGGCTGGGATGGACTCCCGAACGTACCACCTACAGTTCCGACAATTTTGTTAAATTGCACGACCTTGCTGTCCAACTCATCAAGAAGGGATTGGCCTATTGTTGTGATATGACCAAATTGGAAATGGAGGTCCAAAGAGAACTGGCCATGAAGCGTGTCAGCGCCAAGAGTAGCGGCAAGGATCCAGACGACGAATACCCAATTCCATCTCCTGATGTCTTGCCTGGACGTAACCGGGATACTTCTATCGAGCGTAACTTGGAGATCTTTGACAAGATGAAACGCGGAATCTACGATGAAGGTACTTGGACACTACGTCTAAAGATGGATTTCGAATCTGCCAATCCCAACATGTACGATTTGGTGGCCTACCGTATCAAGTTTACTTCTCATCCACACGCTGGGAAGGGCTGGTGCATCTACCCTGCTTATGATTTCACACATGGCATCTGCGATTCTTTGGAACAGATTGACTATTCCATCTGTACTTTGGAATTTGAAACCCGTCGCGAGCCATACTATTGGATCTTGTGGGCCTTGGATATGTTCCGCCCCAACGTTTACGAAATGTCCCGCCTGAACTGTCAATACACAGTCTTGAGTAAGCGTCGATTGCTCAAGCTAGTGAACGCCAACTACGTTCGTGGATGGGACGATCCACGAATGCCTACAATCTCGGGATTGCGTCGGCGTGGATACACCAAGGAGATTGTCAACAAATTTTGCAACGACCTTGGTGCTACTCGAGCTTCCAACGTCATTGAATACGAAAAACTGGCCAACACTGCGAGAACTTGCTTGTCCGAGACCTCCCAACGCGCCATGGTAGCCTTGGATCCTATCGAAATTACCATTTCCAACTGGAAGGAACATGAGGGTACCACATTGACCTTTTCGGTGCAAAACTCTCCAACGGATGATTCTTTGGGTGAGCATTCCATCACTCTTACCTCCACTCTGTACATCGATTCGAGCGATTTCAGACTAGAAGATTCTGAGGAATACTACGGCCTTGCTCCTAACAAGGCGGTTGGAATCAAATATCACGGTGGAAACATTATTTGTGACAAGGTCATTCAAGACAATGGGAAGGTAAAAAAGCTGATTTGTCGGTTGGACAATGCCGAAGATCGTCCGAAACCAAAGACTTGGATTTCATGGGTTCCTTCTGATGGAATTCGTTGCGAAGTCCGAGTGTACAATCATCTCTTCACTGTCGCAGAACCATCAGACCTATGGGAAGAAGAACTCAATCCAGAATCAGAGATTGTCTATGCCGACGCTATCATTGATCCATCCGTATCCGAATTGGTGGATGCCTCAAAGTTGGACAAGTGGCAATCCAATGCTGCTCTTCAATTTGAGCGTATGGGGTACTTTGTTGTGGATCTAGACACTACTTGGAGTCACGAGAAGAAGGAGGGTAAGCTGGTATTCAACCGAACCGTTTCACTGAGGGAAGAAATTGCCATTAAGAAATTGTCCAAGAAGGAAGAGGAAACGAATGCAGCACGCAAGGCCAAACAGGCCGCTGACAAGGCTGCCAAGGAAGCTCGCATGAAGATCGAACCGAAGGATTTGTTTCGGTTGTCGGAAGAGTACAAGGGCAAATATTCCAAGTTCGACGAAAAGACTGGCCTACCAACCCACGATGCAGAAGGCACTGCACTCACCAAATCAGCAACCAAGAAATTGGCAAAGGAACAAAAGAAGCACGCTCAAGTATTGGCCAAGTTTAATGCTGCAGCTGCCAAGTAGATTGGAAATGTTATGCGTGGTACTCGAATCATTTGATTGACTTGTCATTAAATTAACCATATCAAAGGGCAGCTTTGCTTCCTATCTTGTATGTGCACCGGTACACATTTGGTGTTCGTTCGTTCGTTCTTTTTCACTTGTGGATGTTGTGTGCGTCAGCTTGGATTTTCCTTCAGGCGCAAAGCAAACAGAAGAACGGCTTCAGAACGACAGAGTGTATATCTTCCCCATCGAACGCACTATTTAGTTTTCTCTGTGGTTGGGTATAATGTGGTATGGATACTGTAGCCACAATGACAAAGCAAGAGAAGAAGTAAGGTACTTCCCTAGTCGCTTTTAGATCCACGTTTGTTACAGTATTACGACATCGGCCTACAGAACTCTGTATGTCCGTGTACGTGTACCTACTTCTAGCTATAGCACAATAAATACGCTCGCGCATTTATATATGCAGCATCAAATCCTTGACCTCTTCATTTTATTTTATTATCGAGTGAGCATTGTTGGTTGTTGGCACAAGAAGCCATTGAAGAGGATGACTTCTTATCACCACGTTGGCAACGAAAGGGAGATAATTCCAAGAGATGTGACAGATTTAGTTGTTCATCCTCTTGTTCGAGAGATTCCACCTTCAGCTTGTAAAATGTTCGAACGGCTGACACAAATTTCAACGGATCCGCCTTTTAACGACTATTGCACGTCGTGCGTTCGGTCAATGTAAGAGCTTGTTGGAAATCGAAATCCCTCCTTCCGTGACAATGGTAGGTTTTGAATCCTTTTCGCATTGCGGGTCATTAGCACAAGTTCGTTTTGCTGAAGATGGTTTATTGACTACCATCGAGGAGAATGCTTTTTTTTATTGTTCGTCGTTGACCGAGGTCAGCTTTACAAGAACGCGACAAGGCTGAAATTTCAGGAGGGGCTGAAGTATGTTCAACGTAGTGCTTTTGACGATTGCGTAAAATTGGAAAATGTGGACCTTCCGAGAAGTCTTGAGATTTTGGGCAGTTACCTCTGCTTTTGAAGACTGTCCCAAGTTGGTGTCAGTGGAATTGGGGGGTTGCCGTAGAACTACCATGAGGGTAAACGATTTCGCCTTTGACGGTTGCAAGTCTTTAGTAAATATCTGTCTGCCTCCCGCACCACCGCGCCCGTTAATAGGTACAATGAGTGCCCGCGGACGCAGAAAAAGAGGCACTTGCAGCACGTTTGCCGGATGCAAAGCGCTGGTAAATCAATATGTAGACACGAACATCGCGCTTGCCCTGATGCGTCGATTCGACAGTTTTCCGATCCACAAAAAATGTTACCATGCCTCTGTAACAACTAAAGGTGATCTCTCTCGGGAGATCGAGTCGTCAATGCAATCGTCGCAAGAAGGAAGTACTATCAGGGATCACTTGGTAGATCCTTTCGGCATGACACCCTTTCACGTTCTTCTATCAGCTGCAAACTGCAGACTTGATCTTTTGCAAGTCCTCTTAGATGCGTATCCATCGAGTTTCCTCGGATTGAAAGATGTGAATGGAAAGACTGCTGTTGAATACTTCTGTCGGCGGAGCTGTCATCTGTCTGAAGACTCTCGAAATATGCTTCACATGGCTCTTTAAGGATGGTTGATGGGTTCTATATTGAGTTGGAACGCACTGGAAGCGTGGGAATTGGACATGTCGAATAGAGTGAATGCTATTGTTGCAGAGGATAAATTATATTAAAGATAATCATTGCTTCAGGAAGCATCAATGGCTCTGTCGGGGTATGAGCGATTGGAAGCTACAACTCTGTTGGAGTTGTCTCTGTGGAAACTGGAATAGAAATCGGCAATTGATGTATCTGCAGACAATGCAGCCGACACGGATGGACGAGAAGCATGCCGGATTCGAAGTAGTGCCTCAGTTGTCATTCCGAATGTGACTGCATTCATTGCATTCCTTCATGAAACTAATCTGCCAAAAGACTGTAGCGAATCATCTGTCAGGAGTGATAGAAGTGGCCTATCATTCAGTGATTATGACAGCAATATCTAATTTGAAAATTAAGTGCTACGAGCAGAAAGAAGCCACATCATTGCTACCGGTAGAGGTGTTTTGGTGGAAAATGGAGCTGAAGTTCGGATCATCCATCAGCAGATGGTGCAAGGATGACCATAATCGACAAGGATGACCGAGAACCATACCGGATTCGAAGTGGCCCTTCAGTCACCATCACGAATGTGGCTACTTTCCTTTATATTATGAATCGAATCTGATTGCCGGTATATACCGATACCGGTAGGTACTTTGGCTTAAAATTTCAAATTGCATCCTTCTGGTCGTATGAGTCAGTCGTTTCGAAGACGGAAACTGGCTCACTGACTGCGCGAGCTAGATGCGCGTCATGTGTCATCTTCCTTCACCTTCTTTCCATTTTTGTTGCTGTCGTCATCAATACCTCGACTTCAATCAACATCGAAAGCGTCACATTTCCAAAGAATCGCAATAACTTCCGTGTCATCCGTACCTACCTCCCAACACACAAACTTGTAAAATGACTGCCCAAGCCCTATACCGAAACTTGCTTCGCCAAGCCAAGCAAGTTACAGATTACAACTTTCGATCCTATTCGATTAGACGTGTCAAGACAGGATTCCGCAAGAATCAACAGTTGCAGGGGTGAGTCAATTCAAAGAAAACTTTCCAGAGAAACTACTGCGGCCGGGGATTCAAGTATGGCTCTCTTCCGCAGTCATTCTGAAGAGAACCAATTATTCCTTTCATTTTATTTGGTTTCGTAATGTTTTTGTTTGGTGCAATCTCGCTAACATGTTCTTTCTTATTGCTCTTTCTATTACTGTGACATGCCTGTATGCAACACGAACAGAGACGAAGCCGCTGCTGCCATCCAAGATGGTCATGTACAATTGGAGGTTCTCAAGCGACAAGTTATACTTGGAAAGCTCTACCCAGGTGCTGCAAGTGTAATGGATAGTCCAAACCCCATCATCGCTTAAAAAAGCATACGAAGACACAACAAAGTGCAAATATAGAATTTTTCAAGCGAGTATTGACTCGTCTATGTGAAGTATCTTGAACTTCAATCATCCATCTGTTTTACTCTGTATCGATTGACAAGAATGGAATTCGAGTCCGCGGAAGGGAGCCATGCATGATTCCTACCGGTATGTTGTGTATCGTTTTAGGCAAAGATAATTCTAAATTTGATCTAGTATCTCATGATACATCTTGCCATTGGTCGATCCCGTACCAACGATCCCGTACCAACGTGGGCGCCCTCTTTTGAAACTCAGTCGAAACTTTCACATGCAATCCCGTTACCCCAGCTAGATTCGACACTGCCTGTCCAAAATGTTCCCAATACATCTACTTCTCCAGTTCACTTAACTTCGACTCTAGTGCTTTCACTTTCCTGGTGGCTCCCCAATCCTTGTACCATTTGATCGAAATCTTCAGCGCCCTTTTTGACTCTTCGACATTGGAACGTAGAGCCAAAAGGAAATCTGCATAACGTTCATTCAACAAGCCTGCATGATGCAAGTGACCAGAACGAGTCGCTAACCTGATCGCAGATTTGTACTTGGGCTGAGCTTCGTCCAGCTTCTTGTCCAATGCCAGCTGTTCCGCTGTCAAGAACAAATCGAAATACTCGACATTCGGATTGCCGGCTTTCGCCCAGCCGGAGACCTTCTTTCGTACCTTCTTCGCATGAACTCTGTACTTCTTCTTCTTGGTCTTCAAAGCTGCAGCGTACAAAACAACCGCTCGGTGAAAAGTCTCGATCATAATGGTGTAGATCCCAGGAACCAATTCGGTGTGAACTTCTCCCAGATTTATCGCTCTGTCGGCGGCAGCGACATAGTCGCCTTGGAACAACAGAAGCTCGCCTTCGGCAAAATGGGAAATGGCGAGATGGACCTTTGCCTCCTTCTCGTCATCATGCACTTTGCTGAAGATCTCACCTTCCAGCTTGGAAGGATCAGGACAGGATGGATCGCTCAAGTTTGATAGCATCTGCATCAAGACCCGCATGTCCAAGACATGGACTGCGGAAGCAGCCTCTTCAAATTGGATCATGGCCTTCGGGCACTCTTGGAGAATCTGCTCCAATGGCTTTCCAAGAATGTATGGAACCATTGCCACGTATGATAGGAGATTCCAAAGGGCGAACTCTGTTTCTCCTGCTCGCAGAGCTTTCTTGTACCCATCAATCATTGGTGCAGAACAGGTTTCCAATGGTCGAAACCAAGCCATGACATGGGCATATGTAAGGTAGGTCGTCTCGCCACTTCGCATTCGGCCAAACTTTGCGAGCATGGAAAGTGCAATATTGCCGTATTCTTCGGCCTTGGCAGGGTCCTTGTTCAATACAATCAAAATTATTCCGATTGAAGCAATGCTCTTGGCAGAGAATTCGTTAATTCCGTGCTGCAAAGTCATCTCCACCAACTTGCAAATGCAAACGAAGGACAGATGAATGTTACCAGAATGATAGGATATGTACAAGATCATCGACAAGAGACTCGCAACAGCCTTTTGCCGTTTGTCTTTTATGACGGTCATAGTCTCGAAGGAGCCTTCTGGTACCTTCTCTAGCTTCTTGATGGTTCGTAGGACCATCGTCAGCGCTTGGACCGGTACCAAGCTTCTTGGCCATGTCAACTTGCATCCGATTTCTCTCAACAGCTTCAGACAGTATTCGAGAGCTTCGTCGAACTTGAGTTCCATCGTCGATAGGGCCTTCGCTCGCACCATCTTCAGTGGGAGAGTTTCCATTGTTGATAACTCTGACCGACCAAGTACCACTTCACAGTATTCCTCTGCGGCAACAATGTTACCAGCCACAAGATTCATCTCGGCCCCTATTGTATACAACTGCAAAGCGAGTTGCCGGTTTTCGGTCCATTTAGTGGACTCGTCCAAAATCTCGATCCCGTGGGCAGCGTACTTTGCTCCCGACTCAAAGGCCGAAATGCTTCGTGCCTTCTTTGCTGCTCTCATGTTAGCAAGCGCAAATTCGGATCTCTTGTTGACATTCCCACGATTAATGAGATCGACGACGTTAAACAAGTCATCTTCCAAGTGCTCTTTATCCAAGCAATAGTACAAAGTTGTACCAATGTCCAACTGAAATGACTCACGATGCTTCCCCGTCAAGCACAGCGCGGCCTCTTGCACTTTGTCGTGAACCCATCTGTAGTGATTCTCCCCGAATGGTTCCAAAAAGTCGTCTTGGACAACCCCTGGAAGTAGCTTGGAAACCTTATCGATCTTCGCTCCGACCAATCTTCGACCATGGTGATCCCAAACCATATCGAGTGTTGGCTCGTAGAACGAGGACCCAAAGTACGCGGCAACTTGAAGTAGAATTTGAACTTGGTTGGGTAACTTCTTCATGCGATTGTGTAATAGGGCAACGACATTGGCAGTGGACATGGTTGCGTCCTCGATCTTTTCCATATCCCAAGTCCAACGTTGCGATGATAAGTTGTACGCAAGGAGTCCTTCGTGGTGAAGCATCTTGAGGAATTCAAAGACAAAGAACGGATTTCCAAGGGTTCTCTTGATACATATCAATGCCAATCTTACGCCTTGTTCCATAGTCTCAGGCGTCAAGGTGGTGGCAATAATCTTCTCGACAGTAGCTGCATCGAATGCTTTGATCTCCATTTCGGTAACATGAAAGTGGAACTTCGTTGCCTTCTCTCGGAAAGCAACTATCTTGTTGAAGAGCAAACTGTTCTCATTGACTTCCTCGGATCTGTAACTTCCAATGATCATCATGGCATTTGGGTTTTGAGTGTCTGAGATCAAATAGTCCAATACTTGAAGTGACGACATATCCGCCCACTGCAAGTCATCAAAAAAGATGACAAGTGGAGAAAAGACAGCTCCAAATACCCTAGCCAACACTCGAAATGCATAACGTAGCTGATCTGTGCCACTTTCAAATGCATCGATATCAAAAGATGATTTGGTGGACTGACTATCGTCATCAGCCATCAGGCTCTTCAGTTCCGGAAGCAAGTGCATCAGGAGTCGAAGTTCCTTCCCAAGTCCGTCTTTCAATGCTTGTTGAATCTCAGGAATCGATTCCTGCTTGACTTCCTTGATCTTGCGGCAGATTTTATCAAATATCTTGGATATGCCTGAATATGGTTCATCCATAGTATTCATATCAAATTTGGCGTCGATAAACAGTCCATTGTAGTTGCTGTTGCTACGTTCTTCTTGTTTGAGATCCTGTTCGACTGTCCTGGCAACTGAAGACTTGCCAACTCCACTTTGCCCTATTAAACAGCAATCAGAGTGAGAAACAGATCGGTTGGAAATCGGTAGCAAAGAAAAAACAGATTACTCACCTTTGATAAAGACCAGTTCCTTGAATGGTCCAGTTTCGTTGCTGCCATCGCTATCTGAAGATGAATCTGTGGCCATGAGGTTTGCCAAACAATAACGGAGCGTCGATACTTCCGTTTCGCGGCCAATCAATCCCATAGAAGCAAAATCCAAATTACCCTTAATGGAGCCAGCAGAGTTGTCCTGCTGATAATGAAGTGCAATTGCAACCGTGGTCTTTGGCTTTCTCAATTCAGAAGTCCTCATGGAATTTGCGAGGGACTGCATATCAGAAGAAGGAGAGGAAGGAATGGTAGTGTTGACGGTTTCCGTGCGAGAAGTGGAAAACATGTCTGAGCTAGGATCTAAGGAAAGTAGTGCATCCTCATCTCCAAAGGTTGAAGGCAAATCCTCGTTCATATCGGTAATGGAAAATGGCGGGGCCATCTTCGTTGTGTCGTAGAAAGACACAGGTTCAATCATACTGATTCTCGTAGCCTTGAAGTGATTAGCTCAGATCTTTATTCAAACGCTTGGTGCTAGTGTGCAGGAAAGATTGAGAGAAGATGAGTTGTGATGATCTGATGATCAAAGCGTTGACGACTTATTTTCGAGTTGTGATGTGAGACTAATATATTTTATATGCAGACCACGCAAGGACATTGTGCAAAACCTTCGCACTCATCCGTGTACACGTACCACGTGGCGGAGTATTTATTGTTGTTTCTGAGCGGCTATTAATATTTGTACATATTAACATTTAACAGAAACGGGACTTTTTTCCCCATTCGCTGTTGAATGAATGGAAACTGAGATTCTTTCAGAGCTCAAAAAACCGATACAACAAGAGTCTACTATAGAATCAGATTTGCCTTTTCAGTTGTGATACATCCTCCAGTGTCGCTTCGGTTATAACTCGGAGCCGAATCTGGGTCTATCTATCTGGCGCAAAACCCTGGGCCTTGACTTCAGTGCTGCTCTCATGATCATGATCATCATGACGATGATGCCACAAGCCATAATTTTTTCAAGTGAAAAGTAACTTTCTCAGCCCAAACACTTGTTGGTTCAGACAACAGTTTTAGCTATAGAAAATCTGGTTTAAGCCCAGAATATGTCGACTACACATTTTATTATCTCGCGTTAGAAATTTTCAAAACACCACCGAAAGTTACATTTTACGACTGACTGGACTGGAAATGCAAAATCATGATCATGGCCAAAAAAATCATTGCACGCTATATATATAATACACATTATATGAAAGACAAAAGTCTTCTCTTCCTACGGTATATTTTATGAAGATCCTTTTCATCCAGACAGGCGGAACAATCGACAAGGATTACCCAAGGAGCAAAGGAGGATATGCGTTTGAGTTTGGAGAACCAGCAACAAAACGATTATTGGAGCGGCTTGGTCCTTCTTTTTCCTACGAAGTGGTGACCGCATTCCAGAAGGACAGTCTGGAAGTCACTGATGCTGACAGAGAAATTTTGGCAAGTCTGATTGAAGAGCATTCGGAAGGTCAGTGAGGTACATTGCAATCAGTTTGATTCCTAATGAATTGCGAAAATCTCAAATGTCTAATATCGTTCAGAAAGAATCATCATCACACATGGAACCGACACAATGATTGAAACCGCGAAGTTCTTGGCATCCCGGGAATCCTTGGCAGGCACGAGACGCATTGTATTGGTAGGTTATGTACCCTTTCCTCCTCTTTTTGTCTTTTTTCCTTATTCTGACTCTTTCTTCTTAGACTGGTTCCATGCGGCCGGAAAGATTCAGTAACACAGATGCACCATTGAATGTTGGTTCTGCTATGGCTGCCGTCCAAATCCTTCCCAAGACTGGTGTATATGTTACAATGCATGGAGTTGTTCGAGAAGCACATGAGGCAAAGAGAGATGATTCTGGGCAGTTCATATAGCACCACGGACATGCCGTGGGATGATTATTTTTTAAAATTAAATTGAATAACATCATAAATGCTAAGCTGCCACTGATTGATGTCCCACGCATGAGCCCATAGCATTCGTTGCCTTCGTAGCAGCATCAAATATTTCTTTCAGTAAAGCATTCCGCCTTCCAGCAACTGTACCCGAGACTCCACTGACAGCACTTTCATTCTTGCACAAGCCTGCCAACTTATTCAGAGCCAACTCGCATTCCTTTCGTAGATTTGTCCTCCTTCCACGAACTGTTAGCAATGTTTGAAGCATCCGAAAAGCGGCCTTGCGAGATCTGTGGGTGACATCCAGTCCTGAATTATCTTCCAGCACCGCATTCACTGGAACCCCAATTGGCCCGGCAACAAGGAACAGCGCGTCGCAGAGTTGCGTCAGAGCAATGTAAGCCATGTTTGCAGCGTCGACTTCGTTGCTTTGGCCTTGGACTATAGCAATTTTCAGCACAGCGTCGGCAGCCACAAGACGCTCTGCAGGTGTAAGTGACCTTTGATCCGAAAGCATTTGCAGCATATCCTGTGAGTCATTCATCACTTCAGGCACAAATTCGACCATCCAATCAAGTGATTCTTCCGGTAATCCCTGCTTCACCAGCAACGCAACGATTCCTTTGCGTCTTCGCGTCAGCAGTCTGATTATACTTGTCGTCATGGAACAGTGAGGAAGAGGCGAAACGTCATTTTCTGAACCACTCATGGCCGTGACTAAGCACCGAACCACAAGCGCGTCCCTAGCAGCAAGGTATTCTTCAGCTGATTCCTCTGTTGGAGCATCACTCCAGACTATGGCCTCATTGGATTCCAACAGCAAACATAATATGGATAGCCCGGTTCTTCGAAGCCCAGTGCAGCTCCATACCTTGAAAGGACACTTCAATAAAATCAACGGATCTCGACACAATTTTGGGTATGTCAAGGAAAGTGGAGGCTGGTGAGGAGATGAGAGCATGGCACTCACAACGGTGCAGGCCAAGTCGGAATCAGATGTTTGCAATCTCGTATCCAAGAATATTCGCTCCAATTCAGAGCCGCCCTTGTCCTTATTGCATTCCGTTGGTGACTTCACAAGATACGATTCAATTGTTCTACGAAGTAAATTCATCATGTCTGATCTTGGCAGCAAAGCACTATGGGATTTTCTCATGCTGTGTTGTCGCTTTTGTGTCCAAACGGGATATGATAGCTCCAGCACTTCGGGACATTGCTTTGTAACGTAACTTACGATCTGTTCAAGCAGAAATCCATTACTGCGCTTTTCCAGAAATTCTGCCAACAGTATGGCTTCTTTCACAGGAAGAGTCCGTGGGTCGATGGAAAATGGAGAGTCTGGATTCTGCTCCAAAAACTCCATGGCATGCAGAAGCTGTAGTAGAAATCTACTTTGGATATCATCCAGCTTGTCTTCGGTGGTTTCAACCTTTAGTCGTGTCCCAAGCAGTTCGAGTTGCGGTACCATTATCAATGGAACTACCATTTCCCTCCCAGCGCAAAGAAATTTCGTGGCTTGGACGACAAATTGCAACACAGCAGCCCTCTGGATAAATGCATGCGAATTGTTCGTAGAACACAAAATGGACTTCAGAACATCCTCGATTTCTGAGCGCTTGTCGGTGGAAACGGAACTAGCGCTTTTCTCATCATTGAGCTCCAACAAGAGCAGCGCCGCTCGTGAATCCAAGTCAAGTGTTGACTCGGACCCGTCGCCCGATGTTTTGTTCCAGAGATCTGCGAGTTCTTTCATGCCATGATCCAAAGATGGTAACACACGATCAAGCTGCCCGTGCCTGAGTGGAACACCGCCAACCCAATCAGACATCAGTAGCGCCAAGAGTACAGACACGCTACCATCTGAAATTGCATGCTGCACTTTTGTTGCGAATGCCTGCGCCGTCTCTGAAACTCCCGAATCTCCCTTCAACTCATTGATCACTTTAATAAGTGATTCAATGGTGCTCTGGTGAGAGGAATATTGGCTTGATTCTTCTGCAATAAGTGAAAGCACGCGGTCCATGGTCAGGATTGTCGTGGAAACTAACACTTTCATAACGCCGTCAAAAGAAGAACTTTTCGGTAGGTCGTCGCTTTCATTGCACCTGCGCGAGACACAGTAATCGCAAAGCTTGGTGCTCAGCTGCCGGATGCCTGGCAACAACTTATTCCCCAATAGGCTAATCGTATCATGAAGTTTGGCACTTGGCACTTTCAGAGGTACCAAGAGCGTCCAACAGCATGCTTTCAACATGAGAGAAAGCTTGCCAATAGCAATATCTTTCGGTTGCATGCTTGCTAGGCTCGACAGCTCTTTCGACAAGAATGACAAAACTTCACGGTAGGTATTCTGGCCATCAATCAGAAGCGCTTGAACCAAGTTTTCACTCTTTTCACTACCAAAGGCAGCATGGTCCATTCGATGGTCAGAAGAAGAAGACCTATCGCCTGGAGTTTGGTTCGGTTGCTTTCGGTTTCTACCACCAACTCCAGTTTGAGATTCGGATGTTGCAGTCATCAGCTCCTTGGGTAGACGCCGCAACAAAAAGCAGCATGCAGTGGTCGAATCTGGCAGCTCCATTGCAAGTTTCAGTTGAAGATCCAACATTGTATTTGTCGACTGAAGCTTGTTCAGGACACGCGCCCTTTCGCTGGCGGACAATTGAGCCAAAGCTTTCACACCCTGCTTCGCAGCTTTGACAATGGGAATATGGCTACCTTTCTCTGCTACTGCCAAAGAATACGCATCCAGACATCCAAGAAGCAGTGATGGAACGGAAGCTGGACAATTTGCTCCAATTCGTGTCATCAAGTAGGCAGCTTGGGGAGTAGCAGCTCGGCACAAAGCATACTGAAAAGCAAAATGGATTTGGATGGGTTAGAAGTATCTTATAAATGGACTCATATAAATGCAATATCTATAAAGTCTTTTTGAAACTTACCGCAACATGTCTGGATTGCAAGACGCTGGCATTACACATGATTGCTGCTACCGTTGCTCCCAGATCACTTCCTTCCATGGCCCCTCCTGATCCCGCAGTCGACTCATTCAGAATCGAGTCATCTACAGTCAGGGAAAGCCTTCCTTTGGAGCGGCCTTCAGTCTCAGTTCCTTCCGCAGTGCCACCACCACCGGCATCGCCACCATTGGATGATTCCTCCAAGGGAGCCAAAGCCGCAACAACCAGGGACGCCAGTTCGGAGAGTGTTTTGACAAAGGTTGCTTCCTGAGAGTCTTCCGCTGCCGCAATTTCAGACTCTCGACGATCCAGAATTGTCTTTCTTATCTTGGGCCCTTTCCTTTTCTTGCCGTCTGCACCTGCGGCATCGCCTTCCTCGCCACTAGCATCCGCATCCTCATCATCCGCGGAGGAGTCACGAATAGCATCATCCTCATCTCCATCAGGTATCCCTTCTGACAAGGTTCTCTTTCGTTTCGAGCTACTACGAGGATTCTTAGCGACTGCAGCCAAATCTTTGGTATCCCACTCTCCTTCCTTTGTCTTTCGTAGTGGTGGCAATTGGCCAATCTTACGAGACATGTTGGGTGCCAAGTAAGAAGTAACAACGTCAACTTCTTCAGCCATGGAGTACGTCGCGGCGACATCTTCAAGGCGTTCTACTGTTCGATGAACCAATTCGTCATCAATTCCGTTGGTTTCATTATCCTCAAACGTAGGCACGGCGGTCAAAGGACGTGCCAAGGAGAGGATTCGCAAAAACAGCGGTAGGCGTTGAATTTCTTGTTTTCTTCTAGCATCGTTGTCAATGTCATCATTCTGTGATTGTGACAGGCCAAGCTCGACTTCACCTAACGCCAGACTATCATGAAGTGACAGTGACAGTGACAGCGTCATTATTTTAATAGTAGGTGCTGTGTCTTTGAAAACCGAAAATAAAATCCGGGTTGGTGTGTTCGTGACAGGTGTTCCTGAATGAGTCTGTTTTACTGTACAGTAGCAAGGAGGTTTTAGTACATCTTTACATACGACACGGAGAACCATTACGTCACATATAAAGATGAGGCAGACCAACAGTGACGTTAAAGATGAATGCATCTTCTACCAACTTTGCAGTGGTCCACAGAAGCTTGAAGTTGATGTAATCGAGATGAGTGAGAGTGAACTTGGAAGCAAAAAGGTTCTATTTTTGCGCAATGCCATACACGACACGCGTAGGGGACTGTTGCAACACTATGCTGCATCAGACCTCCGCATCTATGCAAGAGGCACAACTATGGAAAACTATAAAACCAAGCAACCCCTTGCGATTGATGTTTCACTCAATGACTCCAAAATTCAGGGAACATCCGAAGATGACCCTCTCCTTGTGGTTGTATCCGCACCCACGCCATCATTTCCGACAGCAAACAATACAATTGATTTGGTGAATAATGATGAAGTAAGCACACAAACAATGCAGCTTCGGAATCTAGCTTCACGTATATTCAAACTACTCACATTCCTGATCCTTCACATGTACATTTTCAGTTGCAGCAAGGGCTTAGGCTCATGGCGCAAGACTTCTTAGCAAGAAACGCCACCATATCTATTTCAAATGCAACTACCAATAAAGCGACTTCTTTGATGGAGATGATGGGATTATCACTGAAGGGAGCCACTTGGAAAAGCAAGCCTCCTCTAGAGCCTGTTTGCGGATTTGTTTGGCCGGAGGGCGACGAAGATTCTGATGGCAGTCGAAGGGCATTTATGAGGTACCTCAAGACCACGCTTCAAGTGCCTCAAAATTATGCCTTGGCGGATGTACGGCAACAGAGAAGCCTGCTGAATCTTGACGGATACCACTGCGTAGCAAACAATTTTAGGTTGAGAGGAACTACGGATGTCGTTATCGCGAAGTCTGAACATGTTGAGAACAGGGCAATTAAGAACAATATTGAAGCTCTTCTTCAATTGAAGAAACAAACGCAAATTTCCAAAAAAGATCACACGCCACAAACGATCTGTGAACACTTTGCTGCGTCATATTTAAACCCCAAACTGCCTGTTGTTTCCGTGTTGACAGACCTAAGTGAAAATTGGACTTTCTTTTGGTTTGCATTTGATGATGATGACACCGATGATGATCCAGACTTGGTCCTATACAAACTCTGTCTTGGTGGCAAAAAGGCTGCGGCAAATGCAAAGTATCTTCTGGATAGTCTTTTTGACACAACAGTTGACAATAATCTCCCAAACACTTTTGCAAAACGGCAGCCATTCCGGGCTATTCATGATTTCCTTACCCGTAGAAAGAAGAGGCGGAGGGAATTCGATGGTGACTACAGTAACTCCGAGGATCGCAATTCCAAGCCTCCTCCTCGCGGAGCAGACAGGAGTCCAGTGAATGACCCTAGCGCTGATCCCTCAGCAACAAGTGGTCGCCCCTCCGAGAATAACGAAGGTGGCAATTGTTCGGGTAGAGAACGAAGTATGAGCATGGCGGATTCGCTGAGCTTGTTTGCGCCCCCCGCTAGTCGAGACGTGGGAAACGAGCTTGACCTACTCGATATGGTGGACGAAAGTGAGCAGTACGAAATAGTTCGATCATTTGCCGCCAAGCACATCGTTCCTTACATGTACAGCAGTTCGGAAGCTTGAACAATGATATCCAAAGGGGTTTCTCCAGTCTGCCTACTGTAGGATGTCTGTTGATGTTGTTATGGCAATCG
Source organism: Cylindrotheca closterium (assembly GCA_933822405.4). Classification (NCBI taxonomy): domain Eukaryota; phylum Bacillariophyta; class Bacillariophyceae; order Bacillariales; family Bacillariaceae; genus Cylindrotheca; species Cylindrotheca closterium. The sequence continues at coordinate 90,570 of CAKOGP040001847.1, read as the reverse complement.
TTGTTAGGGGGACAATGTAAGAAGGCGGATGTATGATATTTGAATGGAATTTGTGTCAAATGGCGGCGAAAATAGCAGTGACGTCATGAAGGAAGAGGGATACAAATGATCCATGAAGGAGAGCAAAATAAACTGAACAATGTCTTTCTAGTGGTTGTCATTGTGGTATATCATAATGTATAAGGCCATTCACATTGTGGACTTGAGTCAAGCTGCGGGCGACTGACCACAATCGTACCGACCAGGGTTTGTTCTAATTGTCAGTTCTGCAAACGAAACGAGATGCAGCTCCTTGAGACAGCATTAATCGTGGACACAAATTGCTGGAAACTTTTGCTTTGTTGACGCCGCAAGCGAATTGGAGCTCGAAATGAACGCGAAAAAGATATCTAAGGAAGGCGAAAACCTCGTCGAGATCACGAAAGAAGCATACCGGTATGTTGGCGGTGTACCACGACTGTGCCTGAGTGATCCCGACAATGCAAAACAGATTGTTGATAGTGCTATACAAGCTTTTTTCACGATGGAGGCAGTTGTAAATCTTTCTGTCTTGAATGATTTTCTAAGGGCTACTATTGGCAAGAAAGTATATCCTTGGCTTCTGTGCCACACCATTTCAACGAACCCATTTCGGAACAGCTTCGAGATCAATTTTTCATCACCTTACATTATGTGACCGAGAAGGTTTTGAATCAAGAGAATCAAAAGTCTAGCGACAGTCTGGAAAAACTTGTTTTGCAAGTTACTTTGCACGCCCAAAGCACGAAGCCTAGCAGGCTGGATCTGGGAGTCAAGATTATCTACAAAAATTGCTGGCCATTCATCAGAAATGAAGATTGTAGGCGCTGAACTTCCTTTCAAAAACGAGCCGAACCCACAAGTCTTGACCTTGCTTGATGCAAAAACGGCTTCAATTGATTCGTTTGAATTTGATAACTTGGATACGTTGAAGGGTCGGCCTTTTGAAGTCTTGAATGGTAGGCAAGACTTGCTTGCTTGCTTTTGCGAAGGCTCAAAGTGATACATTTGAAGCGATGGAAGGGAAGCTGATTATATAGTGGCATTGCAAATGACGGTTGCAGAAGAAATCTCATCCTGTAATGGAGTCTGCAATGATTAGTTTTGTGCAGGAATGCAACGAAATAGGCAAAGCGATACCGGATTGCAATGTCGAACCCTAACCACAAGTTACGGCAAATGTTCAACTTTGACTTGGGACGGAATTATTTTCAGTGGCATCTTGCCGGATTTTAGCGAATTCGTGCGCTACATCACTTGCATCTGAAGCACAATCGATTGGGAAATGTCATCAATGCGGGTGACGGTAGACTCTTGACTCTGAGTTTGAACGACAACCAATTCGTGGGTGCATTACCAAGAAATCACATGCTCATTACGGAAATAGTTCAATTCACGGCACAGAACAATCGATTCACAAGCATGGGGGAGTGAACCTGCATGCTCACCAAAAGTGTCACCGAAAACACCTACCGAAGCGACGAAAGAAGAAATAGAAACCCAATTGGGGATCTCAGACGTGCGAAATTGGAAGAAGCTTTGGACAAAGCCAAAAAAAAAGCTATCTTAATCTCAAAGAGACGCAGCGCCAATTGATTGCAGTCCATGAAGAGTTGGAGGCCTTGGCGAGGAATCAACAACGCAAATTGGAACTCATGACTCGAGAATTGGAGAAACCAAAGGAAGGCTCCTGTCTGGACGGTGAAGTCCAGAAAATTGAAACTTTGCGCGAAGCGCGAAGCTCTTGATAAGGCCGATGATCGGCGAATGATCGAAACTGGTGGTTGGAGAAGATTACAGTACAGCAAACCACTGAGAGACATAAGAGGCCATCTTAATTATTGGCAGCCAACCCGAGTCACGTGATGCCATTGCATTGCAGGTACGAGATGCCATTGTAGACAGTTTGTTTACGATATGATTAACTAGCTAGTGTTCGCCAAATCATAATTGACACTGGGGTGTTTGTCGTAAAGTTGCTAGTTGGATCCGCCTTCCATACTTCTAGCTCTATTGTAGTCGTCTATCTACTGTCGCCAATAAACATTTATACATAGACGCTTCGGACGAGTCTTGTTCGCTCGTCAGTCATATGCATCTGAGTGAAACGCAATCTTACTCGAATCATCAATATTGATGTTTCATCTTAGAAAATTGTTTTCCTCCTCCAAAATCCTAATATGCGCTGTCTGATTGATTGTTGTGTATATGAATTCGCCCACTGCAACTAAAATTTCATATTCGTGTTGCAGCAGAGGCACCGTCATATGCGGTTGCTCTCTTTTCCGCATCGTTCACAGAACGTTATGCGTACAGGCTATACGCAAACTTCCCAGATGCTCCAGTCACACTCCAACTATACTTTCATATACGCGTTGTAGCAGAGGCCCCATCACCGGTGGCACTCTTTTAAGGATCAGCATCTTTCAGGGAACGTTTGCACACACTTGTCGAGGCCAGTATGTTTGCCTTTCCTCACATACACAGTCAAAACAAACGACAGCTCCCACGTGGAGCTGAAGCGGACCGGAGAGATAGCTCAATGCCAGTTATGCTCTCTCTTTGGGATATCGCTTACGGGGTTCCCCCAGCCAAAGAAGTATGTGTTCTGGATTTGAGAAGCACCGCCATCTTCATGGGGTTGCTCTCTTTAGAACGATCAGTGTCGTTCAAGGAAAGTTTGCACATCATACTTTTGTATGTATATGCCTTATTCCCTTCACATCATGCACAGTCAAATCAAACGACAGCTCCCACGTGGAGCTGAAGCAGGACCGGAGAGCCAGAAAGAATTTCTCTCTCTTTGGGATATCGCTTACGGGGTTCTCCCAGCCAAAGAAGTCTGTGTGTTGTGTATTGGGTTCAAAACAACTTACGAACTCACCTACTGCACGCCAAAACTCTCAGCCAAATACTCCAAGAGTTGGTGTCGCAGTAGTACTCTTGCATGCAAACCCCATGAGGCCTGGCTTACTGCAATCGAAGCACGGTAGCGGTCGAATGAACATTCGAGTAGCTCTCCTTTGGAGTAGCTCTCGCGACAAAATAAAGCCTCTGGTTTGATTTTGTGAGCATTTGGAGTGTGAAAAAAGTGAATTTGAAGGAACAAGGCCAAGACTAAATCAGCGAAAGTTTGAGCACGTTTTCGGCAGGTTCTCAATTGTTCTCCGTGCCCGTTTGCAGATATTTTTATAGTACCACATAGCGCGGTCCGATACAATTCATTGATGATGAGTCATACCGTTACACGTAGTGACGTTGACCGGAATATTTTTACGATCTGGTATGTTGGCGGTGTACCACGACTGTGTCTGGTACCGGGTACCACGCTGGCAGTACCCCCACAAACCCCCCTGCACTATCTCTGGGCTTAGCTTATTTCCCCCCAACCCCCACTAGGCTTACCTTTTCTGCCCCATCACTTGCCCGACATGCCTCCCGGCGGGCCCTCCTGGGGGGCCCTCCCGGGGAATGTAGCCCAATGCAATGGAGAACATAGCAAGAACTGCAGCAATTCGAAATCTGAGACAGAACTCTGTTTTATTTTTAAAAAAATATAATATTCTGTGATTCGTGCAGTTACGTAATAAAAGCATCGTACTTTTATGGTGTGATTCATGAAACGCATGTTGAAAATCTTACGTGTACAGTAGATATTTTAAATTTGTCTCTCATGAAAAATACTTTTGTGGTGTGATTCATTCATGAAACGAAGGCGATCTGGTTCTTTTGGCTCCATGAGTTTGGAAATCAGCACAACACACCAGGTGCAATGATCGCTTCTTCCCCCGCCTACCGCCGTCTTGGTAGAGCGAGGCAAAACATACCAGGAGGCCCAAGCACTGCAACTTTTGAAACCCAACAAAACTACGTTTGAAACACACAAACAAGGAACGAATGGACAGCGGGCAAGGATCTACAACCTCCAAGACATTGGCAATGTTGGACAAGTGAGAAGTGGATCTACGACCGCCTATTGTTGCTTATTTTTAGATAATCATGACGTTGGCCTTGAGATGGATATTGGATGAGATGGACATTGGATGATATCACGTTTGAAATCTGCTTTCATGATTGCGTCGTCGCCTCAGTACTCAGTACACCGGCACCAGTGCAGGATCTTTGAGCGGGTGGAACCTACCGCTGTTGGCATACCAGGGAGATTGCAGAACCTCTCATCTGATACCCACCATAGAGACGGCTGAAGTTTTTCTATGTTCAAGGGCGAGTCCACTCAACTGCTTGTAACGGCCATCGATCAACTTCCTCTTGGAAGAAAAGGGGGAGGTCCGTCTATTTCCTGTTTAGCTATATTTTTCTAACGGGACTTGGGGGGGGGTGGTGACATGGAGTGTGACCCTAATGTAGGTGGCAGACATGTTGCCGCCGTATGAAAAGAAAAAAAAGACATCATCAACTCAAACTCAAGATGGCAAGCAATAATGAGGAGTACCAGCGTATTTTCTATCAAGTGTGCGATGGTGAAAAGAATCTTGGATCAATACAGCGAGTAAAACTTGCATACGATGACCTTATACGCAGTGACGTTGCAGACTTGGTAGATCTCATACGCGAACAGGAGCAACTGCCATGTCGACCACGAGACCTCTGCATCTATGCAAGAGGTACAGCTATGGAAAACTATAAAACCGAGCAACCCCTTAAGATTAGTACTTCACTCAATGACTCCAAAATTCAGGGAACATCCGAAGATGACCCTCTCCTTGTGGTTTTATCCGCACCCACGCCATCATTTCCGACAGCAAACAATACAATTGATTTGGTGAATGATGATGAAGTAAGCACACAAACAATGCAGCTTCGGAATCTAGCTTCACGTATATTCAAACTACTCACATTCCTGATCGTTCACGTGTACATTTTCAGTTGCAGCAAGGGCTTAGGCTAATGGCGCAAAACGCTTTAGCAAGAAACGCCACCATATCTATTTCGAATGCAACTACCGAGAAAATGACTTCTTTGTTGGAGATGATGGGATTATCACTGAAGGGAGCCACCTGGAAAAGCAAGCCTCCTCTAAAGCCTGTTTGCGGGTTTGATTGGCCGGAGGGCGACGAAGATTCTGATGGCAGTCGAAGGGAATACATGAGGTACCTCCAGGCCACTCTTCAAGTGCCTCAAAATTATGCCTTGGCGGATGTACAGCAACAGAGAAGCCTGCTGAATCTTGACGGAGACCACTGCATAGCCAACGGTTTTAGGTTGAGAGGAACTACGGATGTCGTTATCGCGAAGTCTGAACACGTTGAGAACAAGGCAATTAAGAACAATATTGAAGCTCTTCTTGAATTGAAGAAACAAACGCAAATTTCCAAAAAAGATCACACGCCACAGACGATCTGTGAACACTTTGCTGCGTCATATTTGAATCCCAAACTGCCTGTTGTTTCCGTGTTGACAGACCTAAGTGAAAATTGGACTTTCTTTTGGTTTGCATTTGATGATGATGACACCGATGATGATCCAGACTTGGTCCTATACAAACTCTGTCTTGGTGGCAAAAAGGCTGCGGCAAATGCAAAGTATCTTCTGGATAGTCTTTTTGACACAACAGTTGACAATAATCTCCCAAACACTTTTGCAAAACGGCAGCCATTCCGGGCTATTCATGATTTCCTTACCCGTAGAAAGAAGAGGCGGAGGGAATTCGATGGTGACTACAGTAACTCCGAGGATCGCAATTCCAAGCCTCCTCCTCGCGGAGCAGACAGGAGTCCAGTGAATGACCCTAGCGCTGATCCCTCAGCAACAAGTGGTCGCCCCTCCGAGAATAACGAAGGTGGCAATTGTTCGGGTAGAGAACGAAGTATGAGCATGGCGGATTCGCTGAGCTTGTTTGCGCCCCCCGCTAGTCGAGACGTGGGAAACGAGCTTGACCTACTCGATATGGTGGACGAAAGTGAGCAGTACGAAATAGTTCGATCATTTGCCGCCAAGCACATCGTTCCTTACATGTACAGCAGTTCGGAAGCTTGAACAATGATATCCAAAGGGGTTTCTCCAGTCTGCCTACTGTAGGATGTCTGTTGATGTTGTTATGGCAATCGTTGTTAGGGGGACAATGTAAGAAGGCGGATGTATGATATTTGAATGGAATTTGTGTCAAATGGCGGCGAAAATAGCAGTGACGTCATGAAGGAAGAGGGATACAAATGATCCATGAAGGAGAGCAAAATAAACTGAACAATGTCTTTCTAGTGGTTGTCATTGTGGTATATCATAATGTATAAGACCATTCACATTGTGGACTTGAGTCAAGCTGCGGGCCACTGACCACAATCGTACCGACCAGGTTTTGTTCTAATTGTCAGTTCTGCAAACGAAACGAGATGCAGCTCCTTGAGACAGCAACAATCGTGGACACAAATTGCTGGAAACTTTTGCTTTGTTGACCCCGCAAGCGAATTGGAGCTCGATATAATGGCGAAAAAGATATCTAAGGAAGGCGAAAACCTCGTCGAGAGCACGAAAGAAGCATACCGGTATGTTGGCGGTGTACCACGACTGTGCCTGAGTGATCCCGACAATGCAAAACAGATTGTTGATAGTGCTATACAAGCTTTTTCCACGATAGTTGTAAATCTTTCTGTCTTGAATGATTTTCTAAGGGCTACTATTGGCAAGAAAGTATATCCTGGGCTTCTGTGCCACACCATTTCAACGAACCGATTTCGGAACAGCTTCAAGATGAAGTTTTCATCACCTTACATTAAATGACCCAGAAGGTTTTTAGTCAAAAGAGAATCAGAAGTCTAGCGACAGTCTGGAAAAACTTGTTGGCAAGTTACTTTGCAAGCCCAAAGCATGAAGCCTCGCGGGCTGGATCTGGGAGTCAAGATTATCTACAAAAATTGCTGGCCATTCATCAGAAATGAAGATTGTAGGCGCTGAGCTTCCTTTCAAAAACGAGCCGAACCCACAACTCTTGACCTTGCTTGATGCAAAAACGGCTTCAATTGATTCGTTTGAATTTGATAACTTGGATACGTTGAAGGGTCGGCCTTTTGAAGTCTTGAATGGTAGACAAGACTTGCTTGCTTGCTTTTGCGAAGGCTCAAAGTGATACATTTGAAGCGATGGAAGGGAAGCTGATTATATAGTGGCATTGCGAATGACGGTTGCAGAAGACATCTCATCCTGTAATGGAGTCTGCAATGATTAATTTTGTGCAGGAATGCAACGAAATAGGCAAAGCGATACCGGATTGCAATGTCGAACCCTAACCACAAGTTACGGCAAATGTTCAATTTTGACTTGGGACGGAATCGTTGCAGTGGCATCTTGCCGGATTTTAGCGAGTTCGTGCGCTACGTCACTTGCATCTGGACCACAATCGATTGGGAAATGTCATCAATGCGGGTGACGGTAGACTCTTGACTCTGAGTTTGAACGACAACCAATTCGTGGGTGCATTACCAGGAGATCACATGTTCATTACGGAAATAGTCCAATTAACGGCACAGAACAATCGATTCACAAGCATGGGGGAGTGAACCTGCATGCTCAATGTATTGCAAACGGGAGAATTGCCAGAATTAAAGAGTGACTGCAATATTTGTGTCTGTGGAAGGAATAATCAAATGTGCCGCAATTGCTACAACTAGTGTAGTGGAATGGGGTGGAGTGGAGTGGATGCATGCATGCATGAACATGTCGAATGTGAAATCGGAACAATTGTAAAAAGACTACAGTATCAACAATATCATGTTATAAAATAAACTGAAACTACAGTACCTAGGTTTGGATGTACTCGAAAGAGTCGAAAATATGCCGTCTGGTGGTCTACCGGCACTACGTTCCATATTGGCAACACACATTTTAACACCATACTGTAGCCTGGGGCACCCAAACTAACAAAGACCAAGTACAACAGTATTGTCACGAACCAACAACGTTTCAAACCTAAATTAGCGCTTTCTTCCAAGAATAACGAGCTAAAATATCAAAATCGTTGATAGAACGACGAATGAATCATCGCCCTCAGGATTGATACTTGAGCACAATAAATCAATACATCACTTCATTGGCATTCTAGCTTGCTCTCTCCGTTCAGCTTGCTTATAATCACACGACAAAATGTTCTACGTCAAGCAGTTAGAACATGAAATTGTTCTAACGCCGGTTCACTTTGGACCCAAACTGAAGGCTACCATTGTCCGCTTACTGAAGGAAGAAGTAGAAGGGCTTGCGCTTGCCAACTACGGATATGTGGTCAATGTCATTGAAGTCCCAGAAGATCAGATCAAGTCTGGAATCATCGAGTACGATTCGGGTGATGTTGTGTTTACTGTCAAATACACAGCTTTGCTATTGCGCCCGTTTATCAATGAGGTTTTGGATGCAGTGGTCACCCAATGCAATGCGCTCGGATTCTTTGCCTTTTGCGGTCCTCTCCGTATTTTTGTCTCCAAGCATTCCATGCCTGAAGAAATGTTCAATGGATTTGATGGGAGTAAAGATGCATGGATCAGTGACGATAAAGAAGTAGTAATATCATCTGGGTGTGGTGTGAGATTAAGAATCAAGGGAAGAACTGTGGAACAAGGCAATATTACGGCAATTGGAACTATCAAGGACAATTATCTGGGACAAATCGATGATGGTGAAACGATGGAATCATAATGAGTGATCTGTCTAAACTTTATTTTAATTTGCATGTTGTTGACTGTGGGGAAACATAGATTGATGAGCCGATTCACGTCTAGTACTTATTGAGTTGCTGATACACTGTTTTGCCTGCAACGTCAATATTGATAGGTATCGGTACCAGGTACCGGTAGGCAGTCTGCACAGGAACATTTCTATACTTCCATACGAAGTCACTACAATTCTTTTACTGAACCTTGAACAATTCAACCTCGAACTTGAGAGTGGCACCTGGAGGGATAGCATCTCCACTGCCGCCATCTCCATATGCCAAGTCAGATGGAATTACCAAAGTGGCCTTTCCTCCTTCCTTCATCATGGCAAGCCCTTCTTGCCATCCCTTGATGACTCCACCCAAAGCAAAGCTGATAGTTTGGCCACGTTCGACAGAAGAGTCGAATACGGTTCCGTCAGTCAAAGTTCCGTGGTAATGAACCTCCACTTGGTTTGAAAGGGTAGGTGATGCTCCAGTTCCCTCAACCATGGGGTAGTAGACCAATCCAGATGCTGTTTGGACGGCTTCGTCGTTGCAGTCCAAGAAGTTTTTGATGTAATCGTCTCCATCCTTCTTGACACGCTCAACAATTCCAGCGGTACGTTCGCCCAAGATCTTATTCAATTCTTGTCCGTAGGTTGTCAAAACGGCACGGGGGTCTTGGGCGTTGGTTCCACGCAAGTTTTCGCAGAAGGCTGCAGTGATTGTGAATAGAAAGGAAAGTCAAGAAAAGTGATTGGAACTCAATTGTGAGGTGACATCACTCCCGACGAAAACAATTGTAAGATCTAAACCACATGACGCACCTTCCAAAACAATTTCAAGTTCCTTATCGTCAAGCAGAGTCTTGAAGTTTCCTTGTCCTCCGACTTGAAGTGCCAAGTTGGTTCCCAAAGCGTAGAAGGGCATCTTGTCGTCATCGTATGGCATGGGGCCAGACATGAAACGAGCAGTGGTAGAGACTGCCGATCGGCGGGCAACAGAAGTGAAAGCTCCTGCACGTGTGGATAAAAGACTGATCAATGCCATGGTAACTTTGCTGACCTTCATAATATGTTTCTCTGGAGTAGTACTTCTGGAACGACACGAAGGACGAAGAGGTTTGTATGACAATTTCAAACGTCCTGACCAAGGTTTCCCTCTGTCACGTCACAGGTGTCGTAATTTCAAATTTAGAGAAGATCCGACGTACACATGACTGACGAATGCTGCTCTTCCAACCAAGTGCATATGATCGGGTTATGGGCTTGGCGTGAAGTCGTCGAGCAGAAGGATTGTCGCAATCGTGTCGCAAGCGATGATTTACACTTTATGCATGAATAAAATTTATCTTCGCTCGATGGTCTCTAGCGACCACAATTACTTATGGTGAAATTTACTAAGTACTTAATTGATGGATGATTGGCGACGGTCACATTTTTCACCCCAATACTTCTGCTTTGGCACAACTCTTTTGGGCTCCTTGCAACAAGAATTGCATTGCCATGAAGGAGGAGGTTCAAAATGGACCACTGATGGATCAGCATCAGCGGCAGAAAGGATACAACCTTCCACCGGTCAAAACCGTCTTTGGAACAGTGGAGGAAATTCTTGAACAGCGAACTGAAGAATCTGATGCCAACACATATCAAGATGGAAGCAGAGGAGTGATGTCTGAGGACGAAATCTCTGGCATGGTCCAGGACGCCTTGTTCAAAGCTCGCAAAGCAACACAGTCGTTGAGTCCACACAAGCAGAGTTCGGGAGCTCAGAAACCATACACTTCTTTCTTTCCTTCTCTTGAGAATATGATTTCCACGTCTCGATCGACTACGCTTCAGCATGCCCAATCGTTACTCAACGGAAAAACTACCGTGTCTCCAAGCACCGATAGTCAACGGGATCAACCAGATGGCTATGTCATCTACGAGAACCCATCCGAGCAGACTGGAGGATATGGCGGAGTCGAACATGCAGCACAGAGCGCTGCGATGAAGTATGTTCAGACTATGTCACCATCCGCTAACATGATGGCCAATCCATCTGATTATGTTATTCGGAAAGTAGAAGACGAAATTGCAAACGCAAAGAAGGTTGCTCAAGAAGCATTCAATAGGGTCAAGTGTGGTGGTGCGTCTAACGAAGAAATTGAACGAAACCCACCACAAATCGTAGACTTGACAGATGCGGAAGATGTGCAAACCTTCGACGATAGAGAGACGATTCAGCTCGCAGCTAGCTCAACATGGAGATCTGAGGGCCCAAACTCAACTTGGAGATCTGAAGGACCCCATTCAACTTGGAGATCTGAAGGACCAAGCTCAACTTGGAGATCTGCTGAAGATGGCGAAGAACCACTTGATTCAATGGTCCTTGATTCGATGGTATCTGAAGACTATGGGCTTGTATATGGGTACAGTGTGGCCCCTTCCATGTCAAGTATTGGTCAACCCACCGTCTTTTGCTCTCTCGATAACCCGATCATTCGAGCGATGGAGCACACAGCTGCTGGAATGAATATTATCGATCTGACGAATCATGTTGAATATGTTAGCCCACCACGAAGCAGGGATGCACAGCTCCGAGCTGTGTCCCCTACACAAAACAGTGTTACATCTGTAGGCTCGGAAGATTTTGGTCCGCTAAATGCCATCGAAAAGGTTGACACATCAGAGAAAAGGGACATGAAGAAGACTCGTGTTAAGACTTATCCAATTCTTCCACTGAGCCAAGAGACGACCGTCAAAGCCTTGGAAGATTCGCGAAAGAGTGATACAGAGAAGGCGGATATTAAGATGGCAGCTGCTGTTTCCATGAAACAAGAATCGCGGGCTGACCGCCTTCGCAAACTCAGGCAACCAATGCACATTGTCAAAGAGGACAGTCATGAGGATTCACAAGGCAATCCCGATGACCAAGATAAAATGACATTGGATCAAGGAACCGAGGTCCCAGCAAACGATTGCATGGACAAAGAGATGGTTGCAAAGAAACAGAAGGACAGTGATGACAAGGTTGAAAGCAAAGAGAATCAGGAAGCTGCTGATGAGGAAGCAAATGACGAATCTGTGACTGAACAACAAGCCGAAAAAACCTTTACTAACTCGGTGGAAACGGCAGAAGTAGTGAATGATTCTCATATTTCGAAGGAAGAACCCGTGGTTACCGAACCCGTTGAGAGCAAGGCCACCTGTTTGGACGAAAATGAAGTGGATGCCGAACCTGTGACTGACCAACAAGTTGAAGAGGCACTCATCGACTCGGTGGAGACAGCAGAGACTGATGAAGATCCTCACAGCGAAAAGGAAGAATCGCGAACTGTCAAAACAGAAACAGAGAATGAGACCCTCATCGATTTGGGGGAAACAACCGAGGATGTTATGGAAGATTCTCACAATGATACGGCAGAATCGCGCACTTTCAGAGCCGAAACAGCTCGAGATGCCACCGATGAGGGCCCATTGGACTTGGCCTCTGGTTTCGGCAAGCTAATGTCTTTGTTCCAAGATCGAGATGAAAGAAAAGGCCTCACTTTCCGAGCGAAGAGCAAGGAAATTGGTTCAGAAGACAACGCGGAGGTGATTTCTAATGATGCTTCAGTTGCCCAACGCCCCGACACCCAGGCGGAACCATCAACCGAGGATGTCAACGAGGAGAACATTGAGGTACGATATGATTCGGACGAGGTTGAATGTCCAGACAATTTCGAAACCACTTCTGAGAAATGCTTGGAAGGTGAAGGTGCCTCTGTGGAGGAATCAGCAAATGACAATACTGCCGATGCTGAGAATATGACTATGGACGAACAGGCAACTAACATCCAACCAGAAGGAGTTTCATATGTTACACCGGTCCAAAGTCCCCGCAACGCTGCTGATGTAATCATCGCGCTCGGCGGCTTCTTTGGTGGTGCTAGCCATGATAATGGGATTCCAGTTTCTGCAGCAAGTGAAGGAGCCAACGCCAATGCATTAGAGAAAGAGCCGGCAGACGATCCCGAAGTTCAACATGACACCGCTGCTGATGTAAACAACGCGCTTGGAAACTTTGGAGCTAGCCATGATGATGGGATTCAAGTTGCTGCAGCAAGCAAAGGACGCACGAACGCCGATGCCGTCGAGGAAGAGCCAGCAAAGGATCCCGAAGTTCAACATGACACCGCTGCTGGTGCAATCAACGCGCTCGGAAACTTTGGAGCTAGCCGTGATGATGAAATTCAAGTTGCTGGAGCATGTGAAGGACATGCCAACGCCAATGTTGTCGAGGGAGAGCCAGAAAACGATCCTGAGGTGCAACACGACACCGCTACTGATGTAATCAACGAGCTCGGAAACTTTGGAGCTAGCCACGATGATGAGATTCAATTTGCTGCAGGAAGAGAAGGTCACACCAACGTCATCGAGGAAGAACCAGCAAACGATCCCGAAGTGCAACATGACCAGCACGAAAAAGAAGCCAAACACCCACTGTTTGCGTTTTTCGATGCTGCTCGGGAAGCTCGAGCACGAGATTTTGCAGCTTTGGGGCTGGGTTTCATGGCGGCCACAGAAAAGCAAACCGAAAGTAAAGCCCCGTTGCCCGAAGTCATTGATGGTTCCATGGAAGGACAACAATTTAGTGCAGTTCTCGCAAAATCGGGAGAAAGCAACGAGAAGAATTCCCTCATCGAAGTGGCTCCAACAACACCCAGCATGGATGGTCAGTTAATGCCTTCGCCGGTGCCTTCTCAATACACTGCTGAGGACAATGAATACTGCGAGGAAGAAGAAACCTCGACACACAACGTCGGACAAGCGGAAGACGTTCGCCACGAAGCCGAAGCAGAGCAGCATGACAATGAGGAGTCAACACCGCCATTCGATCCATTGGGTAGTCTGTACCGCACGTGTGTTCCTGAGAAAGAGTTGGGACCAGAATCAACACGAGTATCACTAAAGAACAAATACAGTGATCCACCCGGCGAGTATACCACTCGCTCAGAGGAGGACATTATCAATGCGAATAGAGTTGAGGCTCCTATTCCCCAACTTTGCGTGCTGGAACCAACCGATGAGATTCAAAAACTTCAGGCGTCGATCATGGGTGAATCAGTCACAAGAAGGTTCAATGCTTGTGGAGCATTGAAGATGTTCGCCATGAACAAGAGTAATCAACTCGCACTCGCGCGAACTGATGGATTCTTCGATGCGTTGATCGTTGCTTTGACAACCGATCTTGTTGGTAAGGATCGTGAGGCAGCCTTCGGAACCAGGACTCGGGCACTTGAGATCCTGCTGCGTGTTTGCATGCAAAAGGAAAACCGTGTGGTCATTTTCTACCATCCTGATTTGGTCGAGTCGATTGTATGCTGTGCCGCTGAGGACTCTGGAGAGATCAGAATGGCTGCATGCAGTGTGTTGGCAATGATCGCAAAGTCAGGTCACCTCAGGGAGCCCATGGCACAAGTAGAAGACCTGCTTGATGTCTTGGCCGCCTCTCTATTGGGTACCGATAGTCAAAAAGCACAGCCTGTGAAACAATTGGACGAAGTCCACGAGAATGACGCTAACTATGCATCTGACGAGTTCTCGTCTGGCTCAGACTCCTCGTCAGATGCTTCCTCCTCGTTAGAATCGGAGATATCGTATGCGACTACCAGCGGTAGAAACAAACAACACCGTCAGTCTACAAAGTTGAAGCAAAAAGAAATGGAGGAAAAGAAGAAAGAGACCAAAAAGCAGGTTACTACGAATGCATGCGCTGCTCTTCTTCATCTCTCGAAACAATGTGCCGCAGGTGTAAGTAAATGACCGTGAAATGATGTGCCCAAAGAATGATACACTTCTCACCCCAATATATTTTTATCTTCCTTGGACAGCACTTTATGTGTCACAGCACATCGCTTCTAAATGCACTGCTGATCCTGTCTCAGCAGTATGAGCACCCCATGCACACAAAATGTTTGGAGATCTTGTGCAACCTCACTCGTCTACCCTCAAACGACGAAATTCTGGCGGAACACCCCAGCGTTGTGCCCGTGATGCTACGTCTTTCTACTTCCGAGCGCGAGGAAGATCGCGTTTGGGCACTCCGAATGCTTCAGAATATTTCCGCCAGTGCGGCTGGAAAGCATGTCTTGGTCAGTGCATTTGCACTCGAATTACTGAGCATGAGTGTGTTGCGGACTCAAGCTGAGGAACAAAAGGCAGCCATGGCGGCACTTTTCAACCTGTCTACCGATCCAGGATGCTTGATGGCCATCACCAACACGAGTGATGTACTCTCATCTCTCGTATTGGTGGCTCAGGATATGAACACTATTTCGGAAGTTCGCATGATGGCTTGTGACATGCTCGCCACCATTGGACTTTGGTTCCAAAAGATAGCAGGTGGCAGTACCGTTCCAGATGGTGTCAAGGAAACTGTCCTCCCATCCAATGTTACTACTGGCTGGAAGCGATGGGATGAAGAAATAAAATGCTAGAAACCTCCTCCGCCTGTGGTGAGGAGGACATGAGCATTACTCGGCGATTCGTGCCGACAAAAAAACGAACAGCCGCCACCTTATTAGTTTGCAGAGGGCAACTTGGAGGGTGGCTGCCAAATTCATATGATATACAGTGCTACATATAAATAGTTGTAATGGATGAATTATCCCAGTTTGATCACTTGTGCATTTATCACTGTCTTGTATACCTAGAGCTTTCATTTGTTTCGCATTTCAGAGACTGGAATCTATGTAAGATTGTCCAACTAGTTCCCATTCTCGTCATTCGCGCCTGTAACTGAAAGATGCTGGCCATACACCTACTTGATCCTCAAGTGACTTTGGGTTCGCAGAGTTTCACCAATATCTAGTGATGTCTTTTCATTCGTCTATTTACAATGCACCAGCAGCCTTCAAGAGTCCGGTAAGTTCTCCACTCTCGTTCAACTTGATGATTCCGCCCATTGGTCCATCGTTGCAGCCGCCAACAAACCTTCCTTCGATCCAAATGGCTGGGACTGATGTTCTGCCGACAAAATCAGCCATTTCCGCACGAATGGCCTTTCCATCAGGGTCAGTGTCGAGTTCCACGACGGTATACTTGGCGTTCATACCATCAAGGACCTCTTTCGCCCTGTCCCACAAAAGAAAAATAGGAAATGAAGAGAAAGGGGGACGACCGATATGAGATACCAGACTCGTTGACAAATGGGAGCACGCACACACAGACGTTGGCTGAACAGATTTCGAAAGGTCCTTACTTGATACAAAAGGGTCAGGTTGTGAAAGATAGCATCAAGACTGGACTGTCTGCGATAAGACCATCGACTCGAGCCTTGATGGCAGCTTCATCGTAGTCACCAGCCAGAGATTTCACTAGCTTCTTCTTGCCTTCGTTGAAGATATCGAACAAGTGCACCTCAGTGCTGGAGGTCTTGCTTCTGGTAGGTGTGATCGATGCTGCTGGTACAAAGGCATCGACTGTGCTGGAGAGCGCTACAATAAGCGCAAGGGCAAAGGAGGAAAGCTTCATCGTTGTTTAGGGAGGTTATGTAGTGTAGAGAGGCTGTCTTATCGAGAAATGAGCTGGAATAATAATGTCAGAGCGATGGTAACAAGTTGCGTTATCCGCTTCAGAACGTTACGTTCGTTGCGTTGCAGGCCTGCTTGGTGACGTCACACTAAAATTGTAAGTAGATCGGGACAGTATAATACCGGTACTGTAGATGCAAAATCACAGCCGACACTTCCACTCTTGTATTTTGAAGTATGCAAACGACACTGTGGGCTGTCTTTATTTCTCTCATTGCCACAGGTTCTTCATTTACCACAACTCAAAATAATCCCGCAAGTCTTGCACGATTTACAGAAGCAGTCAACTCGAATAGTAGACGTCTCAATAAGAACTCCCCGAAAACTCATCACAGCAACTCAATGACAGAATCTTCTTCAACAACCGCACTAGCTGCAGGCAGTGACGGAAATCCCACCAAAATCGGCTTCATTGGATGCGGTACCATTGCGTTCGCCATTGCTACCGGAATTGCAACCCAGTCCAAGATTAAGATTGAATCCATTGCTGTTTCCAAACGATCGGAGCAAAAGTCGAAACTGCTGGCTGAAACCTTTCCTGACTTGGTGACAGTCCAGGAGGAAAACCAAAAGATCCTGGATGAAAACGATCTTATCTTTCTTTGCGTCCTACCACAGCTCACTTCCGAGATCCTCAAGAATCTGAAGTTTGATACAAAGAGACATACGCTCGTGTCACTGGCGGTGGGTGCTGTTGTCATGATCTGTCTGTTGCAATGCATTTGCAGTTTTCCGTTGTATAGAAGTGCTACGATGTCATTCTAATTGGAAAGGTGCCGCACTGGCGCTGTATTTGCTTTGCCCACTCGAAATACCAAATCCAAATCCGTCATACTTTGTTTCTCACCGTTCTGTTGTTGCTCCGATGTACCTTCCCACAGTCTACTACTAAATTGGACGACCTTGTTCGAGATTCCAAGTTGGACGCCACGAGGGTTTCCAAAATGATTTGTCTTCCATCGATTGCCAGACACCAAGGAATCAGTTTGCACTGCTGTCCAACCAAGAATCCGTTTTTGACGTCACTCTTTGAAGCCACTGGAGGTGTCACGACCCTCGAGTCCGAGTCCGGATTGGAGGCGGCCATGATGACTACTTGTGTCATGGGACCCATTTATGGCATGATGAAACATGGGCGAGACTGGCTGACGCAACACACCAATCTTTCGGCCGCAGAGGCATCCGAATTGGTGGTCAAGCAATACGTGGGCGCCGTCCTCGAGGCCGAACGGGATTGCGACCAGCCCAATCGGCTAGAAGATTTGGTTGCCGAGCAAACGCCTGGTGGAATCAACGAGCAAGCATTACGAAATATGGAGCAACTTGGAGGTATGGAAACTCAAACGAAGGTCATGGACGCTATTCTTTCGAGAATTCGGGGAGAATCTGATGGCTCTGTAGTGCCATAAACAAACCTTGATTCCTACCTATGCAATGTGATTGCAGCAAGAATACCTTATTGTTTCTACTTGTATGATTGGCGATGTGTGGAAACAGTTTGAATCACAATTCCTACCAAAGCCAATCCAAACACTTGCAAAATGCAGAGCTGCGAAGCCATTTGGCATCTTTCAATCCGCTGAAGATCTCTGGGATGAAGCGAAAGGATAGAAATAGTAAATTAGGAAGAGCACCAAAATAAAACCCAGCGCGAGAGGCCTGTGTAATCACATTACGTAATGTGAGTATAGAATGAAGAATGATTTCGGGGAAGAGGCAGTGGAATACGTCCTGTCGACAAGCACGAAAGCTTCTGCGAGGAAGGGAGTGAGAATGAATATTCTATCCCAACAACCAAAGCATAATTCCAGCAACTCGATAACTTGAGCTAGATTTGTCTTCTTGTATTGAATAGTGCACAGTGAACAGGCAAGAAACCATATTATAAACGTCCGTTATGGCTGTGGCAAAGTGTATTACAGTTCCATTGTCAACCCGGCGGCGCCCTTTGCTGTCATAATCTTTCCATCCGAAAAGTCCACATCATATTTCTTCCCATCCACCGCAGGCAGTGATTCTAATACCTCCCGGAATCCGTCTCTTGTAAATTCGTAGTTGAGTCTTGCCATTTGTGAAGACGTTCCAAAGCGAACATACTTTTCGCACTGCCACATGGGCTTGATAGTAGGGTTCGATTCTGCGGACAACTCCTCCCTGTTTGTCTCTGCCTTTCTGATGGCTTTGACCACACTATTCCAGTAACGTTTGTAGCTTGGGTGTGTCGTCATATCACAGTCTGCTACTGACGGTTTGGCCTTTAACAAGCATTCGTCATGGGCCGCAATATATTCGAGCCTATCCGCATCGCTGGCATTTGCAAAGAGTGCCAAGCTTTCGGGGAAGTTTGTGACTTGTGCCCCATCGATTTCTTTGACAATGGGAGAAGGGAAATGGGCAGTAGGCTGAAACCAAACAGAAGTTACCAGCGGAAAGGCAATGCGTTTCATATCAGTGAAGCCACCTTGTCGTATTTCATGCCATGCAATCTGTTGAATAAGTGGAGAAGAATGCTCTATCTCGACAAGTCCTGTATCCGGTGTTATTGAGAGGAATCGTGGCTCTTCCATCAACGCTGTTATCAGCTGACGTTTGTCAACAAGGTAAATGAAATGTTCGTTCGCATGTTCGTGGCATCCAGTCGCAAATACATCTGGGTTGATTAAAGGCTTTCCTTCACTGTCAGGCACGTATTGCCGCCATTCCGATTCCATTACATCCATGTATGATTTGTACCCCCGAACAAACACTTTTCCGAGTAGTATTGCCTTGACTGTTTCGCCAGTTTCGGGATTCGTATAGTCCAGGTTCTTCCGATGCGGGTATCCATCTTGCAAGCCGCCTGAAACCCCCAGCATGTAGTACGACACTGTGCTGTCATCGGCACATACTAAACAGGAGGTAGCAAAAATAGCAACTACTAAAGCAAGAATCGCATGGCGAGTACCCATGGCTATTTTTCCACTTGCCTTTGGAATTGAGGCCCAGAATTATGAATGTCACCCATGTTCCGCAATTGTAAGCGGCACATAGGATATGGACGGTTCTGAATTTCCGAAATTCTCACATCACATTTCAACAGAAAAAAAGATTTGGCTCGTACATAAGTCGACCGTATTTTAGAAGCTATGATAGTACCAATCTCCTAGCAAAGTATTGTACCGCGGTAGCATACATTCTACATTCTATGTTACAAGAGTGGTATATAGGCTAATGCTGTCATTTTCAAGCTTTGGCCACTTCATCATCCGTTGCTGAGAGAGAAGGGTACAGACTATTGCCAAAAAGGGAGGAAAGCCGTTTTGAAAATCCCATAGTAGTTCCTGTGCTGTTTTGTCTTTGGTTTTGTTTGCTGCGGATCCCAGCGGTCGTCCCATAAGCAGCATAGAAAAATGGTAGAATTCCAAATGTATAGAGGCAATTAGGAATGAAAAAGCTCCCATTCCATTGTTGCACGGCTGCATTTCCCAGTGGAATGTTCAATAGGCCAGCAGCACCCGCTGAAATGTGCAAAAAGCCATTTGCCTTGCCCAATACCTTTTCGGGCATAAGGGCTGACAAGTAGGCGAAGATGACTGAGAACAGAAAACAGCGGTAAAAAGAAAAGACAAGAAAGCCAATGATTTGGATATCGAGGTTGGCTGTTGCTGATATTTGAATGATCCCATGCACGAGACCAAACAAATTAATTAGTTGCAGAGCTTTGTGATATCCGAATTTGCCCAAGGCCCAATCGACAAATGGAAAGCCCAAAACAGATGCTGGCATCATCATGGTAAAAATTGAAATATATTTGTCGCTGGTATCTCCAAGATCCTTCAGAAAGGCTTCTGCACTCGTGAGGACGAAAATATTCCGAGCCACATGAAAGGCAAAGAAGGCAACCAGCCATAGAAAGGAAGCTGAGAAAAGCTCCCTCCATTCTTCCTTACTATCGTCCTCCATTACTTCTTCTCGGTTGGCATGTTCGGTCGATGCAAGTATTTGCGGCTCCTTCGTCGAAGAATCATCAACGTGGTCATTTTGTAGTGCTGCTTCTTGCTTCTCCATTTCCAAGACAGTGCTTCTACCTTCCGCTATCGTGACTATCGATTTGCGTATTCGATCGGCTTCTTCTTGCAATTCCTTGTCTTTTTGTTGGTGCTTCAAAACGAGCATCCAGCAAGTTAGCGTCCCACCAAATATAAGCACGCCCGCTCCTAAATACCAGTAACACAAGACTTGAAGAGATGTTCCAAGGTTTTTGTGTGCGACCCACATGATAAGATACGTGACACTTCCAGCATCAAACAAGTTATTCAAAAATCCGATCACTCTACGTGGGCCTTTGTCTTGAGATCCATCGTCTTGTTCCTCACTTTTGTAGTCGTCGTCTGCATCGCCTTGATCTTTATCAGATCCCTTCTTGGCTTCTTCTGAAACTTCCAATGATCTCGTCATACTATCCGCTGAATCTAGTTCCTGAGGAACCTTTGCTTCTTCCATCTTCCCCATGTCGGTTTGACCGACTTGCTCCTTGGAATAAATGCTGAATATCCGGCCTGTAGCGACGCACATGACCGAAGTTGCAAATGCGTTCATTCCCAAAAAGCAAAAGGCCGGATACAGTAGCTCGTCTATAGGTATCGCCCGAGAAATAATCAGCACGGCAATCCCCACAAGTGCCGTGGCAGCAGTGTAGAACATAGTGGCAAAGGGTCCTCGTGTATCACACAAATGTCCAACAAAGGGAGTCAGGATTTGCATCAGCGTCCCCACAAAGTGGATGTTGAGAAGTTGGCTTTTTTGATCGGGACAAGTCGGTTCCTCATTTTCATCGTCGCACTTCCAAAAGAAGGCTTCGTCTCGTTGCAAAAGCAAAATCATTGGACCGTAACCAAAGAAGGCGCCAGCAAAGAAGAACGTGTACAATGACGTAAAAACCAATAGGCCTGTTCTATAGATATTGTAGATCCTTCTCCGTTTGTCGTAAAAAACATTTGAATCATCGTCCTCTGTCATTGTCACGTTTTGCCTGGCCTGAAGAGAGTACAGTAGGCAATGTTTATTATGATGTTTGTCTCTGCATCCTCATTGCCAAGGGAACATGTAACACACCATGAAAAATCAAAATGTGATGGTCTGAGACACCCGTCTGTCCGTCGCAAAGCGAACCCGGACTCAAACTTCGCTTGCAAACGCGGAACATTCTTCACTCAAAATCTCAAAATCCCAAAACCAGTCCGTATCCGACCTATCGTCTGCTATCATACATGCAAGTTCCTAGCTAGACTATACGAAACATGACTTCCACTGTCACGATTCCCGCAAAGCCTGGCCCCGTGTCATTCGACTTGACGAAAACAGCGCTAATCATTATTGATATGCAAAAGGACTTTTTGGAAAAGGGTGGTTTTGGAGAGTCGCTTGGAAACGACGTTGGCAAACTTTTTAAAGCAGTTGCTCCCTGCAAGGCCGTTTTGGACGCTTGTCGTAACCAAGATGATGTATTGATTATTCGTAAGTTTCATATGCTACATCATTTTATACTGTACCATCCACAATTTGTTGATTCTTTTTACTTATTGATTCTTGAATCGATTTCTTCCGAATGACGCCACCTCTCGTCCCCCGTAGACACGCGAGAAGGACACCGACCACAAGAAGTGTGCATTTCCAAACACAAACTCTCGCAAACCAATAATTGCATAGGCAAAGCTGGTGCCTTTGGACGAATATTGATTCGAGGCGAAAAGGGACACGACATTATTCCACAGGTGTACCCACTAGAATCTGAAGTCGTCTTGGACAAACCAGGCAAAGGTTCCTTCTTCGCAACCGACTTGGAATTGATTTTACGAGCTCAGAACATTGAGAATTTGATCGTTTGTGGAGTCACTACCGAGGTATGTGTCCATACAACGGTTCGAGAAGCCAATGATCGTGGATTCCATTGCCTCGTTATTGAAGATGCCTGCGCCTCGTACATTGATGAGTTTCATGCCGCTGCTATAAAAATGGTTTGGGCACAAGGAGGCATTTTTGGAAATGTTGCTTCCTCCGAAGAATTGATAAAGGCGCTGCAAGCCTGAAAGAAAAGAGCAATTATCTGGTGATTGGTACTAGTCATCAAACAACTCTGGTCACACTCCCGACATTGCGTCAATCGTTAGAAACAGTATGAATACGAGTAAAAGAAATAAAATCAGCTACATGACAAATGCCGCTGAATCAAGCAGCGTCGCCCCTGCAAAATGTAAAGTAATAAAACACATGGTTTTTGGCCGCTTGCTGAAGGATGATGATGCCAAAAGGAGAGGGAGAGCTAGTAATCGAAAGCGGGACAAAATAGTGATGCAGAAAAATCAATAGGAACCCTAATTTTTGCACTTCTGTGGTAATCGTTGCACTTCGCCGATGAAGGCTTGTCCTATAAAGGGCAGCGTCGTCTTTTCATCATAGTACTTTTGATGACAAAACAAAGATCCAGGTAAAATATACATGTGCTCAAGAAATGATCCGTAAATGTGCGTGAAGAATCCGGAATAATGTGAGAAGCACATCAGTGGTCGCTCAAACTCCGGAAATCGATGAGAATTTTGAAGGCGCGTTAAATAAAAATATGTATGTAGGACAAAATAATGCCTTGAAAATACGGTTCGTATCTTTCGAAGATTTTCTGACAATACAGTTTGCTCAGCCGCATATTTTTGCCATCTTCGCTCTGCAACAACGGCAACGGCAACTCCAGAAATTCTATCATGAACGATGGCACCAACATCTACGTGGAGTCAGAACCATATCCTTGGCCGTTTGATGGAAACTTGAAGAAAGAGAACACCTGCATTGTATGTATCATCATCGCTCCTACTATAGGATTATAGTTATGCCACGACGACG
This sequence comes from Cylindrotheca closterium, assembly GCA_933822405.4. Classification (NCBI taxonomy): domain Eukaryota; phylum Bacillariophyta; class Bacillariophyceae; order Bacillariales; family Bacillariaceae; genus Cylindrotheca; species Cylindrotheca closterium. Next base: position 67,477 of record CAKOGP040001847.1, on the reverse strand, counting down.
CTTTGCAATTCTCACATTCTACCGGTATACTTGTGTAACTTTTGAAGATTGTTATCGATATGCAGGTATGTCACGCTTACGGCTAGTTCACATTCGGCATCTATCTGAAACAAAAAAGGAACCATTGCTCATCTCGTTTTTGTTGTTCCGCTTTAGGTTGACTTTTGTGCAAAAGGAGGCTACGTTGATAGCATGGGATACGATCTGAATAATACAAGAGCACCCATTGTCCCTATTCAAAATACGCTTGCTTTCTTGAGGAAGCACGGCTTTCATATTTTGCACACGCGTGAAGGTGAGTCTACATAAAAGCCTGGTCGTCGAGAACTTTTTTCTACATCTTCTTACCTCACACTTTGTTGCTGTTGAAAACCGCTTAGGTCATCGGTAAGCGGGACAGGAAAAGTTTGACAAGTATACAAACATTATGATGAAGAAAGCGCTAACACTGAGTGTTTGTTTGTTGTTATATAATATGCAAATATAGCCCCGATCTAGCAGATTGCCCAGCGAACAAACGTTGGCGGTAAGTTTCAGAAAATCGTCGTGACAATGGCAGGAAGCACCCTTGGCATATACGGTAGTATACGAGAAGTTGATTCACTCACTGATTGTGCTTACAGGTCGAAGCAAATTGGAGCTGAGATTGGAAGCAAGGGTCCATGTGGAAGAATTCTAGTAATCGGAGAACCAGGGTGGGAAATCATTCCCGAGGTGAAACCTCTTCCCGGTGAAATTGTGATTGACAAGCCGGGAAAAGGAAGTTTCACCGGAACGAATTTGGATCTCATTCTCAAGACGAAAGGGATTCAAAATATCATCTTGGCGGGTGTGACAACAGATGTCTGTGTTCATACCACCATGCGCCACGCCAACGATATGGGATATGAATGCACCTTGCTGGCGGATTGCTGCGGAGCGACAGATCCCAAAAATCACGACGCTGCCATTTCGATGATTCAAAAGCAGGGGGGTGTCTTTGGTACTGTCACTACTTCGGAAAAACTCATCGCTTCCTTGTCGAAGGTTTTTGAGGCTGATCAATAACTACTAACTAGTGGACAAAAACGGACACTCCATCTTGAAGCCTAGCTTATTGTTGCTGTTGGAGTATAAATTACCTAGTTCTTCCTATTCACTGTCAAATACTGATCAAAAGAAAATTTACTGGCTTTCCATTTCCAGATGCGAAATTTGAGAGAAGGACTTATGGTGGCTGCTAGCTAGTAATAGGTATAGAAGGCCGGCCGAACCCGCCGTTTCCAAACGAATCTAACGACTATAGCCCCCCAGAAAATATCCACAGTTCCATCAATGTGGATGGACCGTGAATCTGTTCCAAATATTGTGTTTCGTATCACCACTCGAACCAATCCATGATGGGAAGTGTGCCATGGAGCATTGTTGGCTATCTATATCTTTTCGGTTGTCAGGGCAAATTCTATCCTACTTTTGGAATCCAACTATAGTCAAGAGGTGATTTGACGACTGACTCTACGTAGCGCTACACTACATACATACGCTACGCAACTATTCCTACTATACATACTTTACTATCTTACTGTACTAGAAGTTTAGCTGTTCTTTATTTACATATCTTCTTCCTTTGTCTAGTTTCTTCGTTCTCGTCCCATTGTTGGTGAACCGTTTCATCAGTTCCATCTTTTTGCTCGTACCGATAGCTCTGGCAAAGGGACGGATTCATCCGAAGAAGGTAAAAGAGGCAGGGAAGATTGTCTCGGATGCCTTCATCACAAAGCACCTCTACCCAATCATGGATGGAACCGGGTCCAACATCCAGTAATCGTTTCCTGCCAGCTGCATTCAGGCGGAGATAAAGATTTTTCTCTTGAGCGGTATCATTGAAAGCATCATCGCCGAACAATCCAAACTCTCGCAGTGTGGTGTTGTGAAAGAGCATTCCGTTCTGTGCCTTTTTCGTTGCCAACGATGCTTTGATGTCCCGGCTTTTGTAATTGTCAAACTTTTGTAGCACAGTGTTGTAGGACATGGCATCAATAATTTCCTCACAGCATTCGTTGACGACATTCTCGTTTGGGATGGACAATGATAGGCGCAGTTCCACCAAGGTTGAATTTTGCTTCAACATGTTGGCAAGAAGAGGCACTTGATGACTGGCGATTGTAACGCAAAGAATATCCAAACGCGACAGCTGTCTAACTCTATCCCTCTCCAGATCCTCCACGAATTGACGAAAATTGTCATCGTCAAAGGTCAATTCGGACAAGCCTTCCACCAAAATGCTTTCAATACTTGGCGAAAAAAGATTGGACACTGCAAAGCTGCAAGGAGTGGCAATGGAAATGTTGCGCAATTTTGGTATCGACACGATGCTTCTTGCAACGTCAGCTGACAAAGGGGTGGAGTCCTCCGAGATGTCAATCTGCAAATCTGTCACGCCAAGGAAATTCTCGAATGTGTTTCGTCCGGAGGAAAGGTCCAAGGTTGAAAATTCTGATAGCTCTAACCGGTTGAGTTGTGCCATGCTGCCGATGGCTCGAAACAAGTCCTCCAAATCCTCATCTGACCTAACTTGGTAGTCTGACGATCGTGTGATCTTCAATTCTTCGAGTCCTATGCTCCGCGTCAAGCTTCGGATCAATCGATCCCACACGTCGGCATCGTGAAGGTCAATGTCAATCTCTGCGCTGGAGAAGTTTTCATCGAAACACAAGTGGTGAATCAGCCATTCAACATGCATCAGATGAAAGTGTTACAGGTATAGATATATAGATATAGATATAGATATATATATGTCTAAAATGCGCAGTGCAGTTTGTCATTCGACGATAGAAGACGATAGATAGATAGATATGGCTGCATACAGTATTATTGTGCGATGAGGAGGGATAAGATTGTTGTCGAATTCAGAATGCTCTAACGTAGACGGAAGAAAGCGGTCGAACCAATGGACTCAATAGTGACTCCATGAACGACGGTATGAATGAATCGAAGGCGTCGATCGGATTCCTATTAAAATACTTATTTAGTCTCAATTCTCGGAAGCCATCGGAACGAAAAAATTTGAAGTGAAAACATAGTCACATCTGCTATTAATACTCGTACTGTTTGAATACTATTTTAGGGATCACAACTGTACAAGTAAGTCGGAAAGGCACTATCAAAGATTTCACTGATACCATGGAAGAAAAGCCTTCCAAACGTCCAAGACGAACATCACCAGCAAGGTCCGTCAACGACGACGGAACTGAGACTGCTGACTTTTTGACTGCAGCCACCACCACCAGCACCACCAGCACCACAAATAGTAACAATAAGACTCCAACGAACCAAGAGCTATTCCTCGATGCTTCCCAAACTCCTGTCATTAAATTATTTGCCTCTATCGAAGACCTCAAGCTGAGACAAGACCTTGGGTCGCGAGAAATTACAATGTCGTCCAGCTCGCATCTAAATTACATCATGACGCTGAGAGAAATTCTGGGATTGGATCCCATCTGGAAACCTTTCAAGGGGAGTCATAATCCTACTACGATTGCTCAAGGATATCCGGGAAGAAAGAGCATTGAGTGGTTTGCTCTTTCCAATTTCCTCTGTGACTTTTCATTTCTCATGGAAGAGCACCCTGAATTACTCTCGGTCCGGAACAAAGTGTTCTTTACACAATCCGGCGGCGGAAACAATCCAGATTCCTGGCGCTTTTTGGATCCATCGGCCGACTTTTGTCCGCTCAATCCAAAGGAAGAGCCATCGACCTATGGAACTCCCACCACAAATCCGCTCCAATACAAGTTCGACTATGGAAGTCATCACACTAAAATGTTTCTTGTGGGCATGGAAGACAGATTGCGGGTGGTTGTCTCAACAGCCAACATTGGGAAGGTAGATTTGGAACTCCAAGCCAATGGTGCCTTTGTGCAAGACTTTCCATTCAAGTCGTCGGTCAAGGCCGCCGCAGCTCCTTCGTCCCTTGGTGACGATTTTGAAAAAACCTTGATTCATTACTTCGAATCCTATGGTTACCGAACCAAGAAGCAATGGTCGAACGGAGGACCCGCTAGGACTTTGGTGGACCAACTTGCGCAGTATGACTTTTCGAATGCCAAAGCCATTCTTATTCCTTCCATTCCAGGATATCACGCCATCCTCCCTGAAGGTGAACAGAGACCACGAGAAGGCAGAGCAACAAAACCACTCCAAGGATACCTAAAGCTGAAGAATGCCATTCAAACACATGCCAATGTTCCTTCCTCCCATTCTTCTACTCGATATGGTCCCGTGGTGAGCCAATTTTCTTCCATTGGCTCTCTCAGTGAAAAATGGTTGAAAGACTTTGCCACCAGTCTCTCCGTAGTGCCTCCCACTATTACGAACAGTATGGGCAAACAACAACCCGATCTTGTTGACATGATCAAATTGGTTTGGCCAACCATTTCAGAAATCGAAGGATCCAATCAGGGAATATCTGGAGGTGCTGCTGTTCCAGGACGCATCAAGAACTTGACCAAGAAATGTGTCAAGCCCCTCCTCTGCAAATGGACGACGACAAAGACGACATTGACCAGTACTAATAATAGTATGATGATTCACAAGCCAAGGAGTATTCCGCACATCAAGACTTTTTTCCAATTGCAGCATCAGCATCGCATGATAACAAATGCTGACAATGGCAGCAGCAACAACAAGGAAAAGTCACCGTCATTTGCATGGTTCTGCATGGGAAGTCAGAATCTATCCAAAGCGGCATGGGGAGAAATTATCAATGGGAAGTTCGGCAAATGTCATCGGGTCGTCTCGTGGGAAATGGCCGTCTTGATCTGTCCCAGCATCATGGGCAAACGGCTGGTCCCTTTTACTGGTCGGGGGGAACAGGAGGGCGGTGACATGCCGATCCCATTGCCCTACGATTCCATTCCTCAACGATATTGTTCTCCAAACGATCAACCATGGAATATAGATTACATGGCATGAGGAATGCATATATACTGTATGATCATAGATGTATTCAAAGAGCGGAATTGATTGACACAGTCGTCGAGTCGATCCTGCCACCACTCTAATAGTTGTCACAGTAAAATAATGGGGTAATACTAGAAGATGGTAAATTAGGAATGCAAGGAGACAAGACCAAGTTCCAGTGATTTGTATTTCAATTGATGCTATAGTAAGGGTATCAAGATTTGTTGGGCAATGTATCCTTCTCCTACCGAAGAAATTGCTATTCGTTGAGTCTCGTATGCGACGCCGACTGGTGTTATCGATATGGAGGTCATTCGTTTCATGGGTAACTGTAGACAACTTGTAAAATTATAAAAGTCTTCTCGTTACGATGGAAGAATGAATGTCATCCTTGGTGCAGGCCGTGCCATGGACTCTGCTCACATGAGCCTAGTCAAAACGCAACCAGCACGATATCCTCTGTACAGATTTCACTGTGGTGAATGCACTTGATGGTCCTCTCACAAACGGACCCAAGGATACTACTTGAGAGAACGAGAATAGGGCTCGAACGGTGACAAAAGGTCACCATTCGAAACTTGGTAATGCGAGTCATTGAAATCTTGATCTTGACCTTCATGAACTGTATTATATAAATAAACATTTACTCGTTGCCAGAGCAAGAGGAAATCACAAACTTCTTCCTACTGCCTCGACATCTTGACTTTCAAACTATACGATGGGGTAAGTTATCCATTCGATTGGAAAACTTGATCCATCAACACATAATCCTTCGACACATATATGAACTGTCTGCTGCTTTCAGACATCATTATTTGATCCTTGGTTGCCTTCCCCAGCGGCATTTCCAGATTCTTCGCCCTTGCGATCGTTCTTTGGACTCGATTCCGAACGACGGCCTTCATTATCACTCCCCTTTCGATCCCGATTTCGCTGTTGATTTTGATGTCTCTCAAAGGAAGACGAGCTGTGGGACATGTCAGAGAATCTTCGTTAGTCCGGGGCCTCAGGAGTTGTACCATAGGACAACTTCATCCAATTCACTTACCGCTCAAAGTTGCGTCCGCCTCGTCCACGGTCACCGCCTCCTCCTCCACCTCGTCCACGGCCACTTGGAGCACCACCACCACCTCCTCCTCCTCGTTCACGTTCACCAGGAGCACCACCTCGAACTTTCATCTCACCAGGAGTTTTGCGTCGTTCTTGAGCAAACACAACTTCGAGTTCCCGTCCCTTGATTCGGAATCTATCCATCTCATCGCGTGCTTCCTTTGCCATTTCAGGGTCGGCATATTCAATAAAAGCAAATCCCTTGGGTTGCTGTGAGTGGTAGTCTCTTGGAATGTAGACATCTCGCACTTCTCCAATCTTTCCAAAAGCCCTTTGCAAATCAGCAGTAGTCGCATCGGGAGATACGTTTCGCACCAAGAGAGAGACTCCAGGAGGCCCTTCCTCACGGCGTCTACGTTCTCCTCCACGGCGGGGCGGAGGTCCTCCTCCTCCGCCTCGTGGAGGACCGTAAGGACCTGAGCCAGCGGCATCGTGAAAGGGTTCACCATAAGGCCCACGGGGTGGTCCATAGCCGCGTCCATAATCTGATCGAAAAAAGATTTGAAGTTGATGGGTGAGGTATCCTTTGAAAGAAAGAAAAAAGTACCTATTGCACAAGATGAATTGATGATATATTGTGAAACAAACATACCTCCTCTTCCACCAAAGCCAGGTCCTCCTCTACGACCTCCAGAGCGATCTCTCTCACGAGAATGTCTTCCCTACAAATCAATAGGTAGAATTAGCGAGTCAGATTTTTTCGCCAGAATGACATACATCACCATCACATGCAATGCAACCATGTAGGTGATTGTGATTGAAAAAAATACCAGGCATCCAAGATACTTACACCATGGGGAGGCGATCGACTGCGAGAGCGCCCTGGACTAAAACTGCGACTCCTTGATCTTCCTCGGTATCGCCGAGGAGGTGATCGCCTTCGTCGTGATTCTGGCGATCTGGATCGACTCCGGCTAAGACTTCGACTCCTGCTTCGACGGCGTCGACGTGGAGGAGATCGTGATCGACTTCGGCGAGGACGACTGCTACTAATCGGCTCATCGTCGGGACCACCTAGCGGTGGATCACCACTGTCTTCGTGGCCTGGCATCACTTTGATGATGATGATGATGATGATGAAGGACACAGAAGAAAGAAGTTAAGTTAGTGTTGCGCGTATGGAGAGCCTGGTTCAAAACTCCCACACCATTGCCGCGAAAACATCCCTAAACTTCCGTTGAGATTGAAGTTCAGGTAACGGTTACCTATGTATTCTACCAGACCGTACGCGTTCGAAAAATTTTCTGGAAGAATTTGGAATTTTCCAAATTTCGCATCAACTTGGTCGACATGTTCGATCAAAGGATTGGATGGAACGAAACAGTGACACCCGCCACCACCGTCAGTTTTATTCCGAGTTCGGATCATTTGATGTCAAAAGAACAAATACCTCGTACGGCACCATCGTAGCAACTGGAACGAGATCCCGCTGTCTTGGAGGGGTTGGTTTGTTGATCGGACATAAAATCAAACACAACAACAACTGAAAAGCATGAAATCAACCACCGTTGGAGAAGAGCTATTCTTGGTTCACCTTCGTCGCAATGAGGGTCAAGAGGCTGCTGAGGAACAACGAGACATTCTTCCTGAATTGCGAGAAGCCCGCAAACGAAGTGCCAGTTTAATTGGGGAAGAACTATGGCAGGTTCATCTCAAGCGATCACGCGGAGAGGTAGATCTTGATCTGCCCTCTTCACCCCTCCAAAATGAAAACCACGACGATACCAACAATACGATGGTGGTGGGCCGATACAATCTTCGACGCAGGACACCCAAGAAGTGAAACGAGAACCCTGTCAGAATCCATATCAAGGATAGATGATAGTGCGTAAGATTGTCTACTATGAATATATAAGCGAGACAAATCTATCTCTCTTATATATTTCTATGACTATGTCTTCACGTTGTTTCGCCCCTGGAAATCGACAGCTCGGCAGTTTTGAATAACACCTCTTGGTGGCTTCAGAACTTAGCTCCCTTTGTTCAACAGATAGACCTTGGACACTCCAAATCAAAGCAGATCGATAGCCCAAGTAGCAACTCCGCATACAACCTTCACGAATGACTCAAGGATGATAATGTATGTACTATACCAAATGCTCTATAGTTAGTTAGTTAGTTAGTTGCATTATTAGTCATCGGACATGCGCGATGATCGTTTCCCTTCTAGCCACTTGGCCATTCGTTCCTTCAACTCGGTTGCTGGCTTGATGTCATCCACTGTCATCTTTTCACGGCTGAACGGATCCATTTGATCGTTCAGCAAGTGTTGTGTAATGGTGGATCGATCAACATAATGACCACTGGGTAATATGACAGGATCCGTCATATAGCTGGCCATCAGTTCATCCATGAATTCTGGTGGTGCGTCCTCAAGAAGTGCTTCTTCTTCTTGGACTATCTTAGAGGCCTTGTCTACCAAATCTGGAAGGGACTCAAAGGCAGTCATGGATTCACCAGTCAGCAAATTCAACTTCTTGCAAGTCTTGATGGCGCTTCGCAAGAGATCTGGGTTGCAGCCAGATTTGGCACACTCGACTTGAAACTCTCCCGCGGACGTAAAGAGAGCAAAAATGGCACAGAGATCCCGCAACATTTCCTTTGGTCGGAACTCGTACTTGTCTGGATTTTTCACCTACAATTAGGACAAGAAACATGGTGAGCCCCAAATGTCAAACAAACAACACTTCTAATATCCATCAAATCAAAATGCATACCCTCAATTCCAAACCCTTGGATCCCACCAGTTTACCCAGCACATGTATCAACATGTTGACAAGACGAGGACACAATTCGTCGAGCAAAAAGAGGGTTCGAATATCCTTGTCCGTATTCAAGTATCCAAACATCTGAAGAGTCTTGTTGCACAATGGAAGTGCATGCTTGACTTCACGTTCATTGTCTTCCAATCGGCTGGTCACATCGCTTTGTTGTTCTTCGGTAAGACTGGCCCATTCAGTTGGATTGGCCTGTTGCTCTTGGACCATTCGAATCTCGGGTAGCTTTTGCATGACTGTCGCAATCAACGTGTTGGTTTCATTAATGATTCCATTGGCAAACTTCATAAAGGATTCCTTGTTTTGAGTAATCGATCGGAACGCTGGACGATGCTCGGCAGACTCCCACAAGTACTTGAGGAGGGATGAGATCTTGGCTCTATGACTCATCTTGTCATAGTATCCAGTGTGTTCTACTTCTCCATAAAGGAGTAGCAGTGACGGAGCCAATGATTCTTGGGCAGACTTGTCGGATATCAAGTATGTCTGACCCCCAGCCATTGGATCACATGCAACACTGGTAGGGACATCACGTCGATCATCATTTCCACAGGGCAAGAAAATTTCGTACAGTACATCTCCAAGGGTGGCTCGAAGATTGTAGTTGCGGACCATCTGTGAATACGAAAATGAACAAGGAACAACAAGATTGTCAGAACATATTGTCAAGAAACCCGACTACCATCATAAACACGAATTGGATTGAATTGAATTGAATTCCATTCCCATGCACTCACGCTTGCATATCGCGCCGATAGTAGCTTGACCACCATCTTGAAGACATTTCGAAGTTCCAAGCCGCGCAACGCCTTGGGCTTCATTTTGGCCACACCTTCCAAAGCATCGCAAATATTGTCCGCAAAGTGCTCCGGCATTTGCTTCAACGATGCGTCAGGCAAATCCGTCAGCACCTTGGCCATCAAATTAAGGAAATTCAAAGTATCGGTCACCATTTCGTCTTGAAATAGGGCGACTTCACCGGATCGTTGTTTGCTCACCATGATGCAAAAGTGAGGATCCGAATGAATGTCCCGGTCTTGCGAGCCCAATTCCCAATGTATATGGGAAATATGTCTAAGCAAATTCTCGTGGTGACTCAGCATGGGAACAAATCCAAGAGCCAAGGACCGGGCCGTCAAAAAGAAGCATTGGGGAACAAAGGTATTCTTGGGAGCATATTCTACCATGGGAGTATCATCGTCCGAAGATTCTCCCAACCGTGGCAAAAAGTCATCCCCGGAAGTAGGAAAGATTCCTCCATTGTGCTGCGGTGATGACACAAATCCGGGATCGATTAGTTTGTGCTTCTTTTCGTCTCGTACAAACGGATCGCAAAGCTTGAGCAAGACTACCGAAGTGTTCAAAAGCATGGTCGAGGAAGCGACCTTGGATGCATCTGGTCTCATGGCAGTGGCTCCCGTGTTGAGCAACAAACAGTCTGTGAACCATTGCAGTACCTAATGATGGTAATGTTGGTAATAGTGTCAAGGAGGAGAAGAAGCAATTTGTCAGCATCATCATTTCAATCCATGATTCTACACTCCAAGAACATGGTATTTCAAAACATAAATCTCATACCTTCTCCCGAGCTTCGGGTCCTCCCTTGATCAATCCGAGAATGAATCCATTACAAGCTTCTTGATAATTCCGTAGCTGAAGACGCTGTTGGTTGGTGACCCGTTCCACATTGTCCAAGGACTGTCTCATAATGGAAGTTGGCGAAAAGGTTGGATTATTCTTGGGCGTAGATACCTTCAAACAAGCCCCCATAAGAGTTTGTTTTTCAATGGCAGGTCCACTGCGTTTGGGGTAGGGACGGTGCTCTCCCGTCAACATGCGCAGCAAATCAGCTCCGGCAGGAACCGAAGGTCGAATTTGTTCGGTCGCCGCAGGTGTTCCTGCAGCCGGGACCAAAAAGGAATCCATCTTGGTAATGGCCACGGCTGCTCTTTTGTGATGACACAAAGCTGTCAACGAAGCTACTAGTGAAAGCGCATTGCTATCTCCAATCCCCGATTCAATGCTTTCGCATCGTTGCAGCTTGGTGAGAATTTGAGTGGCACAAGCGGACACGACTCGGTCCAGGGTAGCCATGTCTTGCGTCACGAGTTCTTCGCAGAGGCAATAATAAAATGAAGTAGTTGCACCAGAAACACCAAAGGTAATGGACGTAATGGGATCCAAGGTCGCATTCAAGAGCGCATTGGTCAATTGCTGGACGCCATCTTTGGCTTGTTCAAATAGATCTGGTTCCATGAGAGACGATGCCGCGTAACTGACCACTTGTCGCTGTATTTCTTGTAGAATTTCTTGAAGATCGGTCGTATCCTTCTTACTGGCCTGACGGAGTGTTTTCAATTCGTCCCCCGCCTTGCGATGGGCCAATCCCAAATATTGAATGAGAGGCTTTTGTTGAGGCAAGGTCCGAATGTCCGAGGGTGGAAGCGAGAGTCGAGTGGCCAAAATCTCGGCCACCGAATGAGTTCCAATGTTGTCTTTGTCGTCCAATTCAATCTTGACACAACAAGAATCTTCCGTCGAAAGGGTAATGCCGAGAACCTTTTTGATCAAGAGTTCCTTCTTTCGCTGATTTTTCTTGGCCGAATCCGAGGGAGTTCCCAACTTGGATTCCTTCTTTCGTTTTCGCAATGGCTGTTCCGCTGCGGCTGGTTTCTTTTCGGGTGTTGGCTTTGGGGTAGGTTTCTTTTCGGGAGTTGCTTTGGCCGTCGCAGTACGAGCATTGGAGGGAGGAGGATCAATGTCCATGGGAGCCGTGCCACTGCCACTGCCACTGCCACCACCACTGCCACCAACAGCAGCAGTAGGAGATGGAGCAGCATTGCCCGCCATTCGTGCTAGACGGCGTTCTCTCATTTCCTGTTCATTGAGTGCTGGAGCAGGAGGAGTATTGGAGTTTCCATCTTCATTGGTAGCGTTATTGTTATCGCCATTGTTTCCATTGTCGCCATTGTTTCCATTGTTGTTGTCGTCGTCGTCTTCATTGTTGGCAGCAGCTCCGCCACGAAGCGCCCAACTGGCCAAATCTGGAATCAGCCCAGACATTTTCTTATTGAAGGAGTCTTTAGGCTTTGTCTTTTTATTATTCAGTTACCAATCGTTCTATGCAAGGATGGTGGTGGTGGATGCTTGTCCTTGTTTGTTTCGCCAATAATCAAAGATGCACGAGCGACTGTATTCGGTTGAGGTGGTGGTTTGGGAAATTTGGAGCTTATTTCAGATCGAACTGTGACGATGTTCGTAGATTTTTGTGTAGGATGACTGAGTCGAATCATATTAGTCAAAATATCGAAGAATTTCCTCATATCATATCGGTACCGGTATCATATCATTCTTCTTTATCACACCTACATTATCATGCGGTGTTCTCCGACGTTTTTATACTGCAGGAGCTACTACTGTATGCCAATGTATAAAATCGTAGAGTAAAAGCACATTGGTTGGTTTTATAGTGCATCGCATTGCTTCGTTTTATTTTAAAAAGATGATTGCATTCTTGTTTTACGACTGCCAAAATAGAAGTTCCGTGTATTGGAACACAATGATTGGCACGACTCGACTCACTCCAATAAAATAGTAGGACACCAGAATGAATAAATGAATGAATGAATGATTGGTAGGTTAGGACTCATCATATGGGGGAAGCATTTTTCAACACAGTGGGATCTTCTCGGAGTAATAGAAATATAGTGCTCAAGTCACATCCATATTCGGTAGCCATGAACAATGGGTACTCGTCCACCATCGCCGAGTTGGTGCTGGAAGAGTTATTGTTGTTGTTGTTGTTGTCGTTGTTGGTAGTACTCATCGTTGTAGTATCTGGAGCATCGTGATCTTCTTTGGCATTACCAGTGCTACTACCACTAGTACTTGCCGTTGCAGAATGCAACAAACATTCGACCAATCGACAATCGGCCCTCGCTTGGAGTGCCAAATGCAGTGGCAATCGCCCCAAATTATCACGAACACTGGATGCCTGTTCGTAATGTTTCCAAAGGACATTGAGAATGATTGGTAGACTTTCTTCCTTGAAGTAAGCAGCCGCCAAATGCAGGGGCAACATTCCCATCCTATTTCGTTCCATCAATTGATTGGTTCCCTTTTGTAGAATGTAATTCAAGACTGCGGGAGACGCTCCGCATTCCAATGCGGCGTGCAACGGTAAAAAGGCCGAGATTTGTGGCGGTTGTTGTTGTTGCTGTTGTTCGTTGTTGGTGGACGAAGTAGATGAAAGCTGTTGGTGATCATCACTACCACGGTAATTATTTTCGTTCTTTTCCAAATAACGTCGTTTCGCCGCAATACCATGATTGCTGCTAATGGGAGCAGACCGCTTGTTAGTAACCTTGTCGTGCGGCATTGGAGCCAAAACCCGGGACGAGGTGAACGTTCTGCTGCTACCACTACCACTACTTATGCTACTAGTACTACTACTAGTACTACTAGTAGTAGTAGAATTTGCAATGCCGTGGCACTTGATGTCGACAGTAGTATTTGCTCCTCCTCCTTTTTCCATGGATGCTCCAAACAAACACATGTTGAGTAGTCCTGGCTCCCAGGTGCCTACTCGATCATCAAAACAGGCACTTTGCAAAACATGTTTCCCCCCTTCCGGCCATGCTCGTAGGAGAAAGGAAGACAATTCATAGTTTCCACTTCTTACGGCTGTGAACAGCGGGGTTTCTCCTCGAACATTCTCAAGTTCGAGTCCTTTCAAGTACAAAGGAGCTAGATACTTGGCCATTCTCGTTTGACCTTGCCGGGTGGCATCGTGTAACGGCAGACTGCCTTCGTAATCCAAAATCGAAACACCTTGTGGATAAACACGCAAGAGTTCCTTGGCTATTTCTATATGACCCCATCGAGCCGCAAAATGGAGGGCCACCTTGCACTTGTCGGTTTGCCAGCTAGCTCCTTGGGGATGAACCTGCAAGAGCTCTTTTGCGATTTCCAAATGCCCTTCCCGACAGGCAAAATGCAAGGGTAATTTTCCGTTTTCGGACCGTATGGCGGCTGTCTCGGGGGCAATTTGCAATATTTGCCTCACCATGTCTAGCTTTCCGACCCGTGCCGCAAAATGCAGCGGCGTCTTTCCCTGTGCGTTTTGCATGAAAATTCCTTCCCGGTATCGTTGGAGCAGCCGACTGACAATTTTGATGCTATTCATCCTCACAGCATAGTGAAGAGGTAGCGAATTGTCCCGAGACGTTGAAACTTTGGCCAATTGTGGATGATGCATCATAAGAGCCTGGACGATCTCTTCGAGGGCGCTGATCGATTGAAGAGGATTTCCACAAAGACTTTCTAGGTTTACCAGCGGCCTAATTCGACTCAATGCAACCTCTACTCTGTCAGCATCTCCCAGCAAAACGGCATCCAAAAGTAGCGTCAATGGGCTCCTCGTTGGCATCCTTCGGTTCTATGCATCCATTCGGTATTATACCGGTATATTGTATATACTCCTCCTAGAGGGCGTCTCATCAGAGGATGAACTGTGGTTTGAAACGACTACCTCACACGTGTTCGAGTGCCGTTCAGATTTTTTATCACAGACAAATTATCAAGTTTGCACGTGTCAAAAGATAGGGCCTGAGGACCTCAACGCATCTCTACTTATGAGACGATACCTCGAAGCCACGCACAACCTTCTCCCCCATAAATAGGTGCTACGATCTTTTTCTGCTGGTTGCGTCAAATTTGCACCTTTTTCCTGCATAAGAACATGACGTGGTGCTGTATGCGATATCATGTCCAAGTTCGCCGCATGGTGTGTTACCTTTTTTTCATAATATGGCTATCGTGAAGTGTGTGAGCTCGATTGCATCAGTTTGTACTTCACTCACTCCCTTCTCTTTTTTGGAGACTTTTACATCCATTACCTCTCTAAAACTACAGTATCTTTTATGATTGATGAAATGGCACGCTTCGACTACACATTTTCTATTGTGACGAAAGCATCGATTACAAATTTACTTTAGTGCAACGACTTCTTTACTCTTTCAAAGATGGCTTTCTCAAAATTTATTATTACATGACTTTGAAGGTACAAGTTGTTGGTCGCGGGACCATTCAGGCTGACGGAAGTTGGCAATGAAAGTCTCATAAGAACCGCATGTTGCTGGTCGCGCATGATCGGCTGACGGTCTGGTCGCTTGCTCGTTGTCAATGATTGACCGTGTAACGAAAAAGAACCCAACCACCAAACACAAAATGCCAATGTCTGAACCGGATGAAGAGAAGAGGAGTCACTGCGTCATCGAACCAAGCAGCGTACGTCAATGATGATGAGCCAGAGCGAACAAAAGGTAGAATCTGGCAAGAACAAGCGAAAAGAGATTCTAGATGATCCTTCCTCAAATGCCCAAGAAGAACCACCGGTATCCAAACATCGCTTGCACAAGAGACGACAACGAAAAAGAAATCAAGACCGCAAACAAAATGCTCTCACCGAGTTGATGAATAGAATGATAGAATCTATGGATGGTGACCCTTCCGCATCCAAAGTGGAGAATCTATACTCGTCGATACCTTTGGATCCAAATGCAAAGAACCACTTTTGGAGCAAAGTTCCATGCATGTGCGATCCGTGCAGAGCTGTCATGGACAAAGCTATAGCCGATGACCCCAAACTGGACAGAGACAAGAAATATCAAACAAAGTACAAGAAGAAACTTGCTGTCATGCAAGAAATGGGAAAGATAACGGAAACAGAGAAGGAAGAAATGTGGACCAAACATGGACGGGGTATGGATGATACAGCCGGAGTTTCCCTCCTGAGTGCTCGGCGTGGCCAACGGAAGGCTTGGCAAATTGAGAACTTTGCTTTCTTATTAACGCGGATATTGAAGAAACGACCCGCGAACAACAAGCCTCTCACTGTGGTAGACTTTGGCTGCGGGTCAGGCAATCTGTGTCTGGCCTTGGCAGCCTACTTTGAAAACGTTCGATTTATCTTGGTGGATATGAAGCCATACCCACTCAAGCTAGCGGAGCGACGATCCAAAGAAGCTGGACTTACAAATGTGGAGGTCATGCAATACACATTCTCTCCGCAGAATCTCAACGACTTTTGTCCCACGTTAGATGCAAACAATGCTGGCAGTGGAAATAACGAGGTTGTAGCGTTTGACGTGGGGATAGGACTGCATTGTTGTGGTTCATTCACTGATATGGTAATGGAATTGTGTTTGAGACGTGGTGCAACTTGTATAGTTTGTCCATGTTGCAATGGCGCCATGACATCCAAAACTACAGGTGGGTACCAATACCCACGAAGTTCCAGCTTTCGAGGAATCATGAGTCAAGATGAATATCTGGGTCAGCTCAGCAAGAGTGCTGACGATTTAGGCAACTACGAAGCCAAATGTTTGATCGAGTATGATCGAGCCTTGTGGGCGAAAGAAAGTGGCTTCAAAGAGGTTAGCATGTGGAAGCTGAATCCTACCGAATGCACCCCTAAACATCATGTGCTATGTCTTGAATGCTAGCTAGTAATAGAAACCAGCCACTGATCATCCAACAAATGTTGACATATTATGTACAATCTAAAATACAATTTTACTGCTCACAATGCAAATTCATTTCTTTGCACTTGGCACGCTGTGAGGATGGTGCAAATAGTTATCAGGATCAAATTGATCCTTCAGTTTGACGAGGCGATCCAAATTATCGCCCCAGTAGGCATTGGGATAGTCTTCCTTGGCCAAGCTGGACATTGGATAATTCACATAGACTCCTTGCAAATGCTTTGCAATCGATGGCCATACTGCACTCACCAATGCCGATTGATCTTCAGAGAAATGTTGCTCCTCTTTGGTACCATTTGGCACCATTAGTCGGACTCCCACATTGTAGACCGCTTGCCGATGTGCAAAGGCTGTTTCATTGTTAGTACGTTGTGAAATGGCACCACCCCAAAGTTCGATATTGGGAACCAAAAAGGTGCAGTACTGAAACATGGTCATCATATCCTTGTAGATGCTTTGCCAAACAGCAGCAGTATTATTTTCGGGCATTAAAAAGCCATTCCACGCTTGGGCCGCCCAGACTGTCCTCCAAGTCTCGGATTGTTCCTTTTGTCGAGTAATCCCGGACCAAGAGAAATAATAATAGCTGACTGTCACATCCTTGCGGACCTTTTGTGGAATCAGAGACACAACATTCTGGTTAATGTAGTCCATTCCAACCTCTCCGTCGTCGCTTCCACCATTGGAGTCCCCCATCCAGTGTAATGTCACCGTTGCAGTTCCTTCCTCTTCAGTATCATTGTACTGATCATCATTATTATTCGTCTTGCCTAGACGAGAAAAACGATAGCCATTCTTGGCTTCGGATTTCAATTTCAAAAGTTTGGATTGGAAGGAACGAGTATCATCCTCACCACCATCTGGGGAAGAGCCCCCACCACTTAATTCAAACTCTTCTACAGAAGCAATAAACCTGTCATCCAATTTTGGTTCTTTTTCTCCCACCTTTTGCAAGAACTGTGTCAAGTAAGAAATTGGCATTTTCACCTTGGCACCCAATTTCATATCCTTGGAGGGATACACCTTGAGTTCATACTCGACTGCCACTGCAAAGTTGCCACCTCCTGCCCCGAGGAGTCCCCAAAAGAGGTCATCATTGTCATTGTCTTGACTACTTCTACTGCTAAAGCTAGTTCTTGTCGTCGTTGCGTTTGGTGCATACACATCTACCACGGTTCCATTCACTAGCACGGCCTTGATCCTGATAACTTGATCCATGGCCAATCCATGAAGCCTGGAAGTAGAACCATAGCCACCTCCCAGCAAAAAGCCACCAAAGGCTACGCCAGCAGCCGAGGATACCACTGACTCGTATCCGTGCTGGTCCAATACGGTTCCCAAGAAGTCTTCCATTTTGACACCAGATTGCACAATGACCGTCTTGGGTGATGGATCTTGTTGTTGCTGCTTCCGGTGTTGTGGAGTCGTTGTCATTTTCATTCTTTGCGTCTGATTAGCATCATCATCGTCATCGTTTTCGGGATCCCACGAGAGTGTCATGGCATTCAATTTGGCCAAGGAGAGCATGACTCCCCCTTGGACAGTACTGGCCCCATCGAATGAGTGACCTCCCGACTTGACACGAAATTCGAGCGAGTATTCCTTGGAGAGTCCCGCCAAAATGGGGACGGCCAACGCCACATCTTGTATACTAAAAGCTTCCACCACGGCAAGTGGCGGCTCTCGTCCCAAGGACCACACTTTGGCCGCCATTTGAAACTTTTGCTTGGTAGAGGCAAGGACAATATCCCCCTGAATATCTTCGTCCAAATTCTTGAGTGCGGTCAAGATGTGGTCTTGACGATCGTCACCAACACGAGTAGCATTTGTTGCGGTTTCATTTTCTACCGTCCAGGTTGGAAGTGACGAATGGTTTGATTGACTTTCGTTGCTGTTGGTTGTGGTAGAAGAATTGTAACAATAGAACCAAACTGCACTCAACAACAACGACAGACGAATCAAGAGTATGATTCGATTCCGTTGTCGTTGTTCTTCTAGCCGAGGCACATGCTGTGTGATGGGAGAAGAATGATACATAGGACTGCCTTCATCATCATCAGCATCATCATTGTACTCGTCATCTTCCACGTACAAAGTCTGATAGCTGTGATAGTAGTGAAACAATCGGGGGGAATCAGTACAAGAATCATGTGTTGTGGAGACGGTGACTCCTGGAACGCATGTTTGCAACAAGTCTTTGCTCTCTTTTTCCATGGTAAATGGTTTCTTAGCCATACTATTCAATATGTGATATATACAAATACAATCACCGGTATGCGTTCAGCATTCTATCTGCTTGAAGTATGTGTGGTTGTGTTCCGAAACAATAATGCAGTAACATTGCGAACGCATCGCTATGCAAAAGATTATGCCACGACTTAAAACCGTTGACCTCGTCGACTCGACGATCGATCTGTATTGTAAATTACATTACGGCAGGCCTACTCCATAATATTACTCGGGGTTCATCAATTACAATGAAGTACTAGTTTTGTATTGTTTGCTGTGAGACGGATGTCTTTAGTCATTATCCAAGAAACTCGGGCCTACTTCAGGAACATGCATGACTTATTGTCCACCTTATTTGATTCGATCTAATATCTTGGTGGTGGCCGCTGAAAGTTATTCGGTGGAGGTGGTCCCCCATACTGTCCCGGTGGGGGCGGAGGAAGACCACCTGAAAATGGAGGGGGGGGGCCTCCTTGCATTGGCGGCGGTGGGCCTCCATAGGGTGGCCTCTGCTGCATCATTGGCGGTGGTGGCGGACCCCGATTGAAATTGCCTTGTGGCGGAAATCCTCCTCCTCCCTGATTGAATCCTCCTCGGGGTGGTGGTGGTCCTCGACCCATGACCCCTGGTGGCGGGGGTGGAAAGAATCCTGGTCTCACCCAAGATCGTTCCTTGGTCATGGTATTGAAATAATACAAAATCCCAGTCACATCGTCCGCCTCTTGCTTCCAATGATCCGGGAGAGGAGGAATCATGGGATCATTGATACCCATTGCTTTAATATATGCCTGTTGTGCTGACGCCAAACCCATTGGTCCTTTTCCTATAAAATATTATTGAAACAATGGAAGCAAAATATTAGTCAAGTGTCCTTTTGTAGAAACCACAGTTTGCCAAAAAGCCATATACAGTATTGTACTTACGCCAATCATCAATGTGGTCACCGTAATGCAATTTGAAATTTTCTCGAAATTTCCAACCTCGCCGTTGTTGCTTACGGCCAGCGGAACTGTCATGAGTCAAGTAGGTATTCGAATAATCGTCAAAGAAACGAGGCATTGTATCTACGATGGATGTTGCAGAGTTGGAAATGGGTTGTTGTTGTTGTTGAATTGCTTCTGGAATGTGAACTTTTCTTCGTTGATTCAATCAATCTGCGGTATTGTACTTGGGCAATAGCAAAGATGTGCCAATGAAAGCGATTGGCTGGTTTCTATCAAATTCGGTATAGTTTCTGCTCTTTCCAACAAGGCTGTGTGTGATGCTCTCGTTTGATGTTGCAGCATCTTGTGTTTTTGTTGTCACGGACGCCAGCAAGACCGTGTATTGCCGATCCATCCGACCAGTTTTTGAATAGGACAATAGTCAATATTCAATTTTCAATATTATTGTGAGAGTACCAAGTACCAGGTACTGTAATGATACATTCTGGACTACGCGTACCCGGTAGGCTCGACATTATTGAAATAACAAAAAGTGAAATGACAAAGTTGAGTGAAGCAACATGGTTTTCTTTTGTACGAGATCCGTTTCCATCTATCAACGCTATCGATCGTTCATTCACTTGTTTTTTGCCACACGACCAAATCAAAAAAAGTAGTACTACATCAATTATTTTGAAATAATAGCTAAGCAATAACCCCAGCCTCGCTTCCCAGCAGTTCGATTTGGTTCTCTGCTGGTGGAGCCAGCTTGTACTTGACGAAGCCTACAAATGATATCAGGATACCTGTGAATGCAAGACCCATGAAGACAACCCCTCTGAGCACGTATTCATCCAGTCTTTCAAATGCCTCTTCTGCAAAGTAATCCAAGACGTAAGCATCACAATATTTACAACTGCCGTAAATATTGATGAATGGCCAATCGTCATCTTTACCAGCTGGGATCGATGGATCGTGTACCTGTCCTGAAACTTCAGTTTCAAAGAGATCACCGCAACCATATTCTCCCCAAGCAGAGTCCCAGTCGTAGTTCCAATATTCGTTTTCAAACATGTCATCGTCATATTCAAAAGACATATCATCCCAAGTCCAATCGTCAGTTGCTTCTGAATGCTGGTTCTGGTTAGACCCACCGCTACTGCTGCCTTCGTCCTCATCTAGTTGTTCTTCAGTTTCGTCGAGTTCAGCTTCGATTTCATCCAAGTCCGTGTTGGAGTCTTCCTCATCGAACATTTCGTCAATTTCAGCATCAAACTCGTCAACCGCTTCATCATACTCTTCGTCGGCAAACTCTAAAGGATAAAATAGGAAAGAAGGCAAGTGGGAATATGGAGATGAACCGAAAAAAGCAGCTGTATACGCACTATTGTACTTGACCTACCTTCGTACTCGTCGGCCAGATCCGCGTCTTCATCCAAAACTTCGTCAAGGTCCTTCTCCGTTTCAGCTGTCTCTTCGTCAAGGAGGTCAATATCTTTTTCCAATTCGTCCTGATAAGGTGGATAGAACGAAACCAGAATTAGCGGCATGGTCTATTGTTACGAGTGCCGTATTGGTAAATACAGTGTCACGTACCTTGACACTGTCATCATTCGTGTTTTTCAACTCATCCTTAATCTCATCCTTGTCCATTGTTTCTTCCATTTCATCCTCTAAAAAAATAAAATCAATTCCAAATGAGCGAGTGTGCCATACAAACAATGGTAAGCACGGAAAATAGCAACAAAATCGTACCGTCTGCTAGAGCTTCTTCTTTCTCCTCATTGGTGTTGATAATATCTACATCCTCTTCCAGTTGCTCTCCAAGCATCTATAGCCATCATGCACAGTATATTGAGCTTCATGTCAGGCCAACATCGTGTCACGAAAAATGTCAAACGTTCGTACCTCTTCTTCAACGGCCGTTTCGCCATCGATCATTTCATCAACCTGTTCGTCTTCTTTTTCCTTCAGCGCCTCGATCTCCTCCTTTAGCTCTTCATTCTCCTTCTCCAAATCTTGATTTTCGTTCTCAAGCTTCAACTCTTCATTATTGTTGTTGTTGTTGGTGGTGGTGGTGGAGTTGTTCTTTCCCCATCCAGCATGAGTGCCATTTCCTTGGGGTACCGCGTTTCCATTGTGTCCTGCACCGTTCTGCTGCTGCTGATGATGATTGTTCCCAGGTCCATTGCCACCACTAGAATGTGTAACCCCCGCTTGATTGTTCACAAGGGTACGAGTTTGTCTGCGGCGGCGATTGGAACCCGGCTTGACAGCGCACATGACTCCTTCTACATCTGCTTCACAAATTTTTCCACCAGAGAATGGGCATCCCCAGTCACTTCCCCATTGAACCACCAAGTTAGTACGAGTAGTGGTGGTACCGTTAATCGTATTGTTGAACGCTCCCATATCATAGTCTAAAATACGGGCAGGTCCCATGTAGATTTCTCCTTGTGCCAAGGCTTTCCAGGCATATGTGGCATGATTCAGAAATGCAGCAATCAACAATAACAGGCTCATCATCAGCGTCAATCGATCCCATCTTTGTAGTCTGATCTCATCACCAATTTGGAAACGCAAAAACATTCCAAACACTGCCAAACCGCCCACTGCTGACAGCCACCACGAGGCGTTCGAAGCGACCAACAACAAGTATGTCAACAGGATGAACAACAGCACGGATCCAGCTTGCATCAGCTTGAACTGACACGAGACGCGTCGTCCACGTCTAGCTTTGATTTCTGGTTCACTTTTTGATTGTGGTTCTGATTCCGCTTCTGTTCCATTGTTGTTGTTGTTGTCGTTGTTATTGCCGCTATTGGCATCGTCCGTGGTCACATCGAGCTGCAAATCCATGTCTTTGCCACTGACGTCAACTGTGAAAAAGGAAACCTTGCTGGCTTCAATATCCACAAGGATAAAAATAAGCCACATGGCGCAGAACACAATGCCACAGAATGACGCCGACAGAACTGTTTCCAGAGTGTCATCAAAGTGAGCCGTCGTCATTTCGACCGTCATGTTTTAGATTATGTATTTTGTCTAACGTTTGTCCTTCAGCTTGTTGTGATGGTTGTTTTGATTTCTGTGTTCCTTTGGTGCAAAAGGAAGACTGCAATATGCAATATGCAATCTGTATTGGCTTTCTTCGGTATTTGGACAAAATGAGTTTTGGTTTTGCGTTTCACGTCCACAACAACAATTTTCAATGTAAAAAGACGTTCCCAAAATATACCTTGAATTATTTACGTGCAGAATTCTACGTTTGTATATGGTACTATATATATCGCACAGCCCGGCTAGCGTGTTTTGGGAATGAGTTGATGCAGTTTTCAAAAATTCGTTGGCATTGTCCAGCAGATTTACACCAAAAAGGGAAACGTTCCAATAATCCGCGGGGGCGATGCATCCCATCCTCATCATATATCCGTGTATCATATATAAAATTATTGCCGCATCTTCAGGCAGCCAATTCTGTTTTTTTAAGCAATGACTCCAGCACTATTTCCCAAAAGTTCAATTTGATTCTCGGCAGGAGCTTCCATCTTGTACTTGATGAAACCAATCAGTGACATTCCAATTCCAGTGAATCCGAGGCCCATAAACAAGACAGCTTGAACAAAATAGTCATCGAGCTTTTCAAAGGCCTCTTCGGCGAAATAGTCCATAATGTAAGCATCACAATGCTTGCAACTGCCATAGATATTGATGAATGGCCAGCTGTCACCGCTACCGGCAGGAATCGAAGCATCGTGGACCTGACCTTCGATATCCGATTGAAACAGTTCATCGCAACCGTAATCACCCCAAGCCGAATCCCAGTTGTAGTTCCAGTACTCATTTTCGTACATGTCATCATCGTATTCAAAAGTCATTTCGTCCCAGTTCAAACCATCCTCATCCAGTTGATCTTCCGTCTCATCGATTTCTTCTTCGGTTTCATCAATATCCTCCATGGTATCTTCCTCGTCAAAGATTTCATCAATCTCGGAATCAATTGCCTTGTCGGCTTCGTCAAAATACTCGTCTGCGTAGTCTGAATATTCATCGGCAATTTCCTCATCCTCGTCAATAACAGCGTCCAAATCTTTTTCTGTTTCAACTTCTTCCTCATCGAGCAGGTCAATATCCTTTTCCAATTCGTCTTTGACACCATCATCATTCGTGTCTTTCAACTCATCCTCGATATCCTTCTTGTCCATTTCTTCTTCCATTTCATCCTCTGCAAGCAACAAGCAAGACATGGACGAACATGAGTATGTGTACTACAAAGCAAGCAAGCAAGCAAACATAATGGAGCATGGAGTAAAAAAGAATGAATTTGGAACCTACCATCAGCGAGTGCTTCCTCCTTGCCTTCATTGGCATCAATCAAATCCACATCCTCGATCAATTCATCACCAATCAACTGTACAGCACACATACAAGCAATCAAGCAGGCAACAAACGTTTAGAATATCATACAACAAGTGATTGGCAAGAACGAGACAAAAAACAAAACAAATGATGTACAATGATGATATCTTGTCACATACCTCTTCTTCAATGGCTTCTTCGCCATCCACCATTTCATCAATCTCTTCGTCACCCTTTTCTTTGAGTTCATCGACCTCTTTCTTGAGTTCTTCGTTTTCCTTTTCCAAGTCTTGGTTTTCTTTTTCGAGTTGCTTTTCTTCATTTGAATTGTTGCTAGTGTTGTTGTGGTTGCCATTTCCAGCATGGGTACCATTTCCATTTCCATTCGGATGGTGACCTACCGGTCCATTGGTATTGGTATGCTGGCCATTGCCATTTCCATTGGTATTGGTATGCTGGCCATTGCCATTTCCATTGGTATTGGTATGCTGGCCGTTGCCATTACCATTACCATTGCCGCCTGCTTGGTTATTTTGCATGCGACGACCATTGCCATTGTTGCCGTTACCACCACCACCATTGGGTTTTGTAGCGCACATGACACCATGAACCTCCGCTTCACATACTTTGCCTCCAGTGAATGGACATCCCCAGTCACTTCCCCATTGGACCACCAGGTTGGTGCGAGTCGTTGGAACGTCGGTAGCGTTGGTAGTAGTATTGGAGTATGCCGAAATATCATAGCCAATGATACGAGCAGGTCCCAGGTATATTTCTCCCTGCGCCAAGGACTTCCAGGCATAGGTCGAGAGATTCAAAAAGGAAGCAATCAATAGGAACAGACTGACCATCAAGGTCAGTCGGTCCCATCGTTGTCTTCTAAGCTCATCTCCAATTTGGAATCGCAAAAACATTCCAAAGACTGCTAGTGCACCTAATGCCGAAAGAAATCCAGAAGCATTGGAAGCGACCAATAACAAATATGTCAATAGGATCAGCAACAAGACAGATCCTATTTGCATCATTTTAAAGCCACACGAGACGCGTCGTCCCCGTGTTGCCTTGATTTCTGGTTCATTTGAATTTTGTTGCTGTCGTTCAGGTTCGACTTCCATTCCATTGGTGCCGTTAGAAGTAGTGTTGGCATCGTCCGTGGTCACATCGAGCTGCAAATCCATGTCTTTGCCGACAGCGTCCACGGAAAAGAAGGAAACCTTGCTGGCTTCAATGTCCACAAGGATAAAAATGATCCACATGGCACAGAAAACAATTCCACCAACGGCGACTGCCAACACTGTCTCCAGAGTGTCGTCAAAGTGCGCTTTTGTCATTTCGATCGTCATGATGATTGATTGATTGATTGGTTATTTGTTGTCGTGCTGAGTATATGATAGTACTACTGTATATCTGAAGGATACTTTGCTGATCGATACTGTAGGCTATTCTATATTGTACCTTTCAATTTCCGCTTCTTGCTGTTGTTGTTCCTGTTTTTGTTGCTGAGGAAGAATCGTTGAGAAAGTAAAAAACGATTTGCAAGTGTAGCGTAAGTTCTTGGTAAAGTTGTTGTTTTGTTTTATTTTCTTATTCCGATAGAGTGTGATCGTGAAGAAAATTTGGGGTTGACCGACTTTCTCATTGGAATCGGAGGCACGTGCTCGGCAGTTTGAAAATTTTGATGTTGCATGACAGTCGGATCAGTCGATGAGCAATCAGGATTCGGTTCCGTTCAGTCGAGTCATCACCGCAGTCATATTCAATGCTACTGCATTGATATTAATATTTAATATCTCATCATCACGATCAACAATCGATCGATAGATGCCAAACCTATTACCGTATTGCTCTTGACAACCTTATACACAAACAAACACAAGTGTGCAATACAAACCAATTGTCTCATAATCAACACAATATACTATATAGTCCTATAACATATCATGCCACAGTACTCATTATTGGGATTGACACCAAGTGGTGCTGGGAACAAGAATAGTAGCAAAGCCAAACGACCGCGCCCCATTTCGAAACGAGCCTTCTTGTTTGGATTAGGAACTTCGTTATATGCGATTGCCGGTTTGATGGATTTAGTCTCTTATTGGAGCAATGTCAATGATGAAGAGGATGATGAATTGAATGATTCCTTGACGGAGAATGCCACACCCATTGCAGCACTGGCTGCCTTTTTGTACATTCTCATGTCCATTTTGACACTTTCTGTCACACCCTCTGCTTTGACAACATCAAGACAACATCATCATCATCATAACAAGCGCAAACATCCTTGGTGGCAAAAATTACTGGAAGATCATTTGGAAGTTCGAGCGGAATACACCCTCCAAGTATTATTCCTCATTGGTTCCATCTTGTTGTTTGGCGCCGAAGAGCTCAAGACCCACAAGCTCATGAGAAGTTTACGAAAACAACAACGGGCGTCTCAATATTGCTTCGTTGGATCATTGCATTTGTTTTGGTTGTCAACTTATGGACTGTACAAGATCATTCCAAACAGCGACAGCGAATCGCACGATAAGAAAAAGACTGCCGAAGATGAACCAGAACTAGAGCAGCAACAACAACAACAACAACAACAAGAAGAGGAATCAACAACCACAACGCCTGCCAACACGGAAGGATCCCTCGAAAAATGTGGCAGACTCTTATTGATCATGGGAACGACCATTGAATTGTCCTTAATTTATGTCGAATACTTTTCCCAAGCCAAAATATCCACCTCCACCATATTAATGGGGACCTTTTGTTCGGCACTCTTTTGGTGGACCAATGCACTTTTGGTCTGCATGAAGGAACGATATTATTATCCGGACCATTTGTTGATTGGTCTGGACAAGAACGATGGGAACATTGTGGACTTCAGCTTCGAGGATGCCATGAATCTACCGGATCGATTGCGACAACGACTGCAAGCACACCGACGTCATGTCACACACATTCGCGTCGTTTAAAATTCGAAACCATGGGATTTCGTAAAGGCGTCGATGATAGGCTTGAAGGTTATGTTCTTTGGCAGTAGTAACAATAAGGTCTATGATCCTTTTCAATCTACACGTCGAATGAGCGAATGAATGATTCAATGAATGAATGATACAGCGAGCGAATATTACATTGTCAGTTACAAGCATGTCGAAAGTAGTTAGATATGCTAGCCTTTAAAATCTCAGCATGTGTAAGATTGCTTTCTAAACTGCGTAAAGCGTGCGAGTGGCTCAATGAATGGTCAAGTTAGTTTGCTCAGTGATACAGTACGCAGGAATGGTCGTATGGAGGCTGTGAGCAAAACGTTGCAGTGGTAGTATATAAATATATATGTAGCTTTCACTTCTTCTGTGCCGGTAGGCAAATGAGCGGAGAGACATCACCACCTTGAAAAGACATGATCATGTGCATATCTTGCATTTCTTTCGTTCGTCCAATGATCAAGATTTCTTGTTTTCGGCAGGAGAGTAACACTGATCTTTATGCGCTGTCGTTTTGCCTTCTACCATGTGGGGACTGTCGTCTTTTTGGATGATGGCAGCATCATGCTGTTGGTACCATCTTGGTTCGAGGCAATTCCCGCATTCGATGGATATCTTGCACCTACCAATCCTCGTCCACGTCCAACTCCTCCTCCTATCAGTCCCATTCCATCCATACGATCAATACCACCGGTTCCATAAAAGAAGCATTGTTCAAAATCCTCTTCTTGTGTTTCTTGACATTGTTCCAACCGGGCGTCTTGTAAGGCTCGTTGTTGGAACAACTGTTGCAGAGCAAAATTGTTTTGAAAACTGCTGCTGCTTTGAGGATTGGCCATTCTGGCAAAGGATCCACTCTTTGGTTCTACTAGCAACCTCGCGGCGTTGGAAGAAGGTGACGGAACCAAAAATGTACTGGGCGTTGTTGGTGGTGGTGGCGCCGCTGTGATCATGGCGGTTGGTTGTGGACGATATGATGATTGTGTGAACGAAGGAACATCGGGCGATATCAGGACCATCCCAGCGTAGAGCGCTGAAGAAATTTGGGGTATCAACATGGTCCGACGTGTACGTTGGATGTTGGTGTGTAGTGTTCTCACATCTTTCACATCATCAGTGTTGTTAGTCATCCCGCTGATGAGTTGGCGGAAAATATTTAGCACAGCCGCTCTATTATGAAAACGGAATGACGTGTTCATATGTGCGTAGACCGTAGTAGAAAGGCTACGATCGGGGTATCTCTCTGACTCACACGACTGTCCTGACACCAGCTTTTTACCACATCGTCATCCATCCTTGCAACACACTTGCGTTCTCCTTTTTTCCATTGCCGGTCACAATTAGTCGTCGACTTGCAACTCATACATCACCTTCACAACAACAACAACAACTGCTACTACTACTCACATACATCATCATGCCCAAGAAAATTACCGTCCTCGGTGCCGTCGCCGCTCTCGCTCTTGCCTCGCAAGATGCCCAAGCGTTTGCCCCACCTGCTTCTTCTGTCGTCGTTCGACCAACTATGACCAGTGCCCTTTTTGCCGAGGAGCCGAAGTCAGCTGAAGGTGCAGTCTTTGTTCCACCAGAAGAACCAGCAAAAGGAGAAGAAGAAGAAGAAGAGGCCACTGAAATTGGATTGGAAGTCGCTGAATTGTTGGGACGAGGAGCCGCCAAGGTGCGTTGTTAGGATCATGACCATCCGGAAAGACGAAGTAATGAATGACGAAAACGGTCCATTCAAAGCCTCCAA
This sequence comes from Cylindrotheca closterium, assembly GCA_933822405.4. Lineage (NCBI taxonomy): Eukaryota > Bacillariophyta > Bacillariophyceae > Bacillariales > Bacillariaceae > Cylindrotheca > Cylindrotheca closterium. Next base: position 38,863 of record CAKOGP040001847.1, on the reverse strand, counting down.
TTTCATTCTATTTCGTTGTCTAATGTATTCTTTGTTTTCTGTTTACGACAGGCCAAGCGCGGAAAGAGAAAGGGTGGATCTACAGCTCCCAAGGCAACCAAGGCTGCTGTCTCACTTGCTCCTGAAGAAGAATTCTACGAAGGTCCTCCTGCCATCACTGAGACTATTGTCCCCACCATCTCTATCCTTACTGTGGTTGGAATCATTCCTGCTGCTGCCGCATGGGCCCGCCAAGCTTGGGTTCGATACAGAATCACTTCCCGTCGTATCCGTGTGACTTCTGGAATCGGAGGAAAGGACATGGCCGAAATTGTTTACCCCGACATTGTCGAAATCAGAACAGTCAAGAGATTGTTCGGAGATGGTGACATGGTCGCCTTCTTGCGAGATGGAGCCAAGTTTGAGATGAGAAATATTCCCAACTTTGAAGAAACCATGGAATTCATCTTGAAGAATGTTGACAAGGATGTCGCTGATACCTACCGTTCAAAGGGAGATGTCACCGAGCCATAAACTTGGTTACTTGTTTCTGTTGATGAATCAATCAATCATCTTTGATATCTCAGCCCGAATATCAGCACACTTATATTCCATTCAGACTCCACTCCATTGCGGAATTTTCAAGTATTGTCAAACCTGACTAGGAATGGAAAGGCCATGAATGCTACTGCAACCTTTCTTGCAATGCCTAACTATATATTATATATTAGCACGCTACATTTTCAAATTCGATCCAATTTCCATCCACCGTCTCACAATTAAAACTTCTTGCATGAAGTCCGATTCTCTTCCATTCAAGTTGCTAGTGACGAAGTTTCTCGTCAGAGACAACGGGATCGATTCAGAACATGTCTATTGATAGACTTGTAGTGTTCATGCTAATGCGCCTTCGCATGCAACATATATATACATTTAGAATCATCCTGCAGGTTTCCTATCTTTCGCTTCAGCTACAGTAGTACTATGATTTACAAGAATAGGAAGAACTCGTAGCATGTAGCGTCTGGCTTTGTACAGATCTATTTATTAATAGCGGCTCAATAGTGGTCCCAGCAAACGTTGATTATGCGACAGCGGCATTCTCGCTCCATCGCCCGTTAACGAGGAAACCCCTCATAGAATGTATTCGGGAGCCATAACCTAGATCAAGTAGAAGCATCCACATCGACAGCAAGTGACCAAAATCTCTCTCGGATTCTGCGTTATTGCCGAAGCTTCGTTCGATCACTACCATATTGTTCATGATAGCAATTTGGAACATTACGTTGTGTTCCACATCGTCCATTCGATAGGCCAGTTCGTACAATTGTCTCGCCTTGGTAAGATATCCAGGCGCATCGGCTGGGTTTTGCGCAGCCCAAAGCTGGTGCGAAAGAGCGGAGTTGAAGATTAGAATTGCAGAAATTGCTGCAGTATCTGTTGTTGTCAGAGGGATCTGGATGCCGCGATCAAAGATGAAAGGCTTGCCAGATTCCGCCTGGCTTTGATCGGTCACGGAACGAGCCATGCACTGGTCTAGTAGGGAATCAGTGCAGCTCTTGTTAGCGGGGACGTCATGTAATGTAGAGGCGCACCTTCTTAAGCACCGTAGTGCCTCAGAAGATGCCACAATAGCATGGGAAGCATCTTGATCCCTCAAGAGGGCGACAGTGGCGTTGTTTTGGTAGATAACATTGATGTGAGAAGTCATGATGAATAAATTGTGGGCAGGAGATGAAAGTTCGGGAACACTTTGGTAAGAAGTCATGATACATTATTTGTGGGCAGCCAGGATGTGAAAGTTCATTTCGCATGCTGGTGCGTCCATACCGTTTTATCATCGGGCTTAACAAGAAGTTGGTGTGGATTATTTGATTTTGGTGTTCTGCGTTCCTTTGTTCTGTGTTGTGTGTCCGTCCCGAAGCCGATTTTTTCTTTTTCCAGTGAGATGGTGCTCCCACGGCATAATTTGCTTCGTATCATCCTTCTCTACCTGGTACCTAGTGAAGAGAGGGGTTCGCAACTTTCATTCCCAACAGGTCGTTGTAGCGGCCTCTCATTCGCATGTTCCCACCAAGAGTACACGTACCAGTACTCTTTTGTTGTTCCCACGAACCTGTTGATGCTTATTGCAAGAGCCTTCTCGCCGTTCTGTGGGTCCATTTACCGGTACCGGTACCGCATGGGAGGGCTCGTACTGCTACCGATAATAACAGTACAATTGGAAATCGGTCGGATTGGTCACATTTCCACCGACGTTTGTACTTCACCGCAGTTCCGTTCCTGTTGTCATTTATGACACTATTATTATTTTTTGTGGGAAACAACTGAACCTTCGTATATATAATATGAGAGACGACTTTCTCCCATGGACGGAGGAAACTTACGGAGTCATGAATGAATCGGTTAGGTGATCCATTCATTTATCTTTCGAGTACTGCTGGCGCACAGTTCCTGAAAAATCACTTTTCACGATGAGTGAGTCGACTGACATCGCCACCATCCATGAAGATTATGACTGCAGCTTCACATTGTTGGGAAAATAACTTATTTGAGTGATGGTATGCTAAACGTGCTCAACCTCTTGCAAAGTGATCCCAGAATATGGAACTCTATTGAATTGTCTATAGGGGAGTCTCAACCCAGTTCCCCATCGTTTTTTGCCATTCTCATTGCCGCAATGAGAACGACAGAAGCACCTAGAAATTGAATTTTGGCAGATGATGGAATGCAGAAACTTGTCTTGTCTTTTCCTGACAATCAACCAGGAGTGCTGGACGGTGCAAGAAGTGCTGGCGGAAGCCACGGTGCGCACCACTTGCCCGCTTTCAGCAAAACTACTGGAGGGAAAGTATTTGAGAGTAGAAGCTTGCAACGACTGATGTTGTTCAGAGTCAATCTTTCCAGCAATGACCTGGGAGGATTGTGCAGTGCATTCCCAAACTTGAGCATTTTGTCGCTCAAGAACAACCAGATTTGTGATCTCTTCCCATTGGAATCTATTTTGTGCATGGAGGACTCCAAGATTCAAGAGTTGGATTTGCGCCACAATCATATCAGTTACGATTCAATAACGAAGTTTGCCAAAAAGATACGACTGATGAGGACTTTTAGAAGTTTGAACTTGATAAGGAATCCGTTTCTTGGTCAGATATCATCGGCTAAAAGAAGGAAGGGAACCCTAATGCTTCGGCAGCTTTTGAGAACCATGAATGACACCAAAAGCCTCGAACAGTTCTCAATAGGAGACCACAGGATAGCTGCTGAGGCGAGGTTGTTGTATCATATATCATACATTGAATGTCAACCGACGGGGTCGATACGGCATCGAAGTGGAGTCGGCAAACCAATGTATCTCATGTGGCCTGTGGCCTTTGATCTTTCACCGTGCCTCCTCCATCAAATACTTTGGTGGAGGAACTTATCGACTTGGTGGCAAGGGCAAAAAAGTCATCTGATAAGATTCCAAGGGCTGCAGTTGTGTTCTCCCTGCTACGGGATCACGCCAATATCTTTGAGCACTGTGGAAAAGTTGAGGAATAAAATTATCCAAGTCTTCCTAAATCGAAGAAACGAAGATTGGTGTGAATGCATGGAGGCGAATGGACATTGACTGTGCTTGTGTCTGATAAATGTGTCCACAAAGTTTGATCAAATGAGAGAGGAGTCGTCGAAGATAAAGAATCCCGACCGAAGTTTACTCAGCGACCAGTGAATCAACCTCTTGTCCAGTATCAATTAGTAAGTGTTGCATGTCTTCTTCAATATCTGGCGCTAGTTCTACTAGAGGCAAACCAAAAGTGTTATCATCAGGAAGAAGATTGATGAGTGCTGAACACGCCAGCATGGAACGAATGAATCATTCAATCACCGCGATAGCTATTTGATGTGCGGTTGTCAAACTCAAACCAATGAAACTCCAACAATAATAAAACCGTATGCTTGCAAATCTTGGAAATACCCCTATTGCCAGACTTTGCGACGTAGAGATGATGATGGTGACGATGATTAGCATTACTGTACTGTGATACAAGCAAGGATAAAGGGATAGGGTTGAGGGTACAAGTGCCGGTAACCTTCACCTCGTTCTTGCCTTCGTCCGACCAGTCGGATTGATCAATATAGTTACCACCGACGTCTGTCCATCGTCCAGCCGGAAGCAAAAAGTTTCGAGGGCTGTCCTTGGCGGGAACCTACTGCTATCTGTTTTTGTATTGTCATTGTTGTATCGATCTACCATCCAGAAACAACACGACGCTTCAACCCTCACAACTATTTAGCCATGTCCCAATTAAAAGATATCAGCCCCAATGCTGAAATTGTCTCCAAGACGCAGGCTCGTGCCGTCAACGTCGCTGCTGGAGTTGGTCTTATGAACGTGCTGAAATCTAATCTGGGTCCTCGGGGTACTTTGAAACTTTTGGTGGGCGGTGCCGGACAACTCAAACTGACAAAGGACGGCTTGGTTCTACTCAAAGAAATGCAAATTCAACATCCCACTGCTGCCTTGATTGCCCGAACGGCCACGGCCCAAGATGATGTCACGGGAGATGGAACCACTTCCACAGTGCTCCTGTGCGGTGAACTGATGCGTCAAGCTGACAAGCACATTTCTGAAGGTTTGCATCCTCGCATCTTGGTGGAAGGTTTTGAGATGGCGAGAGAAGAAGCCTTGAAATTTTTGAACGAAGTGAAGGTCGAAAACGAGGAAGATGTGATTCAAGATCGGGATTTGTTGCAATCCATAGCTTTGACTAGTTTGGCGACCAAGTTGGAATACGATTTGAGTGTGTCTTTGGCGGATGCTCTAGTCAGCTGTATTCAGTGTGTTTACGAAAGTCCAGATGAGCCAATTGATCTGAACCGGGTGGAAGTTCTTTCCATGACCAGAGCCAAGGAATCCAGATTTGTCAATGGAATTGTCTTGGATCACGGCGCCCGCCATCCGGATATGCCAGAGGTCTTGGAAAATTGTAAGATTATGACTTGCAACGTCAGTCTGGAATACGAAAAGACGGAAACGCAAAGTGGCTTCTTTTATTCCAACGCTGAAGAACGTGAAAAGTTGGTGGAGAGTGAACGCAAGTGGCTTGATGATAGATGCCGACAAGTCATTGAATTCAAGCGTGCCATGTGCAAGAAGGGAGAGGTGAGTAAATATATAAACTTGTCAGAGACTAGCTGATTATCCGTGGAAGACGCGTTTTTATGAGTCGTGTCTTTCATGCACTCATTGTTCTCACCAAAAACTTGCTGTTTTCGTATCTTGTTCTCTTCCTTTCCAACCATAACAGACATTTGTCATTATCAATCAAAAGGGTGTCGATCCGCTGTCACTGGATATTTTTGCCAAGGAAGGCATTCTATGTTTGAGACGCGCCAAGCGAAGAAACATGGAACGCTTGACATTGGCCTGTGGCGGATCTCCCATTCATTCCTTGCAAGATATGGAAGAATCCCAATTGGGCTATGCCGGCAAGGTCTCCCAAGTCACTCTTGGTGAGGACAAGTACACCTTTGTGGAAGAATGCGCCAATGCCAAGTCGTGTACCCTTCTCTTGCAGGGACCAAACGATCACGCCATTGCCCAATCCAAGGATGCGGTGAAGGATGGTTTGCGAGCCTTGAAGAATGCCTTGGAAGACAAGGCCGTCATTCCAGGTGCTGGGGCTTTTGAAATTGCCGCTTCGTTGCATTTGATGCGAAAAGTATTGCCTACCGTCAAGGGCAAGTCCAAATTGGGTATCCAAGCTTTTGCGGATGCCCTCTTGATCCTTCCCAAGACTCTCGCTGAAAACTCTGGACTTGATGTTCAGGATACCATCTTCAATTTGCAAGAGGAAAGAGAATCGTCAAATATGATGGTCGGTTTGGACGTCAAGACGGGGGAACCCATCTTGCCAGCAGACGAAGGAGTTTGGGACAATGTTCGAGTCAAGAGACAGTCTCTGTATTTGTCCACTGTCTTGGCCAGTCAACTATTGCTGGTGGATGAAGTCATGCGCGCTGGAAAGCAAATGGGAAAGCAACCACAAATGGAAGGCTAAACAAGTAAATCAAAAATAAAGAGAAAACAGAAACTAGCTATACTGTATTATAGTACGTAGGTAGCAATAAAATTGGAAGATTACTCTTTTCCTCTGCTACTGAAAACACTTTCGTAGTACCTTGGATACCCACCACCTCATCACCCCCATCATTCAAAACCCATCAGCTCGAAAGAACCTTCTTTTCGTCACCACCATGAACAAAGCATAGTGCCAAACAAATCTCTTCGTTTCACGTCGCATGCGCATTACTGCTGTCCTATCCTCGGCAGCTCTGTCTATGATGGCGAATACCAAGAATACCAAAAATGTGGCAATGCACTGGTTCCGAAAGGGCCTGCGTCTACAAGATAATCCCGCACTTCTACATGCATTGGAGACTGCGAAGAAATCAGACGAAGGAAGACTGTATCCTGTCTACGTCATGGATGGAGACTGTTATCAATTGAAGCATTGTTCCGCTTTGAAAGCCAATTTCCTCGTCGAATGTTTGATCGACCTTGATAAATCTTTGAAGGATGTGGGTTCTCGCTTGTACGTCGTATCAGGAGACCCCACAAAAGAACTGCCAGCCCTTTGGGAGGACTGGGACGTGACTCACTTGACCTTTGAGGCCGACGAGACAGGAGAACCCTATGCCAAAGCTAGGGACGAGTCTGTGATGAATCTGTGCGAAGAGAAGGGCATTGAAGTAGAGTCATTTTGTTCCGAAACAATCTTTCCGTTGGGGGATTACGTGAAGAAGAGTGGTGGTTTGGCCAAAGTGCCTGCCACCATGGGGAAGTTTCAAGGTATTTTTGGAAAAATGGGCAAGGTGCCCAAGCCTTTGAATGCTCCAACGAAGGAAGACTTTAAGCCCATTATCGACAAAGAACAAGCAAAGGAGACAAAAGGGAAAATGCTACCTCCCAAGCGAGCCACTGATCTCCCATGGCCTAGAGATACGCCCAAGGCTGATGCCACTCCCATATGGGGTCCCAAGGATTGCAAGAATCTAACACCAATCACGAGGGGTGGTGAATCCAAGGCACAGGAGAGTCTTTCCAAGAGCATGGCGAAAGCAGCGTGGGTTGCAGGGTTTGAAAAGCCAAAGACCTCGTGTACATCGTACGTCGACCCTTATTTGTTGATTCCTCTTCAGTCGTTATTGTCCGTATAGTAATAGTTCACTCACTGGCTCAATGTATTTGACATCTTTCCAGGTTGGCTCCATCGACGACTTCCATCAGTCCATACATGTCGGTTGGTTGTTTAAGTCCTCGAACTGTCTGGCATGCCATTTCCAATGCCGTCGCCCAAGCACCCGCGTCCGCCCCCAAGTCCAAACCGCCAGTGAGTTTGCATGGACAAATGCTCTGGAGGGACTTCAACAATTTGATTGCCCACTCGGCAAACCAAGACAATCCTGGTAGTTGGGGGAAGATGGAAGGTAACAAGTACTGCCGTGAAGTTCCATGGTCGGAAAACGAGCGATTCTTGACTGCCTGGAAGAATGGTGAGACGGGATATCCATGGATTGACGCTTGTATGAAACAATTAGAGACGGAGGGATGGATTCACCATCTCGGTCGTCATGCTGTTGCCTGCTTCTTGACTCGGGGTGACTTGTGGCAAAGTTGGGAAGGGGGAGCCTTACATTTTGAGGGTCAGCTGTTGGATGCAGACTATGCCTTGAATGGTTTCAATTGGCTGTGGCTGAGTTGTTCAGGATTCTTTTACCAGTACTTCCGATGCTACAGTCCCGTTGCCTTCCAAAAGAAAAATGATCCGCATGGACACTACATAAAGAAGTGGGTTCCAGCACTCAAGAATATGCCGGCGAAGTATATTTATGAACCATGGAAAGCACCAGCGTCTGTACAGCAGACTGCTGGAGTGAAGATTGGCAAAGATTACCCGTTGCCGATCGTTGACCATGCCTTAGAAAGCAAGGAAAACATGAATAGAATGAAAGAAGCATACGCGGCATACAAAGCCGGTGGTTCCAAAGCCCCATCCCCAACAAAGAAGAAGACACCGCCACCAAAAGAGGCAGCTCCCGCAAAGAAGAAGCGAAAAGTTCAACAAACTTTGAAGTTGTGAATAGAAGCATAGCGCGGTTGTACAGAACGATAACGTCTCATTGTCTTATTGTTACCCATGTCAAAATTTTAAACCTTTTTATGCGCCTAGCAATGCTGCGGACAGCTGCATCCAAGCCGAGTTCTGCACGTCTTGCATATTCCATCGTTGGCCAGGGGCAAGCTCCAGAACATTCGAAAGTAGGTCCCGCAATTGCGGGCTCAAGCCCTGTATTCGTTGCCACATTTCTTGGAGCGCATGTCTTCCGCGGCCATCGGCTTCATCAAAAAGTGCCTCAACCATTTCGCCGTTGGGATCATTGGACAACCCTCGAGCCATGATATTGTATACAAAGAAAATGTCCGTGGGAATTGGCATCATGTATACTGGCATGCCAGTGACCAAATTGAACAGTGTCACCGTGCATGCCCATAAATCGCAGCCTGTTGCTGAAAACTCTCCTTCTCGTGCAATCTCTGGCGGAAGGTATGCCGGAGTTCCAAAGCCCCCCATGTGGTTCACCAGATCACCTGGCGGTATCGGATATGACATGGCAAAATCAGCGAGGCGTATTCTGCCTTGGGAAACAAAGAAATTGCCTCCCTTAATGTCGCGATGGCCAATCCCAAATTGACCACGGATGTGTGGGTTATTATGTATGTGGTTCACAGCATCCAACATTTGCTTGTATACTTGATAGGCTTGTAGCTCGACAGGCATATTCTCTTGTGGTTGGAGAGGTATGCTTTCCGTAAGGTCACCACCATCGGCGAACGGAGTGATTATGTAGAGGTAATGGTCATCTTCCAGTGCCTCCACCAAAGGGTGAACGTATCCTCCATCCGTCAGCGATGGTGTTTGCATTCGATGAATCTCTCGATAGGGATTTTCTCTATTTTGAGCCAAGAGTGGTTCGAATATTCGTTTGTCTAACCGTTTAATGGCGACATCAATTCTTTCTGAAGCATCTGAAGGAAACAAAAATACTGGTGGTTCATATCCTTGTATCCTCTCTAACGTGTAACCATAGGATACCGCCCCCCAGTCAGGACCACCGTGGTTTATAGCTGTTGGTTCCCTTATATCTGGAACCATATAGGCACGTTGGAACGTCATACCTGCCACAAAGACCTCAACTTGGTGGATTTCATTTGTCCCTTCCAACAGTACATTCACCACTCTAGGTTCTGGCATGCATCTTTCAATGAAGGGATTCAATTGTTCCTGTGGGGGATCTTGTGCCATTTTAATAGTGTGGTAATTGTTCAGGCGGGTCTCTTGTTTGTTTTGTAAGCTTTTCTCAAACTGTGTGCTGAGTCTCCATTTGTACAGTACTTCTCTCGTCCACATCGGTAGCTGGACGATGATTTCGGGGATTCATAATAAAGAGGATTGTGAAGTGTCGTTTTTTCGCGCATGCCGGTGGAGTGAGTCACAGTATACCAGTAGCAATTTGAACGAGCTACTCCACGCGGGAGAAACACGAATTAAAGGGCTTAGGAGTGAGTACCATACAGTGTGCTGAAACCCGCACCTCGTTCCCTCATTTTTTACTAGCCAATATACATCAATCTCGCGAGGAACTATGCTGTCTGTGTGCAGGCGACGTCACAAGCATGGAGGCTGTAATGTTTTCCAACATTTGGATCAGTTGGAATACCGCACCGAATGTTGGCAGCCATACATATTTGTTCCTGGCGACTTATGAGCTCATTCACGACTGAGGTTGGTTAAGCAATACTATTTGTTCCATAACTTATATAAGCCTTGCTAGTTAAGTGAAGAGTTCCCGATCAAAACGATATCGTATGCACCACAAGCGAAACAAAAAAGACATCGTATGTGTCACATGCGAAAAAGTATGGCATACTTGTTCCAAAGCGTTCTGAATGACATTGGTAGGAGTTGCATCAGGGGCAATTCCATTGGCAGCATATTGTAGATCGATCACTTTTGCTTCTGCGACGACGAAAAAAGAGCACTCTTCTCAACTGGCTTGAGTTCAAAGGTCAGATTGGTTTCCTTTGCATCTGCAATCTCTTGCCGAGTTTTCATTCCCAAGGTGGCTTCTTCTTCCTCTTGATACAGGCCAACTCGAGTTGCTTCACCCGTTTTGGGATCGATTTCATTCACTTCGAACCAGGAATCTCCAAACCCATTGGTTGTACCGTCGGCTGATGGTGATAGAAGCGTGTTGGACGACTGAAAATTATTCGCAGCAGCGCTGAACGAGGCAACTGTTAGAGGTGCCGGGGCAACGTAAGGCGCTGAAGGGGTTTCTTGCTGGGCATTCACTTCCGTTTTGGATTCCGCTGTGCTTGCTGCTTGCTCTTTTCGCAATGCTTCCGCCTTTTTCATTTCCACCTGTTGAGCTGCTCTCAACCTTTCCCGTTCTTCCGCTTCCTGTTGCTGCTTCACAGCATCCTCTTCTCGCTGCTTTTCATATTCTGCTTCTACTACAGGAAGTTTTTCTTCCATTTCATCTGGGATGATTCGATAATGCAGGATCAATGATGCTTGCAAAGGTGTCATTTTCCTAATGTCTTCGTCCAGGTATCCCATCTGTTCGTTTAATTCTTGCTTCATGGATCCTGTGATCATGAAGGCTATTCTTGCCTTGTTTGGCTGGCTAGTATCGGCGGGCGAAGAGCCTTCCGGCGTAGTCGTAGATGGCGGCAGAGATGACGAGAAGCGAGCTTGCCATTGTTGCTGAAAATACCCCATAATGCCGTGATAGCGCACAAGTCCTATCTGCCGGTCCACTTGCAACAGCGAGCGTGCAACCAAATTATATTGACGAGCTTGATCCAATAGTACCGGCTTGAAGGATACGGCTCTCTTCGTGGTGGAATCCTTGAAAATGGCGCTCGCCAATTGAAAGCCATCACGTCCCATTCGTGAGACTTGTTTGGCCCAACGAGACATGGTGCTTAAGTTTTTTATTTGTGAAGTTTGAGAAGGAATGAATAACTAGCACGGGAAATAAGCAATGGAATTTGGATGATGTATAATGAGTGAAGTAGATAGATTCAATTTTGATGAGTATAAGTCGTTTCTTCCATTGTGGTCTCGGAGACGATGTTTTGAGATTGCCAATGAAGCCGACGGCGTACGTACAGTACTTCACATAAAAGGGGTCGCGTCCCTAAAAGCAATCAACAATTTGGGGGAGACAGCATTCCGAGCCGTCAATAAGCCTCACGCACATCATCACCCTCTTGCTGTTGTTATGCGGGCCCCTATTGATGGACCAGATGCAGACATCTACTGATCGAACAACGCGCCAAACAGTCGGATGCTTCTCTGTCCAAGTTTGAATCAAGTTATCTTTGTTCGGGTGAATGAAAGGAGATGAGGCCATCACATGGCAACAACAAGCCCAACCTGATTGCCAACTCCTTCTGGTGGATTTTTGCAGTCATTCTATCCTTTTTCCTGTCTTTGAATTTTCAGGACGTTTTACCTCTGGAGTTGATGACAAACCCTTCCGATGTGAACTGGAGGGAAGCCATCATAAATGCAGATAACGATAAAGGAAATAAACTACTGTGTCGTGTGAATCCTTCGAAGTCTCCATGGAGCCAACTCTCGTAATCGCAATGGAAGAATTATCTAAAAGACTTCTTTCAAATGTGGACAAAATCCCCAGATCGTGAAAATGATAAAGGCGGAGGCTTCTTTCATTACTTTGCTCTATTTGTCATGAGAAAGAATTGAAACCCAAGGTCATTGTCGAGAGTGGAGCCTTTCAAGGAGTCGGCACCTGGATATTGCGACAGGCAGCTGGACCAGAGACAAAGATCATTGTTCTCGCTCCGCGGAAAAAGAGAACATTCCTCACATCGACGAAGGGCACTCTCTCTATCTGACAGGCAAGGAATTTGTAGATTTTGCATACACGTCCAGGGAGCAGTGGGAGGATTGGGTCGGAGGAAGAGACAATCTTGCGCACGCTCTCCTATTCTTTGACGATCACCAGGCAGCACTGAAGCGTTTACTGAAAGGCAGAGGACTGGGATTCAAGCATTTTGCTTTTGATTACAACTAGCTTTTCGTCGAAGCAATTTTTTTCCGAGACCGACTTGTGGAAATACTTGGGTATCACGGAGGTCGTCTTCAAAGATGACTTCGCCCAAAAGTCAATATCTCTTTCACCTCTGCAATTTGAAGCCTATCAAAGTCAGTCTGGTAAAACATTGCTGTTTATGCTGAATTTCCTCCCGCATGGGATGGACCTTCTCGGTTCTCAGGACTCGATGCTACAAATCTTCCAATGATTCGAGAACCTCCATTATTCACCAGGGCAGAACTCTTGGAATTGGGCCTCGATGAAAACCTTCTTCCGTGGGACAAAGAGTCGTTGCGGTACACTTTCGTCTTGTACGCTCAAGCCAAAGAGTAGTCGACTTTCTCCAGAAAGCAAGTTTTTTGGAAATTGAAGTTTCTAGATTTCCTTTATCCTAAAACGTTGTCTTACACGCAAACGAATTTCTTGCCGAGTTGTTTCGTCCTTTCTTTCAACCAGAATTAGGAGAGCTGTACCGGTATACAATGCCGATGAAACTGATGAAGAAATTTTTAGAATAAGGGGATTTCAGTTCGGGGTCATTCTATTTGTGGGATAAACTACCCCTCGCTGCGTTAACAAAAAAGATTATCTCATGCGATGATGTTTTTCTATCCTATTGCATGTTGGCCAACAGGTTGCCTATTGCTTTGCAGATCCAGCATCGACAAGAATCGAGGTGAAATGACAGATTCGATAAAGGACAGAGTCGAAGAAGGTGAAAACCTCCCCTACCAAGTGCAAGGCTCCTCTTCCAATACGGCGTTGAATATTGCTTCAAAGTCTTCTCTCGACAACGAAGGAGCTCGAGTTGCAAATGCTTCCGTGGAAGAAGGTGGATCGAGAACTATCATATCTTATCAAACAACTGAGCTCGATTGGAAGCTGCTACCACCGCTTCCGGCTCCACAAGAAGCAAAACACAAAGAGTTTCGGTGTGGCTCCTTCGTCCTTGGAGGTGCTGCTTCTTTGTGCTTTGTCGCGGTCCTAAGTGCGTTTGGATTGTCAAATGCTCAGTCCAATATTGCTGATTCCATTTTTGTTGCTGCGGTCTCTAGTCTATTTTTTGTTGAGCTGCTGTGCTTATTGGCTATTTACCACAAAGATCCTGGTGTGGTGAAACGATCACCATTCACCTGTCATCCGATTCCACCACAAGTCCAACCTTATGTCAGGTCCTACATACAAACCCATCAACAGCAACCAAATAAGTCAAATGGGGAAAACGATGCGCTGGTCCAGGAAATGGTTCCAGCACCTTCGGAGCTTTACATTTCAATGCAAGACGAAAACAATAGTGACAATGGAGAGGACTTATCATCTATTGATACCTACTGCGTCAGATGTTTGGTGTGGAGGCGAGGAAAGAAGAAGTATTTTCATTGCAATACCTGTCAGAGATGCGTTTCGCATTATGATCATCATTGCAATGTTTTTGGACGTTGCATTGCCGGGCGTCTCCCTTTTCAAGGGAATCTACCTCTCTTCTACATGGCTGTTGGAGCTAGTGTTCTTTTGTATGCCACTACTGCTATTGGGTTGGCTTGGAAATTAGGTACGGGTGGATTAATATAGCCGACATAAACTAAATGTAAGCACCATCGACCTTATTCGCTCGACTAAAGGCCTTGTAGTTCTGGCTACGGACAACATGACTCAATTTGCTGACTGATTAGGTGCTATATTGGTCCGCTTGGAACCTTGAACTTGAACGAGTCATTTGCCAGAAATACATATACCGGTCGATTTAGCCTGCTTGATTTTTACTCGGGTGCTGGGTATCCAGAAAGAGCTGCACAGTGCTGGGACGCAGCTGTTTTTCACGTGTATCTCCTCTTCAACATCGCACGCGCGTTCCGATTGAGTCAAATCTCCAAAATCATTCGTGATAAATCTTCGCCCAAATCGCGTCGTTTACACGATACACTTACGCTAATGAGACCCACTTGGACGATTTTTGGCCAATACTTACCTAAATGCGGGACAAATAACCGGACATTACTTAGAGATGTGTAAAACACTATGGCGAAACAGGTGCGTAATCTGGTTTCCCTGAAAATTCGTATGAACTCACAAATTCTGGGGCAGACAGAAACAATATGAAGTTTTCGACTCTGATTGTGCCTTCCGCATTTCTGTACAGCCTTTGTGTTGTCGATGGATCATCTCTCCGAGAAAAGAAAGTCAAAGGCGACACCTTTGATCCCCATCGACAGCTGTTACGGCAAAGAAAGGATGTGCCATTTAATCACGTCTTGAAAGCCACATTCAAGCTTGCACGCCAATCGTCTTATTCGTTTCCTGCGGATCCATCTTTGCCCACATTGTCGCCTGTTCCAGTGCCACCGGTCCCATCACCTTCTGCGTTGACAAAAACCAACCAAAATGAAGCAACAGGGGGGCCCTTACCCACTTTTCCGCCATCGCCATTACCAACCCCAAAACCGACGCCCAAACCCACTCGAACGCCGACAAAGAATCCAACTCCAGAACCAACAAAACCGCCCACACAAAAGCCGTCGAAAAATCCAACTCCAGAACCAACAAAGCAGCCCACACAAAAGCCAACTCCGGTGCCACCAACAACCAGTCTCACGACTATTGGAAACAACGGAGTCCCAGAGAATGTATTTCCTCTAGGCATGTGCTATGGAGATTGCGATAGAGGTAACGAAAAACGAATGAATTGGTATTTGTGCCGAGTTTGATGTCACTCACATGCTCTTTGCCCTGGCCTGATTATCAACAGATTCTGACTGTCAGTCTGGTCTGAAATGCATGGAGCGCGGCGCTTTTGAAAAGGTTCCAGGTTGTAATGGCAATGGAGCAGCTGGCACTGATTACTGTTTCGATCCATCCAAGACCGACGCACCATCAGATAAACCCACGCCTGCTCCAGTTACAGCAAAGCCGACATCACAGGGACTAGGAGACCCTAACCACAATTTCATGATGCGACTGTATTGGTCAATTGACTACTTTTGGCAAGAGACTAAGAAAGAGGCTTGGTGGTGCATGGAATGCACGAAATGTGACGAATATTCGTTGGGCGACGGACCGAATCATGGATGCGTTACTCCTGGAAGTAGAAGTAGTTCCTGTGCAACTGGGCACTTGATCTGGATTAGAAAATGCACAGATACGCGAAGGAAGTTCGAATGGAACATTGTGAACAATCCAGGATCCGGAGATCAAATTCGAGCAGACGGTACCAACTTGTGTTTTCATACGGTTGACAATCGATACCTTGAGATTCAGCCATGTGATAACACAAGAAGTGAGCAGCTCTTCATGCCGATCGCCGACTTGGACAGATTCGAGCTGAGACCTTACTCTCAGCGAAGGTGGTCACGCAACGATGCGATTTGCCTGACTCAAGTAAGTTTCTTTCCTTCCTGGCTTGCTTGTGAAAACATTGATTTCTCATTGCCACCGTGCACTTTTCGTCTCTCTTAAGATGCATCATCCAAAGGAGAAAGAACTTGTTGGAATGCAGCCCTGCCGCCGAGCCCTGGGTCACGAGACCCTCTACTGGGAGGAATTTCAACGGTAGATTGATCTATTCATCCAATTGAGTCAAGGTGTTTATCTTGTTTTATAGTATTCATAACTCGCAAGTATTAGTTTTGCAATTAGTATCATATTGATCTTTTAGAAACTGGGTACACGTACACGTGTACTGTAGTAATCATTTTTCATCGTTGAGTAAGTTCCGAACTCGGAACAACGACACGTG
Organism: Cylindrotheca closterium; assembly: GCA_933822405.4. Taxonomy (NCBI): domain Eukaryota; phylum Bacillariophyta; class Bacillariophyceae; order Bacillariales; family Bacillariaceae; genus Cylindrotheca; species Cylindrotheca closterium. Next base: position 22,974 of record CAKOGP040001847.1, on the reverse strand, counting down.
CAACATGAAACCATCGAGGTTTGCTCGCATTTTTCGTCGTTCTTCAGATTTATGTCGTGTATTTTTGGTGAGGCGATCACAAAACTGACACGCGCGATATATTTGTCGTGTTGCACATGTGATCGCAACGTTTTAGAAAACCTTTTGAATGCATTATTTTACAGATCTCCAAACAACACAGACAATGCGCCCATCGACGATGAAGTACGCCATAGTGACTCTCCTTTTTGTATTGCAATTGGAGAATATTTGCGTCTCTGGGTCTACCGGGAGGTCAACTGGAAAGAAGGTCCGAGGAAGCGATCATCAAAACAGGAACCTTGTATTTTTTCAGCAGAGAAAACAAGTCCCTTCGAACTACGCTCTCAAGGCAGGATTAAAGAGAGCAAGAGTAACAACATCTTTCTCTGTTCCAACAACTCCTCCTTCTGTACCCAGCAAAGCCAAGAACCCAACAGAAGCCGAAGCGTTCACCTACTCTCTTGGCAAGAGTCCATCTTCGCCAACTCCTCCCAGCGTTTGGCCGCCACAGACTCCAGTACCATCTGAATCGCCGTCGTCACAGCCTTCTCGCTCTCCAACAAGGAAGCCCACTCCGTTCCCAACCCCACTTCCAACACCAAATCCTACAAAAGCACCAATCAAGGTGCCAACAGATACTTTGTCATATGTTGGGAACAATGGAAACCCTAGTCATGAGTTCCCTCTCGCAATGTGTGAAGGAGATTGTGACAGTGGTAAGAAACCCATGATCTCGCATTCGCTGTATCGTATGCAACTCACATTCCTGCTTGTTGCTTGAATACAAACAGACAATGATTGCATGGATAATCTAATTTGTAGGCAACGTGATGGAACAGAAAGTGTTCCAGGATGCAACGGATCTGGAAACAATCCTGGCACAGACTTTTGTACTGATCCCTCGTTATCCCTTACCACACAAAGTAGTTCTGGGGGCTTCATGCTTCGTCTCTATTGGCAGAGCTCCTATTTCTGGCAAGAGACACACGCCGAGACCTGGTGGTGTCTTGAATGCACAAAATGTGATGAGTTTTCGTTGGGCGACGGGCCCAATCACGGCTGTGTCGTGCCCGGGAATAATGAAGACTCATGTCGGGAAGGATATACAGTCTGGATTCGCAAATGTAAGGACACACGCCGTCATTTCAAGTGGGACATTTTAAAAAACAGTGGCTCTGGAGATCAAGTCCGCGCTCGTGGTTCCAATCTTTGCCTTTCTACAGTCAGCAATAGATATGTTGAGATGAAGCAATGCGACAGTGGGAGCTCTAGGCAGCTTTTCATGCCGATAACTGATATCAACAAGTTTGAACTTCGTCCATACCACCAACGGACCTGGTCAAGGAGCAGCAGCAAGTGTCTCAGCCAACTGCACCATCCAAAGGCAAGTTGCTTCGGGTGTATCAATGGTAGATTTTTGCAGGTTTGACTCACATGTATGGTCGTTTTCTTCCCGCAGGACAAAGAGTTGGTCGGCTTGCACAGTTGTGAGACTGCAAGGAATCACGAGACAATATACTGGGAGGAGTATCATCGATGAGGTTGTATATTGACAAAGGGTTTTCAAATGAAGCCGCCTCGTAGCATGTAAATTGATGACTGTGGAAATAGGTAAAAACACTTTAGTTATATTAGCCAAGCATAAAGTAGCCGCACTTCAAGAATTGCAGAAGATATTCTAATCGCGTTTAGTATTGTCATCCGACAAACCGCGGAACCATCGAAACCCAGACCACTCCTTTCATCGCCGATTTTGCTGGTTGGATAGAAGGAAAAAAAATATTGTCTTGCAAGAAAGCAGATATATTGTAATAAGAAGATATGAAAAACTTAGACACAGTCATGACATCTGGACTATCATATCTGATTCAAGCTCAGGCATGATCTTGAAGACTCAGATTTTCGGTAGAGATGTTGAAATTTTCGTAGGTACTGTGTGACAGGAATATATATTTCATTGCCTCTTCCAAAGGTTGAAAGGTACACGTATCCTCATTTCGAACCCCAGACTCACGCGAGATTTTCGGGCTGGCCGGCGTTTTGGATCAGACATTTTTTCGGGCACATATCATGTGAAGAATCGTCTCTCATAAGTACTGGTACCTTGCGACCAAAGCTGCTGATATTTTCGGCCGTATTCCAAAATCTATTCAGTGATTTCGTCGAGGCGTTAAGTAATGTTGAACATTTTTTGGGCCTCTTTGGGGTCACATCACTTCACGTTTTATAAAATCACACAAAACGCAAATCTGTTTTCACTTTCCGTTTATCGTTGGGGAGATTGCAGCAGCCAACGATGAAGAATTCCATTGTAGCAATCCTTCTCATCATTCATGCTGGAAGTACCGGTGTACTTGGCTCTAGGATGAAGGGAAAGATTATCCGAGGAGACGACCACCAAAACAGAGACTTGCAAACGTTCCCTCTAAGGAAAGCAGTGCCTTATGGCTATAGACTCAAGCAGCGTTGGAAGTTGGCTGGACAAGCAGAATCGCCAATCATGCCCTCGATTCCTGGGGCTCCTACTCATTCTCCGTCTGGGTCCACCAAAGCCAAGAATTCAGCCCAAGGCTTCTTTACACTAGCAAAAACCCCAACGATTACAGCTCCCAGCGTTTTTCCGCCACAAACTCCGTTTCCATCCTACTCGCCAACCAAGTCCCCGACAAAATGGCCCACATCCTATCCAAAACCAGATCCGACGCCATATCCTACTCCTGAGCCTACAAAACCCCCGACGAAGCCTCCAACTCCTAGTCCTACAAAACCTCCAACAAAGCCTCCAACTCCAGGTCCAACGAAACCTCCCACGCGCCGACCTACTCAACAGCCTGTTAGGGTACCAACAAATACATTGTCATATGTCGGAGACAATGATACTAACAGGAACGGGTTCCCGCTTTCTATGTGTGAGGGGGATTGCGACAGTGGTAAGAAATCAATAATCTTGCATTTACTCACAGTGCATGTCACTCACACTGTTGCGTGTTGCCTACCTGCAATCAGATAACGATTGCATGGACAATTTGATTTGTATGCAGCGTAGTGGAACACAGCCAGTACCTGGGTGTAATGGAAGTGGAGATAGTGCGAAGGACTACTGCATGGATCCATCATTGACGCAGGCCCCAACAGACAAACCAACTATGCCTCCACAAAGCAATTCTGGGAGCTTCATGCTTCGCCTCTATTGGCAGAGCTCTTACTTTTGGCAGGAAACACACAAGGAAACCTGGTGGTGCCTTGAGTGCACAAAATGTGATGAGTTTTCCTTGGGCGATGGGCCCAGACACGGTTGCGTTGTACCCGGGAACAACGGAGGCTCCTGTCAAGAGGGTCATACAATCTGGATCCGCAAGTGCACAGACACTCGAAGAAATTTCAAGTGGCAAATCTTGAAAAATAGTGGATCTGGAGACCAAATTCGAGCTGCTGGATCCAATCTATGTCTTTCAACTGTAGGCAACCGATTTATTGAGATGAAGAAATGCAACAGTGGTAGCCAGAACCAACTGTTCAAGCCAATTTCGGATATTAATCGGTTCGAGATGCGACCATACTATCAGCGCAATTGGTCAATGAATGATGCAAAATGCCTTAGTCAGCTTCACCACCCCAAGGCAAGTTTGTTTTGTGAATCAGCAGTATATTATTAGGTTTCACTCACGTGATTCTTTCAACATGCAGGACAAGGAGTTGGTCGGGTTACACCGATGTCAGACAGCAAAGGATCATGAAACTGTCTATTGGGAGGATTACTATCGTTAAGCCACCACATACTGGTCCAAGGGAACCAGATTGTATTTATAAGTAACTGTCTAGTTTAGCACAAATAATTGGGAAGGAACGCTTGTTGTTTTCACAGCAATCGTTCATCGGCGTTCCTTTTCGATAATAATACCATTTTTCAAACTTCTGCCTACTCCAAAATCCATTCAAACTTTCCTTGAGAGCTGTCGACGGATACTGCTTGTGACATAGTGTTGGAAAAGTAGGCGATCGTCCTCCTTCAGGAAAGAAAACAAAAACAAAACGGAGTCGTCGTACACAAACGAGCAACGAAATCCACAAGTAGGAGTATGAGCAGTAGAAGCTGGCAAGAACCCCTGCATCACCAGTCTGCCTCATGATGCCGGTTATTCAAACTAGATAATTGTCATGTTCTCATCATCGTCTATACTGTTGCCAAAAGATTGTAGTATGATCTCGGGTTTCTTTACATTGATGCAAACCAACAAGTTCCTTGTCTTTTGGGTGATGTAGCTGGCTCAAGCATTCGCTGGAACGTTCGTCCCAAGTCCGTTGGTTGTAAGGTTTCAATGCAAATCTATTTGAATCAGTGATCGGGGCCCACAGCTGTCTTCCTCTGCTACTGTCGCACTTCCGCAATTCCAGATATCTCTCGACGGTCGATAGGCACAGATTTGTACCGGACACTCGAATTTGGTCTCCAGATCGGTTGTTCTTGATAATGTCAAACCGAAAGTCGTGCTGAGGATCCTTGCAATTTCGCACCCAAATGTTGTATCCTTCACGACAGGATGAACCTGTTGGCCCTGGAGTTTTGCATCCAAACAAATCGCCATCCAACAAGCCATACCCATTGCATTTCGCACACTCCATACACCAAAAGGTTTCAGCGTTCGTCTCTTGCCAAAAGTATCCCTGTTGCCAGTACAATCGCAGTTGAAACGCATTTGGATCAGTGGGGAAGACAGGATTTTCTTCCAAGATAGCATTGGGATCCTTGCAATAGTCTATCCCTGTATTAGCTATACCCATGCATCCAGCAACTGGTTCATTGCCATTTCGTTCTGCACAAATGAGACCACTTGCACATTCCCAGTCTGTGGTAGACAACAAAAGCAACAAACAACCGAGTCAGTGCATTCCAAAAATGATTTGATACAAATCATCCTGAGTTTCTTACCTCCATCGCAATCTCCCTCACATTGTTTCAGTGGGAAAACATTGTTTGGCAATCCGTTGTTTCCAATTTCTTCAAAGAAAGCAGTTACTGGCTTTGCGGAAGGCGCCGCAGATGGAGATATCGTGGGAGGCGGCGTTGGCTGGGGAGTAGGTTGTGGCGTTGGAGCGGGTGTTGGTGGAGGTGTTGGCGGCGGCGTTGGAGGCGGAGTAGGCTGTGGTGTGGGCGGTGGCGTTGGTGGGGGTGTTGGCGGTGGCGTTGGCGGAGGCGTTGGCGGAGGTGTCGGCGGAGGTGTCGGTGGAGGCGTTGGCGGAGGAGTTGGCTGAGGAGTTGGTCCAGGCGTTGGCGGAGGCGTTGGCTGAGGAGTTGGTCCAGGTGTTGGCGGAGCTGTTGGTCCAGGTGTCGGCGCGGGTGTCGGTTGTGGTGTTGGCCCAGGCGTGGGAGCAGGAGTCGGTTGTGGTGTTGGCCCAGGCGTGGGAGCAGGAGTCGGTTGTGGCGTAGGTTGCTTTGACGGACTCGCTGAAGGCGAAACGGATGGGACCACCGATGGCGTGATAGAGGGCAAGGCTGTTGGGTTCTTCGACGGGGCACTTGACGGATTTGTGGACGGAAACGTGCTTGGACTCTGGGTATTCGAAGGGCTAACCGAAGAGGTCGGCCTTAACGACGGTGACCGTGATTGTGTTGGAGCTGGAGTCGTAGGCATAGGTGTGAACCTGTAACCTTCGCCTAATTGCAACTTCAAGTCATCCTTTGAGGCTACTGGCTCGTCTTTTCGTTCTGGTATTTCGAACGGTAACGCGTTTAGGTTTCGCTGGTCAGTTTGACTGCCTTTTATGCTTCTGCCTCGGATTGAGTCACCAAACGCCCCATCGTATCGTATCGACAGTAGAATCGAAACCGTCGTCACAAGCTTCATGGTTGCCAAATCACAGAGTGAGTTTCTGCTGAGTTTTGTGCAGAAGAGTGACGAACTCGGAAGGTTTGCGGTTGGCAATCGGAGGTTTTGAATTAACCTCATTTATTTTACCATTTTCTCCCTCCGATTAGCGCCTGCAGGCCTCTTTCCACATGTTTCACACAGTCCGTGGGATGCCAAAAAATTCCGTCTATTTAGAAAGTCTCATTGGGTCGCAACAAAAATACTTACAAGGAATCTCGAACGGCTCTTGTGAGACATGATGCCATCCGATCACTCTCCGATTACGCGCGTTGTTTAAATCGGGGACGAATCTCCAAAAAGTACAGGGGACCAGAAGATGCATTGGAAAAAATCCCAACGTTCACCTCACACGATAGGCACTTGAAAGGTCGCCATTTTTGGTGATGCTGATCTAGTTGTTTTCAAATTCAAACTACAACTCGTGTCTTGTAATCTAAATGGCCACCAAGACGTCGCCAAAAATCTTTGGCTGTTTGAATTTGGATCAATCGAGAAAGAGTGCCGCTGAGGCTTTTTCCGATTTATGGATAACAAATATCATATGATAGCCTCGATACGAGGGACGACGCTGTGGGTGGAAACATTCCACTATCGACAGATCTATTATTATTATTATTATTAGAGTATCAGCCTTTGGATGGTAATATCAGAAAACTACGACTAACTTCTTTGAAATCCTGACCATTAGCCTCTTGGCCTTGAGGGACAGTACCCGTCCAAACGTAGTTCAGAATCAGCAGCATTGCCATATTCAGTCTATTCAGTAATGTAGTCATCCTTCACCATTCTGTTTCCTTGTAATCCTTCAAAAACTTGCCATAGTCCTTGGGTGCCTTTGGGTCATTGATGCCAGAAAAGATGGGGTCCAAGATTCTAGCTGCCGCATCGATTTCATCAATGGGAGTCTGAAAAAGATTAGCTGCTGCTGTCTTGGTAGCACGCTCCAAAGGATTTTCATCATTGATCCATCCTGTATCCACCGAATTCATAAAAATTCGATTGTTCTTTGCCAAATCTTCAGCAGACGTTCGGGTCATCATGTTCAATGCTGCTTTGGCCATGTTGGTATGGGGATGATTGGCCATCTTGTAGCGATAGAACTTGCCCTCCATGGCAGAGACGTTGATGATGAATCGATCTTCGCGAGAGTGTGGAACCTTCATTAGAGGTTTCAACCGGGAGTTCAACACAAAGGGAGCTAAAATGATGAAATTGCGAGAGAAGAAGCACTGCTGTCAGTAACGAGATGCGACTCACTCACTCTATTTGCTTGATACATCCATTCCTGTATGTTGGATTACTTACCAATAGCATTGATGAACATGCACTCCATCACCTCGGGCGTCGACACTTCTTCCATTTTGAGTCGCCAAGAATTAGTACTTCGTAGATCGAGTTGTTGTCCATTGATGTCGGTGACTCCCGGAGGCAGCACCTCATCTGATACTCCCACATCTTCTGGCAAGAGAATCATTTGGGACATTGCAGCTGAATGTGAGATACCATTGGACTCGAAAGGCGCACTTGATCCCATCGTGGTCATTGTGTTTGCGGACGAGCTATTCGCATTCTTTTGAACGACAAGCGTGGTAGATGGAGTCGAACCTTGTTGATCGTTGTTAGGTGTCTCTACTTCCATTGAGACCGCTGGGGATGGATCACTTCCCAGAATAGTGGCAGCAGGCGCTCCCATGCTACCATGCGACCTGTTGTTACCTGATCCAAGATGCAATTGTCGTCGAATTCGTTCAAATTCCATGCATCCAGATAGTAACTTCTTGTGTGTGGTATCTGCTCCCTTCCAGAGAGACTCCTCTTTTTGACACATGGGGAGATAATACCCAGTCGGTCGACGAATAGTCTGACATGCATTGTTGATGAGCATGTCAATCCCACATTCCGAGTAGGTGAGTTTCAGAAATCGACAAAAGGCTTCAATCCCCGTGACATCCCGCAAATCGAGACCATAAATTTGCAACCGATCCTTGAATTGATCAAAATCTGGTTCGCTCTGGTAGGCTTCTGCCGCCGAGTTTGGAAACCGTGTTGTGGCGACGACTGTGGCTCCCGCCCGCAAAAGTTTCAAACAGGTTTGGAACCCAATTTTTACTCTAGATCCAGTCACCACAGCTACCTTGCCTTTCAGATTGGCGGTCTGATGCCGTTTCTCCCAATTCAATTTTGCACAATCGGGACAGAGTTGATCATAAAATTGATGGAGGACTCGATATCTCACTTTGCAGGCATAGCACGATCGAAGTTTTGGTAGCACTGTCGGCTCATCTATCATGTCGGTGACACTTTCCACAATCGTTTCGATTCCCTTTTCTCCGTTACCATTCTTGGGCGCTTCGGTGCTTTCATTGTTGTTGTTTGTATCAATCTCCTTGGATGCTGGCATGAGTAGTTTGGGTGCATGGTTGTGTGTTTCGACGTGTCCGTCTGGGATCATCATACGCTGTTGCAATTTGGCGATTTCCTCATCCTTCGCTTCCGATTGCTTTTGTTTTAACCTTTCAATCCGCCCTCTTCGAAGAGCAGTGTCAGCAATGTACTTTCGTTGCATCTCTCGCTCAGCCATCTTTTGTCGTTTCAACGATCGAGCCTTGTTCTTTTCGTCGTAGTATTGATCTTCCGACTTGCCTGCGAACATTCGTCGTTGATGTATGTTCATACACTGTGCTATGGCTTTTCGAAGTGGTCTTAGATTCGTGTGTTGGTACTTTTCGAATGCAATTTCTTCTTCTTTTGCGGCTTCTTCCTTGGTCTGCTTGTGTTTTCGCTTTTTGTTCTTTTTCGTAGGAATCAAATTCGAGACCGCGTTGAGGACTTTGACAGTAATTTCCAAATCACCGTAGGTGATACCGTCTTCTTCCAGCTGAGGAATGATATCTAATGGATTTTTTGCGCTTTCCGTCTTCTCCGTTCCGCTTTTGTTTTGATTGGTGCTAGAACCAGCGTTGGTATTGTCATTGCCATCGTTGTCGTCATTGATGATGCCATACATCGCTTCTATGGATGCTTTGGTTTCACTAGAGACCTCCATGTCGACTTGGAAGTCTGCCTGGAATATCGAACTACGGCTATTATGGAAGGTTGCTATCGAAACCCTTCTCGTCTGCCTAATAAGAACAGTAACGATGATGAGGATTCAATTTTGAAATGTTGCTTGGTCCTGAATACAAACGGGGGACGGACATACGTCATTTTAGTCTAATATGTCGAACTTCATAATATGTAATGCTGATGGAAAGAGAAAGGGTTAGAGTGTAACAATAATCATCTCATGCAGTACGAGTTGAAGTGTCAATGGGGAGAGAAACTTTAATCGACTTGGTCTTGCAAGATGAAAAATCTAATTTACAAACAAGAGCTCTAATGATATCATACTATAGTTGTACTTGCAGTTGTGGACTGAATGATTGACTTGTTACCTCATAAACCAGTTGCGCTGGGCCCGTCTTGGACCATTTCGCAAAAGGGATTGTGTCTCTCCTTGATCCCCTTCTCCATCCTCACCCTCCTGTCCACCATTTGTCGCTCTTGCATTGGCCTGGAAGGGATTTGGCTGCATCGAATGGCTTGAATTTGAAGGCAAGGAAGCTCGCCCTCCGCCCTCGGATAGAGTATACTGTAGTTCTGAAAACATGCCTTCGCCTCCATGGCCATTCTCTTCGTCAACTCCATCGATAATCGATGATGCCCGGTAAGATGATAAGGAATCATAAGTTCCACCACTTGAGCGAGCTGAAGTATTATTCATAAGTGGCGTCGTATCCGTATTCGGAGGAGCTGTAGAAGCCGCATTAGCTGCCTCTTCCAATCGTTGTTCCTCGCGTCGGGCCTCTTCCGCTTGAAGTTGCTGCTGTCGCCTACGCCGCCGATGTTTAGATGCTTTTCCAACGTCTTGCCGGCAAACCGGACATATGCATGGATTTCCTTGTCCGGAATGCACCCACTCTTTCCAACAAGAATCACAAAAGATGTGGCCACATCGCAGCATCTTCACATTTCGATGATCTGGCCCCAAAAGAGGTATTCCGTAGCTGTCCACTCGCCGCAACAGAGAGTTGTTGGGCGCTTCTTTCTCTTCGCTACTCACTTTCTTATCTGACTTTGGAGTGCAGCAACAACGGCTGCCCGTGCTTCGATCTTGGGAGTCAGCATACTCTTCTTGTTCCTTTTCATATTCCATCGACAGTTCGTAAAGATTCCCTTGGCTGTCAGTGCCATCGTTAAAGTTCTCCAAACATATTGGACATGACCTCGTCTTGAACTCTCGTTGAAGCAATCGTGCTTTTTCCCGCTCGACTTGTGACATTTTGCTTCGGGAATCCGCATATTCCCATCGTTTCCGTCGATCCCGGAACTCCCCCCAGGCCCCAAAGAAAAAGGTAAAGGCTGCAAAGGCAATGACTACTCCGAAGCGTGCCATGAAATCATGAAACCGATCCGCCAAGGTGGGGGGACCCTCCGCTAGCATGTCGGACAAATCATGAATGGCCGTCAGCAGCGCATGTCCATAGTCTCGATGACGCAGATCAGGCTTCATACTCGCGACAATATGCTCAAGTCTCCACCACGGCAGAACCGTCGTAATGGCACTCCCCGTAGAGATAAAGCATACGCGGTCTTGAATGGACAAGAAAATCAGTATTCCATACGCCCCATTTGGATTTCCCTGCCACCAGCGATCGTGAAGATACCGAGCGAATATTTGGGCAGCATCGGAAACCATGTCTTCTTCATCCTCATACGAATAGTAAATACCATGCTCTAGTACTGCTGATATGTGCATCTGTTATTGTATATTCATAGATAGATAGCGCGAAAAGGACGAGACGGGCGTTAGGGATATGTCATTTGTACACAATAAAAATGTTTAGCTAATGCCTTCTCATGCCTTCTCATGCCTTCTTCCCGTCAAGTGAAAACGTACCTTACGAACAGTCGCAATAGCAAGTTCCACAAAAGGAACAGATGCTTCACCTATCGAATCATCCTCTTTTTCGGAATCCAAAAGATCGGGACTGGCAAGATTCTCGTCTCCTGCTGATTCGTTGTTGACTGGATCGATTGGCGGTGGCGTACCTTGTTGCAAATAAGGTGGCGTATCCTTCAAATAATCTTCGTCGACTATTTCCCAGCCTCTTTTGTCTTGTTGTAGCATTCGTGTTTTTCTAGCAGGAGGCGATACCTCAAAGGGTGGCTGCGACGAATAAGTTGCCACAAAGTTCTTCATGGCAATAGCAATTTCCTCCAAATAGATTCCTCCCAGTACCCAATCAGGATCGCAGAGTTGCAAGCTGTTATCAGTAGTAGTAGAGGAAGTAGTTGTAGTAGTATCATTGGATTGTTGTACGAAATGTTCATTCTGAAATAAGTAGGCAATCCCACACTTTTGTGGATTTTCTCTTGGGTTTGGATACAACGAGGGTTCCCATCCAAAGGTCTCTGGATCCGACTCGGCAGAGTCTGCGGACGAGGAGTGCAATGATGATGATGATACGTGCCGCGGAAAGTATGGTGGATGAAAAGCATGTTGGTTCATGCGAGAGGCCGAGGAAACCAAGTTTGGGTTGTTGTTGTTATTGTTGTTGGAGCGTATCGTATGGCTTGATGATGATGCGAAGTCCATCTCGTGAGTCTCGTTTCCAAAGTGAAACTCCAAATTGGACGATGATGATGTTGAGTACGAAGGCTTCAACCATCGGCTCGATTCTTCTTCTAGTTCTGGTTGTTGCTGTTGTTGCTGCTGTTGACTTGGATTCTTTCGAACAACAATGCTTCTTCGTTGCAGATAACAGAATCCAATCAAGAATACCATCAGAGGACGGATAAAGATTCTGCGAAATCTTGTCGGTGATCCAGATCCTGAAATATGATGTCTCCACCCCAGTTGCTGTCGTCGCCGTCGTCTCAGGAGAACGAAGGCAGCACTACTATTGGCATGCTGCTCGTGATAGGTTGCTTCAACAATCAAGTGCTCGTCGTCCATGGAAGTTGACGATTCGTCTGTGGTTGACATTTTTCGTAGTTTCTAACACCGCGCGCTGCAATGGTGAAACAGGGATGTCTTGTTTGTATTTCTCTTTCGTGGTAGACACATGGAGAGTGCCAATTCGCACTTTTAATGGTTCGTTCGTTTGGATGAGAAGACAGAAATCACACAATAACTGCAACCTATTGTCAATGAACCGCAGAGGCGCTATTATTGAAAGCAGCTGCGCAGCTTAGCAGTGCGACGTCGCTACGACCTTTCTTTGGACAGGCGAAGGACACACGACAGGACTTAGTCCAACAGGTCGAAACATGAACACGTATTTCAAAAATTCATCATCATGCGATGTCGCCATCTCATCGTATACACAGATCCATTGACTGGGAACACAACACACATCTCTGCTGTTTCAAGGTCTCGCAATCTCTATCTGAACGATGCAATCCTCCAGCTACAATATATTTCTCCTCGCTGTTCTAGCAGCAGCTTACCTCGGTCGTGACACCACCACAGTCGAGGCTTGGTCCATGCCAGATCCAATCACAAGAACATCACAGCAATCGAATACAGAGAGACTGGCTACATCCCGCCGCCATTGGTTCCAACAAGCAATTGCTGCCACCTCTACTCTCGTCACAGTGGCTGCAATCTCGCCACTTCCTGCGTCAGCTGCCACTTCCGTAGTAGCTTCCCTGAAAGACGAATTGAAAACCTGCCAATCCAAGCTCGTTGATATTCCGGCTCTCTTGGAACAACAAGAATGGGACAAGGTCAGAACCATTCTCAAGACGCCACCCGTCAATAAGCTATGGAATCTTGGTGACTCGCAAAATGTCATCCTTCAACTGGCAAAGGAAACTGGCGATGTGGAGCTCTTTGAAGTGAAGGATGAACTATCAATAGCACTTCAAATGACCGATCAGCTCACTTACGACAATGTATTTGTATACTTCCAACCAGGAAATGGAAAAGTGAAAATCAAAGAGCCGGTAGACCTTGCGAAAAAAGCAATCGGAATTGTCCAACAGATTCTTGACGAGTGAGAAAACGAACCGAACAGTAGCAGCAACAACAACAACAAGGCAAAGTTTCATTTTGAAATAGGAATAGATGTGTATAGATGCATTTATTATGCTTTGTGTAAATCGTTACATGTATATATATCTAGAACCACTTTTTCTGTGGTTGCCCCTTCGATCTTATTGTAAATGATGTAAGAGATGACTGTGCAAGATCAAGAAATTAATTGACATGGAGGCAACTGAGCATTCGTTTACTCCTACAGAGGGTGTGGTATTCGCAAGATGGCATCGTTTTACTGGTAAAGTAAAGATGTTGAGCTGTTCGAATTGAAAGAATGGGAACAGCGAAACGAAGACCATCAAAAGTTGATTTATGTATAAAATGTGCATTTACATTTTGTGCAACGGAACTGTGTGGAAGGTCGACGCAATCATGCATTGTGACTTCCTGATCCAAGAGATTCATTCAAGGTACGCTACCGGTATCTTGATAGCCAACTGCGGCGCCTGCCGTCTGGTTTCTTCCGTGAGGGATTCTTTCTTGGTGTGACTCACTCTTGGTCGTTTGAATTGCGCGCGAAGCGTGCGGTTCCAAAAGGCCAGTCTTTGATATTCCGCGAAGCGGAATATCAAAGACTTGCTTTCCTACTAGGCCTTGCAGAGACGTAGAATGCGGCGGAATATCAAAGACTTGCTTGCCTACTAGGCCTTGCAGAGACGTAGAATGCGTCAATGTAAGGCTTAACAGGGATGTGAAGGGAGGGAAAGAAAGAAATAAACCTTATTTCTTGACGTATACTCGAACACAAATTTGATAGACTGATCGGACTTGATGTTGCTGAGCAATGCTGTTGTGACGGTCGTTCGACCGTTGTCAGTATGATGAAAGGAATCCAATGATTCGTTCTTGAGCTTTCGTCTATGTTAGACTATCGATAGCCAACTGGCGCCTGCCGTCTGGTTTCTTCTGTGAGGGATTCTTTCTTGGTGTGACTCTGGTGGGTTGTGGTGTGAAGCTGGTCTTTTGGATTGCGCGCGAAGCGTGCGGTTCCAAAAGACCAGGGACAGTAGATAGGATGGCCTGTGATTTTGAAGCGTTTCTTCACAAAGTTGAATGAGCTCTTATCATGTTTCCATCGAAGTTCAAGCCACACAACATCACCACGTTTATACCGTGTGATCAAATGTTTGTATGGGATTAACACATAGTTCTTGTCAAAGAAATGTTTGTTTGGAATCTTGTTGAATAATTCTCCACGACCTAAGTCGCCTTGAGAATATTCGCTAGCCCGAAAGCCAATGAAGTTACCGAGACGGGTCCAATCATAGACAGAATGTGTCTTACCAAGGAAGGTTGCAGTTGGATCTGGTTCACCAGCAAGCCATCGTTGCAATGCAAGAAAAATTTCCATTGTAAATGGTGCATATCGTTCATGCTTTTGTTGCCAACAACCACAATCATGGATCTGTTGGTAGAGAAATGGATGATATCGATTCTGCTTACCACCATATGTTGGATCCATAACATTGATAGATTGGCCAAGGCGATGTTGCAAGTATTTGTGAGCTGTAGACAAATATGCACAAAGTGTATCTGCCATCAAGTCTGCTTTCTTTTGTTTGTTGTCACCCTGTTTTACGTCACGAAGATAAGTGCCAAGAACAAAAATGCAACCAGCATCATCTAACTTCTGTAAATCGTGCTCGGAAAGTTCATTTCTGATGCACCAACCGGCAAAAAAGTGGGCTCGAGAGTCAAAAGATCTGTCGTTACGCGCCCGTACTGATCCCCTGTCGGCGTTTCTTTCAGCGTCGATGCAATCTTGGACAGCAATTTGAAAGGCAGAAGGCAAATGCGACATGTCTGTAGTTGGGACCATTCCGCGATGACGAAGGCCAACGAATTCTTGTGGTCTTTTCCTTGAAGCTGTGGTTGACTGAGTGCGTCTGCTGCTCCGTTGTGGTTTCCAGGATGATGTTTAGGACAAACTTTCATTAGTTATTGCAAGGCTTCAACAAGCAATGCAGCACCCAAGCGGGCCAGTCCCTGGAGAAGAGGATCTTTTGTTCGAGATGCAGTAGACATCCACGACACGGCCGTTGTATTGTCGATCAATAAAGCCAAGATATAGCCCCCATCATTGGGGTGTGAGAAGTATCACACATTTTATACATATCCAAAGATTGATGAGTGCGCCCAAGTATTCCAATGAGTTGATATGCAGGAAGCCATCAATGGATGCTGGGTCGGTAGAAGAGATTTTTATGGCACGCATGTCGAAACCGGCTTCGACAAGAGTGTCATGGATCAAGCGCCAAAGGAAACTGAAGTCCGCACTCCAACCACCCAAACCCCCATAACTGGCATTGGAGTACGCGCTGTGGGTGTAATCATGATCCAAGTATAATGCGACAGGACGAGACCAAAGTGGACTCTCCTCAGGTTCCAGTAATGTTTCCAACATTTGATGAATCGTAGCAACTGCCACCCGCAATAGATAGATATGGGAGCGTGTCCACCAACTTTGTTTGTCTGAGAAAGCATTCTTGGCCGCTTGGCTGTGTCAGTGCATTTTGCAAGTTGAAACTCAAGAAATTGCCCCATGGAGCAATCTCAGATGCAGATCTGACAATGCCAACAATCTTTGCCATTTCTCGAGGAGAGACACAACAAGGACAACGCTTAAGAATGTCCACCAACTGCGAGTGCAAATCTTCCCGTTTGTAAAGGGGCCAAGAGACTGTCATATCATGGGTATTGATACGAAAACCCAAAAGCAAGAAGGTTTCGGTGACCTCAGGTTCCCACTTTGTCGCTTGAAGGCAATCACCTTGATTTGGATCATGGCCAAAAACCTCAAAGGCCGACATCACACTATGATGTATGGCTTGTTCAATGTGGGCAGCAAAAGCAGCGACTGCATTGTCATCAACATAGCTGGCATTGTACATCCGTAGCAGTTCATCCATAGACAATGGTGGATGATGGGAATCCGCAGGCACCGTACACAAAGGTGTAGTTGTATCAACAGAAATAGAACATTTTTGAACCAAATCATGTAATTCGTCCATAGGGACGTCGACTCAACACGTAGCCAGGACCTCTCGCAGATCAGCAAGGACACAGTAAAAAGAAGGAGCTTTTCGCAAGCCAAACACTTGACCCACTGGGACAATCAAATAATCAGAAAAGACATATGCGAAAGCCACAGCCACATCCGGATGATAAAGCACTCAGCAAAAGGCAGTCTCAACATCATCAGCATGAACCAAGATTGGACTTGTTGGTTCGGTGATGCGCATACGGAGAATCTGACGAAGGAACCGTTTGAATGCGAACTGGTAGTGAATGGGTGGGCACTCATCGCCAGTTTCATCTTGCTTAGGTTTTGGGATGTAGGTGTTGATTGATCCCAAGTCGTCAGGACCATTGGAACAATCAATACAAATCCGGCCCTTGCCTTTGTCAAAAACCCACTGGATGGGATTAATAACCAATCCTGGAATAAATTGGAAGACGAACTGTAAGTAGTGAAGGTGATAGGCCTTCCATTCTTCTTTCGCAAACTTCTCTTCGACTTTCGAAAAATTGGCAGCAGCTGCAGGATGGTTATCATATTCTTCACGTAGAACAGTAGCAGACATCGGAGTTGTTTATTGGGCCTTGATAGGAACGCCCTCGGTCTGGATACGGTAAGCCATTTCCAGTTTTAGTGGAGGATATTCAGCAGGAACTTCGCGATTATGCAATGTGGAGTCGATGACATCCCATTCGGCATTGAAGTCATGAGCGGAATTTACATATTCTCCACCCAACCAACGGATGAAATCACCATGAAGAAAGTCAAATTGAAGAAGACCAGCAGAGTTGAATTTCGCCCGTACGGGATCCAACATGGTCAGAATACCTGTCGCTGGAAGGACGAGTGGTTCTTTCAAACAAGCCAGCAAAGTGACAGAGGCGAAACGGCACAAAGAGGCATATTGGCGCCACTGAGGCAATGCCACAATCATAGTATTGTGGCGATCGATGTGCGACAGAAAACCCCAGGCATAGTGGATCATAGAGCGGGGATTGACTTTTGCATGGGTGCTGTATCAATCCTTGTGAACTTTTCCAAAGCCCCGAGTAGTCTTCCGAGGACGAGAAAAAGGAAACTCCAAAAGCAAGGAGCCGCACGCTAAGGCCGGTGTTACCTGGTCCATCATGTCATAATCCTCCTCATCGAGATAGTCACTCGCCTGAACCAAGTGTGCAATCAACAGAAATGTTGGTTGGACCTGTCCATTACCCGGAATGTTTTGGTGCATCGTCTTGGTAGGAGTATTGTATTTCTTATCCTCTCCCCATGGTAGACACGGCACCATATCCAACGGCAAATTTCGAATCGGTAGGTACTGCCAATCCCAATCACCAGGCCACTTGTTCTTGATCTCTGGCGGCGGGCACTTGTAGAATCAACAACGTGGTGGAACCTCAATTTTCTGAACATCTGAGACCACAGGTTTGGACTCGTGCTCCACCAGCTGGGCCCCTTCTGGCACCAGCGGATCCCATCACCAAGTTGTAATTGGGGTTAATTTCTTGAATGCCTCACTTGGCAAAATGTGTGTATGATACTTTTTGATAAAATCGACAATCGGCTTCCAATCCTCTTCTTTGTAGGTGGCCGCGGACCAACAGGCGTCATTCAAATCAATATGAAGACGTGTTTTTCCGGCGTAACGGACCACCTTTTGGGTCTTGCAAGTCCCGGGTTTGGAACAAGTGCAATGGCCCTCAAAGGAGGAATTGAAACAAATTGGATGCTTACCAGTAGTACGCTTTGCCTTTGGATTCACAATAGAAGGATAGGTGCCTCTCTGGACCACCGGATACAGCTTGTCCGAAGGCAATTTATGTCCCAAAGGATTGGCTGCATGATTCCAAACAAACAACGGACTCGTGTTCTTAAAAGGGACATTTTCTTTATCATCACAAGTAGGCTTCAACTTTGGTACATCTGGATGTTTAAATGGCGCAGGTTTCCCAGGTGCAAAGAAAGGTGAGGAAGACATAGCCCACGAACATTCGTTTGGAGCAGTATTACCACCAGCTCCCCAACTACGTTGCATGCAAGCATAGTACTCATGAAGAACCGTAACCACACTCTCCGATTGTGCCATAAGACCGGTACTATTTGTACGCGCCGATACTGACATAAAGACCGCATTACGGTCTTTTGTGGGCCAGGCATCACCAATACCATAGTTTTCCACATCATGGCCAATACGATGGTCAACAAACTTCTTCAAGAGATAGGCGAGAACAGTTCACTCAAATCACGAAAGTACGCAGCAGTACACTGCGCCGGCGTCTGATCCCACCGATGTCCCAAGTTTGTGTTTTGAACGCATTGACAGATGTATCCCAAACAATGGCCAAAAAGGTAATTCCGAAATAGTGAATTGTCATAATCACCGTTGTCCGATGTCGGATTTGTGCATCCCAAAAGTGCAAAGTGATAGTATGTCACCATGGCGAATTCTTTCATCTGCTGCCATGTAAGACCGTCACGTGGGAGATATTCAGAAGAAAGGTTTTCCGAAACGCACGGAAGGAACGCCAGCAAAGAAAATTGTTTAGATGTTCCTGGAGGTGGAGCATTGTCAGGATTCACTCCCCAAGTAGCAATATTAAAACTGCTTTTGACAAATTCACTGTTCATCACAGACCGTAGGTCACGCTGGAGTTCTCCAACTTGCGAAAAAGATCCAAATTGGTGTTTGATGCGGTACTCAAGAGCAGTGCAAACAATATTCACGGCAACTTGACCATGGTTTTTGTAATCAAAACCTTCCAGACATCGTCGTCCAATTGCAGTTGGTAATCCAAATTGGAGCACATCAGTTGCCGCTTGATCACCAAGGAAGGTACGGACCACGCCCACAGTAGGAGGAAGTGGATGCACCAACCAATATCCAATCGCTTTCAACTCTGGAGGACAACAACGACGCTCCATTTCCGAATTAATACTTGCCAAACACATGAGGGTATATTTGGACCGAGAATTCGGCTTATTGGTATGGAATGCTGGGTGGGTTGGATAATGACTCATCGGATATATCGTACCATCATACCCCAGTTGGTAAGACATTGGCAGATGCAAATGTGGATACATCTGATGCATAGGCAGCCCTGGGGAGGCGGGAAACATCTGTTGGTCGTGCACCGGTGTGGGTAACCCCATTGCCGGTGACGTCGTGGGACGATGACCAGCAAAAGGTGACGGACCACAAGGGGTAGAATCAATTCTGACACGAGGACCTTGTTGAAACGGAGAATTCCATGTCGAATCATGGATCCCATCATGAGGCATACCTTTGGCTGGCAACTGGAGTGGTATGTTCGTACCGTTCATAACACCAGCAAACGGATCGCCCCTTGAAGGATTTCTGAAACAACTGGAATCTTGATGTTGGCCACGAGACGATGGAAACAAAGTGTGGCTCGGAGCAACATGATCCATTGGGCAATATGCCAAAGGAGACGGTGTCACTGCTGGCATGACTTGTCCATCAGCACGCGGTTGCATCCCGCCATGATCATCCTAGGGTACATAATTAGTACCATGTCCATCTTCAAAGTTTCCTTCCTCTGTCAAGACAAAAGAGTCTTCAGGAGCGGGGGTAACTTGCAGATGGACCAGTGATCGACGGGAATTGGGCTTGTGCCGCTTGGTAGCCTGAATGAATTCCGCAAGATCATCATCCATTGGTGGCAAAGCGGCAGCAGGTGCTTTTTGAGGCAATGTCAACCTCTGTGTAACATAATTGTCAGGATCTTGAGCAGATGACGGCAGCGGGCGAGGGGTGTATTGCAAGTACGAATCCGGAACCTCAGTTCCAGAATCTAAATCAAGCGTCTTGTACCATTTAGGGATACGACCATCCCATCCCTTGTCTTCATCCTCAAAAGGGAAGAGGTAGGTGACAAAGGCCTGACACTCAGGTGGTAAAGTAATGCCCAAGGCAGAAGGATAAGACTCCGCCACGCGCATATTATGCATCCTGACCTGAGCACGCATCTTGTATATGAGTTGCATCAAGTGGCTCCAAAGGAAACGATCCATTTGTTCTTGGAATGGGGCTAGTAAGGCCACATCCAAAACACGGGCATCAACTGGGTCATACTCAGTGGGAAAGCAAGACCAAAACGGCAGAGCATCCACCACTGGGACCGCAAAACTTGCAGGACTGGCCTTAACGGCATTGAACTAATTTTCAACGATAGTCTTCCTGGACTTCAATAGGTGAAGGAGACCATTGAATATCTTTTTCCGATTGGTAATACTCTCTTGAAAGGCCTCGAAACCATCACTTGCCGGCCAAACAAATCCCACAGGACAAACAGACATTAGGGGTTGTCAATAATGAACCCAACCCAACTATTTTTGGTTTATTTTTATAGACCAATAGAAATGCAGTATTTTTGCCGATATTTGACCACCCCCTTTGAAGCCACGAACCAACTATTTTTGAAAAATGCAGTAGTTTACAGTGACGTAAGATATGTCGTAGATACACTTTGCCTGCTTATTTTCCCTCCATTTTTTGGTATGGCGGACTATGACAGTGAAGGAAAAATGCCATCAGCACAATTTGAATATTATGGAAAATAATGACGGGGAAGTGTTTTGGGCTTGCACCAAGGCTTGTTACTTGGCCATTCAGAGATCAAAGGCATCATCCCGGGTCCCTTGGGATAAAGATGGCCCAAATGGCCCGACTGATCCAGTCAATTCGGAAACTATCCTCCTAGAGTGGCTCCTTAGACAGCCAACAACTACAGCAATTACCGCGGTGGTAACGGTAGCAAAGGCACCTCAAAGACACAGTACTCCCACCAGATCTCAAGCCTGCTTAAAACAAAAGGAATCAAGATTGAAAGAACTGCTGAACAGGTTAGAGACAAGATTGGAGGAATTGAACGAGCCTATAAGGTTGCACGGGATTTCATGTACACAGAAACTGGCGTTGGCCTGTTGGCAACAGATGAAGGCAGCTTCCAAGACCTAGTAAGGAAAAGGTGCAAGAACTTTTTCAAACTAGAACCTATTTTCACTGACCGTGTTGGCATTTCACCTGAGACAAACAAAGAGATGCCGAATGATGGCTTCGGTGATGTGGGAAATGATTTGGCAGACAGTGACGATGATTCTTTGCTTGATGTTATTGGTATGGTTGGTGGAAAGAGTAATCCAGTAGCAGAAAACAACATGGAAAGTCCAAGTGCTTCGACCGCAACTCGGGTGACCACTCCAAGTAGTACATCAACTTCCGTTGACCAAAGAACTCCAAGGCCATCGCCAACACTGGCAACACCCACCCCACCAGGTAAGAGAGCCCCCCCTCCTGTTATTTTAAAACAAAAGAGCCCAAATGCTTCAAAGAAAAAGCAAACACCTGGTGATCCGGTCATCATTTCTGCAAGAAAACGTATCAAAGAGGAGACCATGGAATCCTTTCTTCGTACATCACAGAGTCAGCTGGATGAGGAAGGGAGTAAAAAGCAAAAGCGACATGAAGAGAATGTTGGGCTGAAGAAGGAGGAGATCTCACAACGGGAGAAGCACTTCCGTATGCGATTTGAAGAGGAACAAAAGGTATTCAAACGTCAGGCCATTGCAGAAGAGGCAAGCTTCAGGAAGGCTTGTCTCGCCAAGCTCCATGGCCTCTTAGCTGAGAACAAAAGCGACAGATACATCCACTTCATGCATCCACATCTTGTGGATATTCTAAAGCAGTTCCGGGAGTTGGAAGAACATTGTAAATTGCGTTCATGTCTCGTTCGAAGATAAAAGTTGAAGACTTTCGGTACTTGGAACGGTACAGGTAACGTTTGGACTCCAGCGATCTTATTCGCCCAAGCAGAAGCAAGTTAAGACAATCAGCAGCAGCATTCGTCCGTCCAGTTATCGTTTGAAGCTCTCTTTGAGTGACACGCTCCTCTAGCGCTTCCCTCGACCTCCTTGGCATTGTTGTTTGATGAAAAATGGTGTACTTGTAGGTTATGGCAAGAAGTTGCTGTCTGCAAAAGGGAGAAGAAGACAAACGACTCTCTATCTTTGAAAAATATAGCATGACCCAACTACTCTTTGTTTAACTTTGGGCTACGTTTACTCAAAATTGAACTGTTCCACACGATAAATATAAAACATTGGACAGAATTATAAAGCTTTTATCCCGCGAATTAATTATCTCCGGGTCATTGAAGACCCAACTATATTATAGTTGGGTCTCTTTTCGGCACAACTATTTTTTTTTTCTGACCCAAACCAACTATTTTTTTTTTGCTCGACCAATCACAGCTGCCCCCCAAAAAAAAAAAAGTTGGGTTGGGTTCATTGACAACCCCTATTGCTGGAAAGAACAGAATTTTCCAATCATCACAGTTGAAAGGTTTGTTTCCAATCGCAGCTCCATCTGTCATCAAAACGGGAAGAAGAGAGTTTGAAAAATCGATACGATTGCCGGTTCCATAAGAGGCAAAAGTATGTCCGGACAGCGATCCCAACAGACAATGGGTCCGTTTTGTAGGATCACCTACGTACTTTCGCGCAAGATCATTATTGACAATTTCCCCAAAGGGAGCTGGAGCTCCAAAAGTATTGGGTTCCATTACATCTGGCTTGGTCAAGACCGGATTGGAAATAAACATGATTCGACATGGCTGTCCATCTTCTCCTTTCCTGACCAAAAGGGCAAAACCAGGAGACATTGTTTCTCCATTTCTCATGCGCTGGGCGAAAGTCAAAGTAGGATCGTTCCACTGGTCAAATTGTTGCTCCAATTCCTCCATTCGTCAATCTTCTGGTTCAAAATCCTCGGGGCATGTCACCTGATATCCATAGAAAAAATTATTTCAGAAACGAAACAACACGCAATCCGGCTGAACCAACCAGTCTGCCTCGCGTAGCGCTAGTACTGAATTTACGTAGAAAACTTTCGAATTTATCACCAAGCCAACCATTCAACACCGGCGCACCATGGGCAAATCTATCAACGCGAAGGCATCCTC
>CAKOGP040001846.1:0-16022 GCA_933822405.4 Cylindrotheca closterium | reverse complement strand
TGGATTGCATAACATCCAGTAAAGTTTTGGGAAATTTGAGTTTTCGTGCAAGGCTTTTGCTTTGCCCATTCCATGTAGATAACAAGTCTTTTAGAATAGTTATTTCCTGTAGAGATGATTATTTCCTATTAGGCGGATCGGAGATCGCTATGGTCGGTGCCTCTGCATGACGACTTGATGGGTCGCATGCTGGCACGGCTGGTTGGCAATTATGGCTTGATGGGCCACAACGTTGTCAATCGGTTTGGACGAAGACAAGCAGTCTGATGTCCGCCAGAACCGATTTCCAACATGGTACAAAGAGTTCTGTACGTGGGTTTTGTACCGGCCTTTCTGGATTGCAAACATCCAGTAAAGGTTTGGGAAATTTGAGTTTTCGTGCAAGGCTTTTGCTTTGCCCATTCCATGTAGATAACAAGTCTTTTAGAATAGTTATTTCCTGTAGAGATGATTATTTCTTATTAGGCGGATCGGAGATCGCTATGGTCGGTGCCTCTGCATGACGACTTGATGGGTCGCATGTTGGCACGGCTGGTTGGCAATTATGGCTTCATGGGCCACAAAGTTGTCAATCGGTTTGGACGACGACAAGCCTACCGCGGGTGCATTAAATCTGCCATGTTGTGGTGGCTCATGTTGTCGGAGTTTCTCATCAAAGATGGATTCGAATTGAACCCTTACGATTCTTGTGTGGCGAACAAGACGCTCTCCTGCGGAACCCAAATCACTATTTGCTGGTACGTGGACGACTTAAAGATTTCGTCGAAGAATGAACAAGCGGTACACGACATAATTAAAAAACTAGAAGATCGTTTCGGAGAAATGCGTAAAAGCTTCGGAAAGAAACACACCTATTTAGGAATGGAAGTGGAGTTCTGCGATGATGGTTCCGTGCGACTTAGTGTCCCGGACCACATCAAAGAATGCATCGAAGATTTCAGCGAAGACTTAGGGCGCTCTGTGGCAAACCCAGGACCCCCCGCAACTCGTCTGTCGCCCGACCGTTTCTGGATTTAGCAAGTCCGACTTGTTTGACTACTAAATAGTTTTTAAACACACCCCTGGGCTGGGGCATTGCAACGGAAAAAACATTGTTTTGACCGGTTTCGTGTCGCAGTGACTTGTTTCGATTTCTTTGATCGGTTTCAAAATAACTTGACCTGTTTCGTGTCGCAGTGACTTGTTTCGATTTCTTTGACCGGTTTCAAAATAGCTTGACCGGTTTTGTGTCGCAGTGACTTGTTTCGATTTCTTTGATCGGTTTCGCTTGATCGGTTTCGTTTGTTTCGATTTCTTTGATTGGTTTCAAATTGTGACATCATTTTTGACTACTCCAACGGACTATTGTGTAAGAAAGAATCATTGTGGAACTACCATCGGAGATCAAGAGAGCCAAAGCACATGAGCACCTACAATACACCCGACTGGCTCTTCAAGAACTCTCAAGAGACACGAAAATTTCAACAGTCTGTTGAAGCAAAACAAGATCTTGAAGACGCGATTTTGACACAACGGAGACAGATTTGCTTCAGCTTTCGAGGCTTGTTGCGTCTTGGCTCAGTATTCAATCACAAGAGAGGTGTCACTATACGATACTTTGATCGGGGATGCTGTAGATACTTATGAAGGCGATAAATAGAAACTCTTGAGTTGTAGGGCCATTGTATTTACTTTGCATCTCGTTTTAGTAGTCATCTTTATCCGCTTCATCTCTTGATTCAGCATATTCGGGTAGTTCCTCTTCATCCACATTATTTTGATTGTCGTATTTATCCTCTTCTTCCAGAACTGTTTGCCACTTGGCGGATTTGGCTGTTCGGGCTTGGTGAATCTCGTCAGGATCTCAGCTATGGCACCTTTCCTCGGTCGAAGGTTTTCTACCTTTCCATTTTTCAAGTTCTGAAGCTCGTATTTGTGAGGTTTGCAATGGTCCATAACGTAGGTTCAATCCTACTGTACTGTGACTTGGATTGACATGATTTTCAATTTATCTCGTGACTCATTTTCTTGACGTGTTTCGATTTCAAAATAGCTTGATTGACCGGTTTTGTGTCGCAGTGACTTGTTTTGATTTCTTTGATCGGTTTCAAAATAGCTTGACCGGTTTCGTGTCACAGTGACTTGTTTCGATTTCTTTGATTAGTTTCAAAATAGCTTGACCGGTTTTGTGTCGCAGTGACTTGTTTTGATTTCTTTGACCGGTTTCAAAAAGTCATTTCAATTTATGAGGGGTTCCCTGCTGATGGGGGGGAAAGACCCGTGCGCAGTAATCTCGTCCGACGCACAAAAATTGGTGGATAGACAGACAAGTTGCGGGGAGTCCAGGTACCGTATGTAGAGAGATGTACCGGTAGATGTCAGATGACACCTGATACCTACATCTCATGATCCAAAATTTTGCTCTTGTGGTGATACTATAGATCATTAATTGATTATGTGGTTCCTGTACCCATAGATCATTTTAAATAGTGTCATTCAAACGATCACAGATTTGCCGAAGGAATGTTTATTGGGGGCGACAATGCTTATCCGCTTTCCGATTATCTAGTTGTCCCCTTCAGCGGTGCAGACAGATTTGACGAAGACAAAAGAACCCTCAACTTCTTTCTGTCACAGCCTCGTATTCGAATCGAAATGGCCTTTGGTCGCTTGACAACAAAATGGCGTATCTTTCGCAGCAATCTAAACTTCTCCCTGGAAAAGGATATCCGTATTTGCAACGTCGCTTCACGCCTTCACAATTTTGTGATTGACCAGCAAGAAATTGAAGATCTAGGAAGTCTAGAAGGGACAGAGACCACGGATCAACTTAGAACCATGGGTGGAATTGAACAATTTTCAGATCCTCGGTCTCCCGACAATCTTGGTTTTCTACCCAACCACGAACATCCAGAACAACTTGCAGAAAGGCCTCCTCAGAATAATCAACAGGATGAAGGAACGGACGACTTAATGGATGGAGCGATGGATGAATGGAGGATGAAGCATCAGTCATCTACACCAATTCAAGCAGGCGCGATTCCATTTTGGACGATATCCAGGATTTGGAACTAGAACTTCCAGATAAGAATCGATCAAGAAACGACAATTAAAATAGTAAAATGTCTAGCAATTTAAATGATACTACTATCTACTACTCAGCAATGGTTATTGAAATCGACTACTACTAGTCGGAGTCCGAGTCAAAATTCACACATTTTTCATACGTACTTTCCAAGTAGGATGCAGAATGATGTTAGATTCAATTGGCTTTATAGTCCAATTGCAAGAAGATTCCAACTTACCATTGTTGCTAGCGTTCTGTTTGCTTTTGCAGTTTGATATTCTTGTACTTTGGTAGCAATGAATTCACAATAATCTCCTTTCTTCATGTCTGCTTTCTTCATTTCTGTAGGCGATCCGAGATTCAGTCTTGATACCCCCACCAATTTCCACAAGAGGTCAACAGGAATGTCTTTGATCACAACACCAGCAATAGACCGAAGTCTGGTCAGCCTGTCTCGTGCCTTGGTGAACCGGTTTATCGCAACCTGATCTATGACAATGTTGTCGAAAGTAGCTGCTTCGGGTTTTGCTTGCAAAGACATTGTTGCTGTCGTTGCCTCAATTCCTGTAGTAGCTGTAGCTGTTAGAAGTAAGCGATCCAGTGCCGCCTGCAATCTACCTGTTTCAATTGACTGCGATTTAGCTGTCCAGGTATTGTTGCCTTCTAAGTATGTGAATTTACAGTATATAGAAGTATATAGATCAATCAGAGATCCTACTTTATCAACCAATTCACTCGTTGCTTGCAATATATTATAAAAAGTGAGAATAGTCTGTCAACTTCTGACTTTGACTCTTTCTTCTCCAGCTCAGTGGAAATTCTTAGAATTCTCTCTACGTCAGCCTGACATGCTGCAAGTTCAATCTGTTTATCCGTTCACATTCCACTGTAGTCGGTACTTTGATTAGTATCCAACTTTGGCTCTTACTTGAGTCTTGCTTTCTTACATCATCAACAGGATGATTTCCATAGAAATATAATTCGTTTTCTGACTCGCCACGCTCGATGTTTTTAGTCGTATCAGTCGACATCATTTCTCTATCGTTCACATGCATTCTCTTTTTCTCGTTTCTCCAAATATGTACTTCGAAAATCCTAATATATCCAACAGTAGCTGCTGTTGTAGTTGTAGTTGGTGTTGGTGTTGGTGTTGCTACTTGTCGAACTCCCACATCGTGTGTTGCCAGAACGTCGCTTCCGCCGCATTCCTTGGAACAGTACCATTGACCGTCTTCCAGGCTAATTGACATCAACATATTTTCCTGTACACACAAGTTGTGGACTCCGCATTTACATTGAATGCAAGCATGATTCGGATTGAGAGAGTCATATTTGCAGTTTCGGATGCTGCAAAAGCCATTTGAATGTGATACTGCAACTTTGGCCCAAACTCTTCTATCGACTAATTTGGCAGCAGTATTTTCCTTGGCCAGCGGGTGGTAATGTTTTCGCGCTGTAATTCTGTTTGTTCAAACCAATGTTGTAATGAAGGTTATCATCGTCCTCGCTATCGGAGTCTAATGGAAGAATTGACAAGGCATTCATCATGATACACTAGTGAAAAGAGCAGAAGATCAAGTGCAATGGAGTCTTTTCGTATTATTTTGATGCGATTGCTCATCCTTCTCAATCGCTTTGGATTTCGCAGACTCCAATGGGGCCTAAAAGAGTTTCAATGATGTTTTTGGGCTGACAGTTGTTACTAGCTGTTGGCCCCCAATCCCCCAGCGCAAGCGCTGGTTTCCTCCAAGGGTGAGGTGGGACTAGGGTAATCTTAATAACTATCTATTCCTAGACTTCAAATTCACTCTGTCAAATACAGAGCAGTCTTTTCAAAAGGAATGAGCTGCAACTGAGCTGCAGCTCCTTCACCAACTTCTTTCACAACCTCTTTGGTACGTAGCTTTCCACTGTCCTGCTACTGTACCTTCTTTGCATACGTACTTGGGCGTTCCGATCAGTCCGTCCTTCGCTAGCCAACACCTGCAGTGTTTCGAACTGATTTGTCGTGTTTCGATTCGACCCAAAATAAGAACTTGGGGCCCCTAAATTTGGCTGCAAAACATAAGGGGGGAAGACTAAGGTGCGATATTATCGAACCCCTTTTCGCGTGCAGCGTGCAGCGTGCATTGCATTTTGATTTTTTTGCTGCAGAATGCATGCTTGTTTCAAAAATTTGGCCTGCATGCATTGTAGTAGTCGCATAGGTCAAACGGCTCATTACTCGTATACATACTATACTAATTTATAAATTCAACATGTTGTGAAACGGTATTTTCATACTTTTCACTGATACCATCGTTTTTTCGGGCATAGTCACCGCCACGGTCTGAATATCCAAGCAATTTGCGGCGAAACTTCGATTCATTTACTTCACTGTGGCTGCTCCAGGATCGACTGGCGATGCCAGAGCATTCAAACGTTGTGAAGAGCTTTTGCAGTGGATCACAGATTTGCCGAAGGAATGTTTATTGGGGGCGACAATGCTTATCCGCTTTCCGATTATCTAGTTGTAGCAATGAATTCACAATAATCTCCTTTCTTCATGTCTGCTTTCTTCATTTCTGTAGGCGATCCGAGATTCAGTCTTGATACCCCCACCAATTTCCGCAAGAGGTCAACAGGAATGTCTTTGATCACAACACCAGCAACAGACCGAAGTCTGGTCAGCCTGTCCCGTGCCTTGGTGAACCGGTTTATCGCAACCTGATCTATGACAATGTCGTCGAAAGTAGCCGCTTCGGGTTTTGCTTGCAAAGACATTGTTGCTGTTGTTGCCTCAATTCCTGTAGTAGCTGTAGCTGCTGTTGTAGTTGTAGTTGGTGTTGGTGTTGCTACTTGTCGAACTCCCACATCGTGTGTTGCCAGAACGTCGCTTCCGCCGCATTCCTTGGAACAGTACCAGTGACCGTCTTCCTTGCTATTTGACATCAACATATTTTCCTGTACACACAAGTTGTGGACTCCGCATTTACATTGAACGCAAGCATGATTCAGATTGAGAGAGTCATATTTGAAGTTTCGGATGCTGCAAAAGCCATTTGAATGTGATACTGCAACTTTGGCCCAAACTCTTCTACCGACTAATTTGGCAGCAGTATTTTCCTTGGCCAGCGGGTGGTAATGTTTTCGCGCTGTAATTCTGTTTGTTCAAACCAATGTTGTAATGAAGGTTATCATCGTCCTCGCTATCGGAGTCTAATGGAAGAATTGACAAGGCATTCATCATGATACACTAGTGAAAAGAGCAGAAGATCAAGTGCAATGGAGTCTTTTCGTATTATTTTGATGCGATTGCTCATCCTTCTCAATCGCTTTGGATTTCGCAGACTCCAATGGGGCCTAAAAGAGTTTCAATGATGTTTTTGGGCTGACAGTTGTTACTAGCTGTTGGCCCCCAATCCCCCAGCGCAAGCGCTGGTTTCCTCCAAGGGTGAGGTGGGACTAGGGTAATCTTAATAACTATCTATTCCTAGACTTCAAATTCACTCTGTCAAATACAGAGCAGTCTTTTCAAAAGGAATGAGCTGCAACTGAGCTGCAGCTCCTTCACCAACTTCTTTCACAACCTCTTTGGTACGTAGCTTTCCACTGTCCTGCTACTGTACCTTCTTTGCATACGTACTTGGGCGTTCCGATCAGTCCGTCCTTCGCTAGCCAACACCTGCAGTGTTTCGAACTGATTTGTCGTGTTTCGATTCGACCCAAAATAAGAACTTGGGGCCCCTAAATTTGGCTGCAAAACATAAGGGGGGAAGACTAAGGTGCGATATTATCGAACCCCTTTTCGCGTGCAGCGTGCAGCGTGCATTGCATTTTGATTTTTTTGCTGCAGAATGCATGCTTGTTTCAAAAATTTGGCCTGCATGCATTGTAGTAGTCGCATAGGTCAAACGGCTCATTACTCGTATACATACTATACTAATTTATAAATTCAACATGTTGTGAAACGGTATTTTCATACTTTTCACTGATACCATCGTTTTTTCGGGCATAGTCACCGCCACGGTCTGAATATCCAAGCAATTTGCGGCGAAACTTCGATTCATTTACTTCACTGTGGCTGCTCCAGGATCGACTGGCGATGCCAGAGCATTCAAACGTTGTGAAGAGCTTTTGCAGTGGATCACAGATTTGCCGAAGGAATGTTTATTGGGGGCGACAATGCTTATCCGCTTTCCGATTATCTAGTTGTAGCAATGAATTCACAATAATCTCCTTTCTTCATGTCTGCTTTCTTCATTTCTGTAGGCGATCCGAGATTCAGTCTTGATACCCCCACCAATTTCCGCAAGAGGTCAACAGGAATGTCTTTGATCACAACACCAGCAACAGACCGAAGTCTGGTCAGCCTGTCCCGTGCCTTGGTGAACCGGTTTATCGCAACCTGATCTATGACAATGTCGTCGAAAGTAGCCGCTTCGGGTTTTGCTTGCAAAGACATTGTTGCTGTTGTTGCCTCAATTCCTGTAGTAGCTGTAGCTGCTGTTGTAGTTGTAGTTGGTGTTGGTGTTGCTACTTGTCGAACTCCCACATCGTGTGTTGCCAGAACGTCGCTTCCGCCGCATTCCTTGGAACAGTACCAGTGACCGTCTTCCTTGCTATTTGACATCAACATATTTTCCTGTACACACAAGTTGTGGACTCCGCATTTACATTGAACGCAAGCATGATTCAGATTGAGAGAGTCATATTTGAAGTTTCGGATGCTGCAAAAGCCATTTGAATGTGATACTGCAACTTTGGCCCAAACTCTTCTACCGACTAATTTGGCAGCAGTATTTTCCTTGGCCAGCGGGTGGTAATGTTTTCGCGCTGTAATTCTGTTTGTTCAAACCAATGTTGTAATGAAGGTTATCATCGTCCTCGCTATCGGAGTCTAATGGAAGAATTGACAAGGCATTCATCATGATACACTAGTGAAAAGAGCAGAAGATCAAGTGCAATGGAGTCTTTTCGTATTATTTTGATGCGATTGCTCATCCTTCTCAATCGCTTTGGATTTCGCAGACTCCAATGGGGCCTAAAAGAGTTTCAATGATGTTTTTGGGCTGACAGTTGTTACTAGCTGTTGGCCCCCAATCCCCCAGCGCAAGCGCTGGTTTCCTCCAAGGGTGAGGTGGGACTAGGGTAATCTTAATAACTATCTATTCCTAGACTTCAAATTCACTCTGTCAAATACAGAGCAGTCTTTTCAAAAGGAATGAGCTGCAACTGAGCTGCAGCTCCTTCACCAACTTCTTTCACAACCTCTTTGGTACGTAGCTTTCCACTGTCCTGCTACTGTACCTTCTTTGCATACGTACTTGGGCGTTCCGATCAGTCCGTCCTTCGCTAGCCAACACCTGCAGTGTTTCGAACTGATTTGTCGTGTTTCGATTCGACCCAAAATAAGAACTTGGGGCCCCTAAATTTGGCTGCAAAACATAAGGGGGGAAGACTAAGGTGCGATATTATCGAACCCCTTTTCGCGTGCAGCGTGCAGCGTGCATTGCATTTTGATTTTTTTGCTGCAGAATGCATGCTTGTTTCAAAAATTTGGCCTGCATGCATTGTAGTAGTCGCATAGGTCAAACGGCTCATTACTCGTATACATACTATACTAATTTATAAATTCAACATGTTGTGAAACGGTATTTTCATACTTTTCACTGATACCATCGTTTTTTCGGGCATAGTCACCGCCACGGTCTGAATATCCAAGCAATTTGCGGCGAAACTTCGATTCATTTACTTCACTGTGGCTGCTCCAGGATCGACTGGCGATGCCAGAGCATTCAAACGTTGTGAAGAGCTTTTGCAGTGGATCACAGATTTGCCGAAGGAATGTTTATTGGGGGCGACAATGCTTATCCGCTTTCCGATTATCTAGTTGTAGCAATGAATTCACAATAATCTCCTTTCTTCATGTCTGCTTTCTTCATTTCTGTAGGCGATCCGAGATTCAGTCTTGATACCCCCACCAATTTCCGCAAGAGGTCAACAGGAATGTCTTTGATCACAACACCAGCAACAGACCGAAGTCTGGTCAGCCTGTCCCGTGCCTTGGTGAACCGGTTTATCGCAACCTGATCTATGACAATGTCGTCGAAAGTAGCCGCTTCGGGTTTTGCTTGCAAAGACATTGTTGCTGTTGTTGCCTCAATTCCTGTAGTAGCTGTAGCTGCTGTTGTAGTTGTAGTTGGTGTTGGTGTTGCTACTTGTCGAACTCCCACATCGTGTGTTGCCAGAACGTCGCTTCCGCCGCATTCCTTGGAACAGTACCAGTGACCGTCTTCCTTGCTATTTGACATCAACATATTTTCCTGTACACACAAGTTGTGGACTCCGCATTTACATTGAACGCAAGCATGATTCAGATTGAGAGAGTCATATTTGAAGTTTCGGATGCTGCAAAAGCCATTTGAATGTGATACTGCAACTTTGGCCCAAACTCTTCTACCGACTAATTTGGCAGCAGTATTTTCCTTGGCCAGCGGGTGGTAATGTTTTCGCGCTGTAATTCTGTTTGTTCAAACCAATGTTGTAATGAAGGTTATCATCGTCCTCGCTATCGGAGTCTAATGGAAGAATTGACAAGGCATTCATCATGATACACTAGTGAAAAGAGCAGAAGATCAAGTGCAATGGAGTCTTTTCGTATTATTTTGATGTGAATTGTGAGTCGAGGTCTTCGAAACGCTATTGAGAATTGGCCAATCAAAATCATTCAATTTCAAAATGCAGGATGGATGCAGATTCCTGCAGCTCGCGGCAAAATGGATGCAGCCTGTAGGGGCACCCGGAAGTGGATTCTGCATGCTGCAAATCCGCGTGCAGGCTGCACGTTTTTTTTTTCCGATAAGTTCGCTTCTTAGCCTTTTCAAATATACGTTTCTCATTTTCAGTTACATCATATTCTTCGCAAAGATTAATTACAGCTAGTTCTGTACGAGCTTTCTTTCTTGCTGGAGGATGCCCCATTGAAGCTCGAATAGATGGAAGCTTTCTTTTAGGGTTCATGCCTGCTGTTCTTCCTTGTGATGCTGAGTTGATGTGTGTATTTTGCATTCGTTTTTGGCCCCGCGGTTTCTGATTGCTGGGACACTGGATCAATTTTTGTATATATGGATATTCATTTGCAATATTAAAAATTATATAATGGATACAGCAGAATCACGACTTATTTTATTGTTAATAAATAGGAATTCTCCGCCCTATATATGAATATATATTGTCTACTCCAATTGTGTTCTTACGTGATAAATGATTACGATCAGCGTAGACTCTACATACTTTGCCAAGGTAGCTTTTTGCGCTAAATCATCAATAATCCGTTTTCCTACGTGACGGAACCTCGTGGAGTCTACGTGTCGATGCTTTATGATGGTAACCCGGAGTGAAATGAATAGACAGCAACGTAGCAGCAGCGACGGTGGTTTGGGAATCGTTTGGCAATGGCAGGGCAGTGGGGACAGTCAATGTTCGAACGGCGTGGACAATTTGTATTCTGAATCTTCAGGAGGTATGGAGGGCAAGAAAAAGGGAGAAAACACAGAGTAGAGGACAAGGAATAGGACGCAAAAACTCAGGTTCATCGTCAAAGAAAAGAAAATTGCGGACAAGTAGCATTAAGGGAATGGCAATAGCCATAGCAATGTATAATTACCTCAGTCACATCTCATATCCATTGTATCGTTGATATGTGTACGTGCTGTCGTCTATTGTCGAAGTGGTTTACAAGGAAAAACATCTGCTGTTTGTGATGTTTGCGAAAATTATGTCGTTCTGCAAGCGAAAAATGGAAATTGGGTGCAGATATTTGGGATCACCAATTTGTAGGGAGAAATGGTGGGGTGAAGATTCGTACAAGTACTGCCGTTAAACGGAGGGTTTTTACCTAGACAAAATAAATAAAATAATGGAATTTGAATATTTTTTGAATTATTTAGATATGAGCAAAAACGGAAAAAAAGGAAGCATTCAAAGTGCCTTTTTGGCACTTCGAAGCATTCGAAGTGCCTTTTTGGCACTAAGAAACGCAAAAGGGTTAACTGAACGCAGAAATTAATCGGCTGAGGCTGAAAATGCTACAAAAAAAACTCTCCCGAACAAAAAATAAACTCAAATCCTATTTTAATAGTTTCAAGTTGATGACATATTGTTTGAGCATAAACGGAGCTTCTAGCAGATGAGTCACATTAGAGGAGCAATAGAATTTCGGTAATACTTTAGCACTCGATTCTTGGTATTATTTAATATAATACTTTTAAAATAGTTAGTTGACTTATTAGCTAGTGACAGAATTCGTTTCAAATTGGTCTTTCACTTGTTGAATCAAGACGTCGTAGAGTGGGGTTTCGTTCTCCACTTTGTATTGACAAATAACGCAAACAGCTTCAAACGCAAGCTCAAAGCGTTCTTCACTGTGACGAAAGCAATGACTCGTCACATTGAATCGCTTGATCATTCCATTGAAATTCTCTTGACGCATGAGAGCTCGTCTTTTGAATAGCGACACCCCCTTGTTGTCATGAGCATTCGGTGTGCTAATTTGTTTTTGTTCCCCATTGTAACCTCGATCTCCAATTGCTTTTTGTCCACGACGACGGAGTTCCTCGACAAGTCCTCCTGTTCGGGCTACCGTAATGTCAGACGTCCCTGCAGGGTAGGGTCCTCGCATCCACAACAAACGACCTGTGCTCAGGCATATCCCAAGCTCATACATCAACCCAGCTTTGTGATATTTGTGGCTGTAGTAGCGCCTGTTTTGACTTCAGACAGGATGTTTTGGCTCCTGTATCCAGCAGTGAATGCCGTCTACCGTCAGGACCCAGATATCATCTGTGCACAAGTCCTCCTCCCACTTGATCTTCTTGTGTTTCAACGCTCGAAGTCTCTCGATCGACTCCCAAGCCACATTTCTTGGCCAGTACATGCTGAAGCCAAATCGAGCTTCCATGTCCCTAGTGACCAGACAATATTTCATTCAGTAACCCGAGGCGCTGCAAAAAGCCATTGCAACGTACCTTTCTGTTGGATACTTCAACAAGTAATGAAGTGCAATCAAGAGATTCCTCAAATCAATTCAACTGCCCTCTACTTTGGCTTCTTCAATATCCGTTGTTTGCATGTCGTGGTAAATCTCGGCAGCAGTTACAGGAGATAAACCAAAAAATCCCTTGAAACGCTCAAAGTTCACCCGTGCCGTTGACTTCTGTAAACGTTTGCGTTTGTAGCCCACCAGTTTCAATCCAAGATACTGGATCCTCTCTGGTGTGACCACATGATTGACTGGTGCCTCGTCCAATTCGTCTACACCAGCATTGTCATCATTGTTTCTTGGCTGGGGGTCCTCCAACACCTCTGCCATTCTTGAAGTTGGGATATTGTGCCCAAAGATGACAAGAATGCCGAAGGTGAAAGATTGCAAGAGAATTCGATTTGAAACTGGGAATAGCGAAGTGACATTAAGTCTGGAAATAACAATTGGAAGTCACTTTATGTCTGGAAATAACAATTCGAAGTCACTTTAAATATGGAGATAACAATTGGAAGTAACATTTAACAAATGGGAAGTCATTTTAAGGATTCGGGACGTCACTTTAAGGTTTTACGGGCTTTTCAGTTTAACGCGCTTTCGACCCAAGCCACAACAAGGCAGCTTGTACACACGCTTCCGCGACATGGTGATGGGCATCACGCCAGTACCACCCGTGGAAGATCCCTCCTTGACTTGCCCGACATGTCAGGAGCGAGTTGGAAGTAGTATTTTTTAGGCTGGCGGACAACGTACGGACGGCGAGAATATGACCAAAATGACCAGACCAACGGTGACATGGGCAGACCGCGTTCGCGGTTTCGCAGGTGGGATTGCCAGACCAGAGTCGCTTGGTCCCGCGCATAAGAAAAAACTAGTAAATAGGTAAATCGAAGTAGCCACTGGATTGTATGAGCTGCAATGCTCATTCAATCCAGGTAACAACAAATAGATACTGGAATTAACATTCAAATAAAAGTCCTTTTATCTTTTTTAGACTAGAGGCATAGGCCTGTCTGTGTATTATAGCCCTCTCAGTAGGAGAGCTATACAGCCAGAAATTGGCCTCCAACAGATACATATATTCCATGCAAAAATGAATACAAACAAAGCGATGGGAATCTTCATAATGAAAAGATTGATCAAGATGAAATTGATGCTTTACTTGAAGAAGCGGAAGAATTTATTGAAAACTATGACAATGAGCACACCAAAAATGTTGAAGAACAGACAGAAGACAGGAGTGTTGCAAGTATTTATGAACGATTAAGATGGAGAAATGAAGATGATAATTCCGATCAAGATCCAAATCCAAATGAAAAATATCAGAATGATGAAGATTTAAATGAAAAGATTCAAGAAATTGAAGAAGACATACAAAAATACAAGGAAGATGTTGAATCACTTAACGATGAAGAACAAATCGAGGAAACCCGCGAAACATAGTATGAGGAAAATGACGATTTAATTGATCAAATTCAAGATCAAATCAAAGAATGTGAAAATCAAGTCAATGATGTTCGCAAATTTGTGGCAAATTTGGATGATAATGAGAATGAAAATGATGAATCTGACGATAATTCGGACAAATCAAGTGACGACGATAATTATGAAAATGATGAAGTGAATAAAGAGGACATATTCAGTCCAAGGAAAACCAGGAGTGGTAAATCTTATGTTCAAGATGGAATAAAAATGAGACCAACCGAACGTAATAATCAGGATCAACCAAGGTATAATCAACAATACCTGAATCAAAAGAAACCGAAGTGTAATTTGCTAAAGAACAGGAGTGCAATGAGGAAAAGAGGAAAAAGTCAAGAAATTGAAAGGTTATTTGAATGAAATAATTTCAATGAAGTCAGCGATGGAAGCTTGAACATGCAAATTTACAAGTCGACCTCGAAGATGGATTCATTGAAGCACTGTTCTCAATGGACCAAAGACAACAAGAAACCTTTCAAATCTAATGGAAGTAAGCACTGGGATATCGATCTTGGTGTACATCTTGATTCTGGATCTACGTTCAGCCTACAAATGAACGAAGATTACACCAAACCGGGCACTGTGTCTGACCTGGATTACATGTTCAACTACGGTACGGACACTGGCCAACATGACCTGCATCAACAGGTCGAATCTAGTATCATCAAAGGACACACTTGCTTGCTAGACACTGAAGCGCAATGTAACCTTGATAGTTTATCCGAGCTTGTGAAGCTTGGATTCCGTGTCGTTATGGACACTGACATTGAAAACTCCTTCATCGTTACAAAGGGGGAACAGAGAATGAGGTATGTGCATCGAAACGGATTGTATACTTTCGTGCCCGATGGTAGGGCAGAGAGTGATGAAGGGTCCGAATACTCTGAGTGTGAATACAGAGAATGCGGAAATGGTGACTGCAACGCGATCGGTGTCGCACACACTGAATGCCATAAATGTGGTGTTATTTTCTGTGGTAGAATTTTAAAAATTAGCTATTCCAATTCCAATTATTGTGGCATACAGACGGTACGGGAGAATATCAAAGGGTGCACTGATAAACAAGTTGAGCGGGCTAATCGCGCACGATCAGTGTATCATATGGCTGATGCACCAGGAGTGCAAGCGTTTTGTATTGCAGTAAGATCTGGTCTGTTCAGGAACTGCAATGTGAATGAAGAAGATGCAATCATTGCCAAAAAAATATATGGACCTGGTTCTTTGGTCCTAAAAGGAAAGACGAAACGTCCCACACCTGAAGGAGTGCAGGATGACTGGATAGAAATACCAAAGAAGTTATTAATGCACAATCTGAATGTTGTGCTGCACATTGATCTTGTTTTTGTTAACAATTCATTCGGACTCACGACCATTGATGGGAGTGTGAGATACCGGTGTTATATACCCTTGGCTTCACGATCCAAAACGGCATTGTACGACGCAATTGATAAATGCTTTCGAATATATAATGCACGTGATTTCACAGTGGAAAAGATTTACTGCGATGGGGAGTTCCGTCCGGTATTTGAACCCGTGAAAGACGAACTTGAAGTTCATATGAATTACGCCAGCAGAGGCGAACATGCTCCGAAAGCGGAACAAAATAATCAGCATTTAAAAGCACTGTTTCGGGTTCACTTTCACCGAATGCCATTCAAGGCGATTCCAAAGAAGTTAACTGTGGCACTTATGACACGAGTCGCAAAAATATCCAACTACTATCCGGCAAAAGGTGGGTTGTCTGCATACTACAGCCCGCATATGATTATGCATCAACAAATGGTTGATGCCTCCAACGAATTTGTCGCTGAGATTGGCGCCTATGTCCACGGATATGGTCATGACACCAACAATAATATGGCTGCTCGAACGATCAAAGGTGTTTACATGGGACCCACCGACGATATTCAAGAAGGGCACCGTATCTATGATCTGAACACAAAGTGCGAGGCACGACGTGCAAAAATAAAGGTTCTTCCGATGACTGACCAAGTCATCAAGATTATCGAAGACGACGCACGATTGGAAGGAGTGACAGAATTGCGCACCTATTCCAAGCAAAATG
Organism: Cylindrotheca closterium; assembly: GCA_933822405.4. NCBI lineage: Eukaryota > Bacillariophyta > Bacillariophyceae > Bacillariales > Bacillariaceae > Cylindrotheca > Cylindrotheca closterium. The sequence goes on along the minus strand of CAKOGP040001846.1, from coordinate 407 downwards.
GCGAGCTAATCCTCGATGGTGATTTGCTCGCAGGAGTGGACCCAGATGAACTGTGGGATGAACACTATGTACCAGTAAACCAAATTGAAAGACTGAGTGATGTAACCCTCCAAAATGAAAACATTCCAGATGACAAACTTGATGAATTACTAATGGATGCTGAAGCAGACATCATGGAAGCGAGGTTCGACAGGGACAGAAACCCAAGATACGATAGCGAAGCAAATCAATATGAAGATGAGCTAGAGGACGAAATGTTCGACAGAATGTTCAAGAAGATTAAGGCTAAACAAGATGCTGAAGATCTGATGGACGAAGACTACCAAGAACACGAATGGATAACTGCCAATGAGGACATGGACTACGAAGACGAATACGAGTCTGAACTAGACGATGAAGAGACCAAG